>JAQHUG010000066.1:220490-311900 GCA_028555095.1 Dicrostonyx torquatus
AGAGACAGAGACAGAGACAGAGACAGAGATGGAGATTTGTGAGCATAGGTACTGGAAGAGGTCGAAACAGGGTGTCCAGGGTAGTCGTGCTGAGTCATTTCTGCATGGGTGCTGAGAATGAACTTAAGTCTTTTGTAAAAGCAGCTTTCTGTCTTAGTCACTGAGCCACATCACCAGCCCCTACAGTGCAGTTTCTTTATAGCTACAAGAACCAAGGGACTGTCCTTCATATTGGCTGTTATTCATGAGGGTTATAGGTGGGGAGATTGAGACCTATGTAAATCAGAAAAATCTTTTGGTTAACAAATGGCAAAAGGAAGCCAGACATAATGGTGAATGCCTTTAATCCCAGCACTTGGGAGGTAGTGGCAGGCCAATCTCTGTGAGGTCAAGGCCAGCCTAGTCTACAGAGTGAGTTCATGGACAGCCAGAACTACATAGTGAGACCGTCTCAAATAAAACAAAATTGAACAAACTGCAAATAACTAAAGGGGTTGGAGTTTAGCTCAGTGTTAGAACACTTGACTAGCATGCATGAAACTCTGGGTTCCATCCCTATGGCTAAAAAAGATAAAGAAAACCCCAGTGACTAAGCTGGCCTCAAATTCAAGGCCAAAATCACTTTGCCATAGGGGATAGGGCAGGGGCTTGGTTTAAGAGGCTGAGAACCTGGACCCCTCACATCTAGGATGCTGATGTACCAACACCAAAAGGCATCTGAGCGTTTTGATGTCATTGATCTGGACCCCTATGGCAGTCCTGCCCCCTTCCTGGATGCAGCAGTGCAGGCCGTGAATGACGGAGGTGAGCATCTAGAATGCCCAAGCAGGTGTGTAGGGTCAGGGTGTTTGGAGGGTCATCACTGCCCTGCCCCTCTCCACAGGTCTTCTGTGTGTCACTTGCACGGACATGGCAGTATTGGCAGGAAACAGCGGAGAGACGTGCTATAGCAAGTATGGAGCCATGGCCATCAAGAGCCGGGCCTGCCATGAAATGGTGAGAGTTCCCCCCACACCGTCCTGGAGGTTGGAGAACAGGCTGTGAGCATTCCTACCCTGGTCCTTCCAACACACCTCCCTGTACTGATGACTTCCTCAGTGCCCTCAGATGGCCAGGACTGGTCCAGCCCAAGCTGTGACATGACTGGCAGACAGATCCTTAACATCCTTTGTCAATGGGCAGGAGTGGTTAGACAGTCATTTTTTTCTCCTAGCATTCTATAGTAATAACCTTAAAAATAAATATTTTGTTGTTAGGTGTGGTGGAGTATGCCAGCATTTGGTAGGCAGAAGCAGGTGGATCCCTTGTGAGACCAGCCTGGTTTAAATAGAGAGTTCCAGGACAGCCAAGGCTATATAGTGAACCCTTTCTCAAAAAAAAAGAAAAAGAAAAAGTTCTATGTAGCATATATATGTATGTATGTATAATTACACAACACACATGTTTTTGTGTGGAGGGGGGCATGTGTGCCATGGTAAACATGGAAGTCAGGACAGCTTCCTAGAGTCCTTTCTTTGCTTCCATCATTTGGGTTGTGTATCAGTCTTCATGGCAGGTGCCTTTACACACTGAGCCATTTTGCCTTCCCCAAATGAGAATACTAAGTATCCCAAGCAGGGATCCTCCTGCAACTATGTCTCAGGTGCTGGATTATAGGTGTAGCACTCAGAGTGAAACTGGGTTTTCTCTTTTTAAGATTTATTTATTTTATGTGTAAATGCTCTATCTGCATAGACAACTTTATGCCAGAAGAGGGCATCAGAACCCACTATAGATGGTTGTGAGCCACCATGTGGTTGCTGGAAATTGAATTCAGGACCTCTGGAAGAGCAGCCAGTGCGCTTAACCAGTGAGCCATCTCTCCAGCCCCGAAATTGGGTTTTCAAGGTCCATGCCTGGGAATGGATCCTCTCATCCACCTCCCAAATGTTAGACGAAAAATATCCTAAGAAAACATTTTTTCAGGGTCTGAGTTCTAATCCTGGCTTAGTTGGTGACTCTGACTTCACCTTTCTGGGCCTTAGTTTTGCATCTACAGAGCAGGTGTGGTCATGGCACCCACCCTGTGTGGTTGCTATGGGGAGGAAAAGCGGTGGGGGGAGGCAAAGATTCTGTAAGGTCTTTTGCTATCTCTTGTGAGCTACACAGCACCACCACCTTTTTCATGTCAAGAGGCTGGAAGCTGCCCTTGATAACATTCTCGTTGTCTATAGTGAAGACATACTCTCAGCTTGGGTGGGTTAAATCACCAGCGCAGGCTGCAGTCATGTAGTACCTGCTACCAGCCACAGAAATGGAGGAACAGAAAACATTGTTTGCCAGCGTCCCACAGCCAGGAAATGTGGGCTGCATTTCCAAGCTTGTTCTTACTAGTGCTAATGTTCACCCCTGCCACCAGGCCCTGAGAATTGTGCTGCATAGCCTGGACCTGCATGCCAACTGCTACCAGCGCTTCGTGGTGCCACTGCTCAGCATCAGCGCTGATTTCTATGTCCGGGTTTTTGTGCGTGTTTTCACAGGCCAGGCCAAGGTTAAGGCCTCAGCCAGGTAAG
Source organism: Dicrostonyx torquatus (assembly GCA_028555095.1). NCBI lineage: Eukaryota > Metazoa > Chordata > Mammalia > Rodentia > Cricetidae > Dicrostonyx > Dicrostonyx torquatus. Next base: position 223,043 of record JAQHUG010000066.1, read on the forward strand.
CCTGGCAGAGGGAACCTGATGAATTGAGGGAGGAGCTAAGTCTTGTCCTAGGGGACCTTGGTATCTGAAAAGGGACTGAGTTGGTCTGAGGAAAGAGTTGAGGTGTAGTGACCACATCAGGAACTCATGGCTTCTCCTGGACTTCTCCAGCAAGCAGGCCCTGGTGTTCCAGTGTGTGGGTTGTGGAGCCTTCTACCTACAACGTCTTGGCAAAGCATCAGGAGACCCTGGTGGCAGGTGAACAGGGGTGTTTTGGATTGGAAGGATGTCCAAGGTCTTCACTCTTCCAGCAGCCTCTCCTCAAACTGCTCTCTTTACAGGGTCAAGTTCTCTGCAGCCTGTGGTCCTCCAGTGACCCCCGAGTGTGAACACTGTGGACAGCGACACCAGGTGGGCCCAGGTCAGAGAGGCAGTGGACCCAGGGTCCTAGCACTCATGCATTCATGCCCCTTGCTCATCCGTACGCCATGTTTTCACAGCTTGGAGGCCCCATGTGGGCAGACCCCATTCATGACCTGGACTTTGTTGGCCGAGTTCTTGAAGCAGTGACCACTAATCCTGGCCGCTTCCACACCTCCAAGCGGATCCAAGGTGTCCTGAGTGTTGTTACTGAGGTATGAGCTGGATGGATATAGGGAAGGGACCCCTACACAGGTAGGGTACCCTTCCTTCTGTGCCTGCCTTCCTCCAGCAGCCTGTGCTACTCCATCCTTACCTCTCAGGAACTTCCCGACGTCCCTCTCTACTACACACTGGACCATCTGAGCAGCACCATCCACTGTAACACACCCCGCCTCTTGCAGCTTCGGTGAGGGCCTTTGGGGGCAGCTTGGACCATCAGAGTCTAGGGTGTGCCTAGGGCAGAGCTGAGAGGCCATGAGCCCTCCAGCAGGTGCTTTGTTCTTTAATTTTTTATATATGTGTTTTTTGCCTTCATGTATACAAATACACCATGTGCATGACTAAGGAGGCCAGAAGAAGGTGTCAGATTCCCCAGGCTCAGAGTTATAGGGGATTGTACACTGTGATGTGGACACTGGGATCTAAACCCAGAGTCCTCTGCAAGAGCAGCAAGTGCTCTTAACCACTGAGTCATCTCTCCAGCCCCCAGAAGGTGGTTTTGATGTCACAGTCAGTGACATGTCTTTCCTGTGGAAGAAACAAGCATGCCATTCCACATGGCCCGCTTTAGGGTCTAACCTCTGGTCATGGTCTCTGTGCACCCAGGTCAGCTCTCCTCCATGCTGGCTTCCGAGTCTCTCTCTCCCATGCTTGTAAGAATGCAGTGAAGACAGACGCTCCCCCACAAGCTCTCTGGGACATCATGCGTTGCTGGGTGAGGGCAGGTGACCCCATGATTCAAGGCAGGAGGACAAGGAAGGGAACGTGACTTGGGTGCACCTCAGGCCTAGCATCTCTTCAACCTCTGTCCCCAGGAGAAGGAGTGTCCAGTAAAACGGGAGCGGCTGTCAGAAAGCAGCCCAGCATTCCGAATTCTGGCTGTGGAGCCCAGGTACGGTCAGACATGGAGGAGGGGACAGGTATAGCAGGTGGCATGTGTGCAAAAGACAGATACTTCAAGGGGAATCCAGAGCCACTGTCTCACCTTCTGCCCTCACCCTGTGCCCTTCCCACTCTTCTCTGCACCATCTGTTCTTCAGCCTTACGTATCTGTGAGTGTCTGGGTCTGAGGAACCTTCCATGGCTCTTTGCTCATAGTAGCCTGAACCCAGCACAAAGTCTGTCCCACCTGGGGCCCTTTGCCTGGGCCCTTCTCTCTCACTTCAGAGAAGCCTTCTGGACTGGACCACCCTATCAAGCATTGCATCCTGACTTAGGTCTTTTACCAAAACAGTTACAGAGTAGCAGGACCTGACACATGATTATTATTTCTTTGTGGTGCTGGGGATAGAACCTAGAGCCTTGTGCATGCTGGGCAAGTCTCTACCTGGATTCACCTCTGGCCCTAGTTACTTCTGATTTCTCTTGTCTTGTTGATTGTCTATCTCTGATGCTCCATTGGGACAGATCCAGGCCACTTTGTCAGAAGTTCCCTAGGAAATCCAGGTGTTGTTAGACAGTTTGAGAACTCTGAGCCTGGTAGACCTGTGGTGCTGCCTCAGGGTGGGCAGGTTCTGTGGCTGTGTTCACCCTGCATGGCTGCTGCCTCCAGCCCCCACCCATTGTCCAGGCTAAAGGCCAACTTCAACATCCGGGAAGATGCCAACCCCAGCTCCCGCCAGCAAGGACTCAAGCGCTTCCAGGCCAATCCAGAAGCCAACTGGGGCCCCCGGCCCCGTGCCCGGCCAGGGTAAGTATAATGTTGCAGAGGTGGGGCTTGGCTAGGGTGGGTTGAGTAATGGAAAAATAGGGTACCAGCCTCTGTCTCTGCATGGGGGCAGGGCAGCAAGTAAAGATCCGGAGGAGAAACGGAGGCTGCTACAAAATAAGCGGAAGGAGCCAGCCGAGGACCCAGCCCAGAGGGCAGCCCGCCTCAAGACTTTTCCTTGCAAACGATTCAAGGAGGTGATTCTCTTCTTCCAGCGTCCCTGCCTCAAAGCCCGGGGGGCAGGCTAGCAGGCACAGCTGCGGCTGGGAGCTTCACACTCCATTTTTCCCACCAGGGTACTTGTCAGCGAGGGGACCAGTGCTGTTACTCACACAGCCCTGGAGCACCTGTGGTCTCTACTGATACTCTCCTCACAGACTGTCCAGAGACCACCACCAAGATCTCCCCTGGACCAGAGGCTGCTGCTGGGGGCACTGGTGGGCCAGGTGTGGACTGAGACAATAAAGAGATGTCACTTTCTGCTGGTTGTCATTTTGAATGGGGAGGTTGTCTGCCTGAGGGACTCTTCCTGTCTGGGTCGCTGTTCCTGCCCGACTGCAGCTTTAAGTCTGACCTGGAAACTGATCTGGCAGTTCAGGAGAGCAGTTCATTAGGTGGCCACAGGGCGGCAGCTGCAAGCATGCTCGTCTATCACCCTGGGCTGCCTCCCCTCTGACTATCCAGGCATTTCCCCCAGCACCCCACTAGTCCCCCTGAAGTCTCTTATTGCCTGGTGTCTTGGGCCCCACTCTCTCCAGTTGGTGTGGTGGCGGAAGCCAAACCGGAATCAGGCACTCTGTGCATCCGCTCCAGACCAGGTGCTTCCTGTTCTGCCTGCTCTCAATAGGGATACGACTGCTGAGAACACAGGCAGAGCAGGCAGCTGCCCAGACACCCAGTGAAGAGACTGTCCCTTCCTCTGGAGTAGAGGGTTAGTAATGCTAAGAGGAGTGCAGGGGCATATGCACACTTCACCAGCCGCTACGAAGTGAGGCTTGCTCTAACAAACTCGAGGAAGGCAGTGGGGTGGTGACCAGCACTTTAACAAGGCTGGATGGCCACTGAGTGTGCCTACAACTCACTGAATACATTACATGGGACAGGCCTATTTTACTACATAGAGCTCAGCTCCTCTTGGAAGCCTTTTTTTTTTCCCCAAGAGACAGGGTTTCTCAGTGTAGCTGTGGCTGTCGCTGGAACTCTGCAGACCAGGCTGGCCTTGAACTCACAGAGATCTGCTTGCCTCTGCCTCCCAAATGCTGGGATTAAAGGCATGCGCCAACATTCCTGGCCTTCTTGGGAGCTTTCTGTGGGGTTTCCAGGCCTTTTTTCTTCTTTTTAAGATTTATGTACTTTTATGTATATGACTTTTCCCTGCATGTATGGATGTATGTGTTCCATGTGTTTCTCTGGTACCGTCAGAGTTAAGAAAAGTGTCAGATCCCCTAGAACTGGGATGATGATTGTGAGCAACGTGTGGCTCCTAGTCACAGAACCTGAGTCCTCTGCAGGAGCAGCAAGTGCTCTTAACCATTGAGCCAGCTCTTCTAGCCCCCAGGGTTTCCAGAATTCAGAATATCACTCCAGAATACCTGCCAGCAAGGGATTGTGCCCCATTGTGATGTGGCCTGCCTGGCATCTTAGGGAGCCTTGGAGCAGCTTCTGGGAAACACAATTCTGAATTCCACTCCCCTGAACTTGGGGAATAACCTTGGAAGTGCCACAGGGTTCAGGATGGCAGAACACCGAAGGGCCACATCGCCAGAACAATCTGGAGCCCTATTCCTGGGTGTGTGGGGGGCAGGGAAGTCCACAGGGGATGTGTAAAAAAGGAACTAGGCTGGAGGCTGGGGCCCTTGGGTCATGGGACCTCAGAGGACCGGAAAGGGGCCCCTTCCACCCCACTCAGCACAGGCACTGGGCAGGGGGTGGGGTTCAAAGCCAGAATAACCGCAGAGTACACCAGAGGCAGCCTTGCCTCATTTCCTCTTTGCATGAGGAGTTTGGTTCCAGGGTCTCCTGAGGGCTAGGGTCTTCCAGTGCCTAGGGGAGCAAGCAGCAAGCCCTGAGGGGTGACTGCCGGTTCTGGCCACTGTGGGCCAGAAGGTGTGCGCTCCCGTGATCCTTGCCTGCTGGTTTCCTCCGGGGTCAGTGCAGCTCCTTATCAGGCGCGGCCAGGCAGTCAGACCCTTATCTGCACAGGCCCAGCATCCTCTGGCCTCTGCGCCAGAGGGTAAGAGGGAGGAAGCCAGGCTGTTGGGGGTGGGGAAAAGGCGGGTCGGTCCAGGAGCCGCTCACTTTCTCTCGGAGTTACCCACCACAGCGCCGCCGCCGCCTCGAGACTTGCTCAGACCCTCCGGAGCCCGGGAGGTGGCGCAGCCCAGCTCTGAGGCCCAACGGGACCACCTGGGGCACACTGACCGGACTGGATAGTGGAAACCGCCTCCTGGCCTGGGTTGACATCCCTGACCACACAGCACTTCAGGCTGCGAGAACTGCTACAGGGTAAGAAGGAGGCTTTAAAAATTCGGAGGGAGATTTTGCGCCTGCACTCCGCGTTCATTCGTTCATTTATTCATTCATCAGCTGGGACCCACTGAGGAACCAGGGGAATTTCTCTGGCTGCGGAAGATAGGGCAGAGAGGTGGGGAGTCACGCACTAGCATGACACTCCAGACCCTGGAGCCCACCAAACACTTTACGTAGGGTGCAAAAAAATCTGGATGCTGATGAGGCTAGGGTTGGTCAAACGAACTTTGAGCAAGGGTGGAGGCTTCAGCAACAACCATGGAAAGCTGGTATAGATTTCAGGAGTTAAGTTAGGGGATCCCTACTGTGCCCCAGCTGCAGGTAGGAGAGATTCTGAACGATGGGAAATTGGCAAGAAGCCCTTTACAAACAACTCTAAGCAGGTACTTACAGGGTCAATGCTGCCTAGCACCTAGTAGACACCTCCTCTTATGGAAGAGGTCCCCCTCCATGTCTTGCAGTAGTTTCTGGGTCCATTCATCTGCCTTTGTCTCTTTCTCTCAAGGTGCTTTCATATCGAAGCACTCACTTAGGTTAAACATGTGGGAGAAACATGGTCTCTGGCCATCCTAGTAACTCTGCTCTCTACCACAGGTTAGTATCCCATCCTTGGGGTCCATGTGCCCACCCCAGGCCCTGGCAGAGGTGGGTTCCGCCATGACTGAGAAAATTGAGATGGTGCATGCCTCCAGCCCTGCGCCTGCACCTCCCCCTAAGCCAGCCTCACCTGGGCCCCTTCCTGCTGAGGTGGACCACCAAAACACGGCATGCACCCCCTGGTTGTCTCCAGGTGTGCCAGTGATAAACCTGGGTCATAGCAGGCCCACAGGGGCAGCCATGACCACCACAGAGCTGAGTGCTCTTCGACCCTCCTTGCTGCAGTTAGCTGCCTTGGGACCAGCTCCACCCACCCTGGCTCTGCATTACCACCCCCACCCCTTCCTCAACAGGTCAGTGGGGAGCTGGAACTGTGGCCAGTGCTGAGGGTTGGTGGGCAGGGGCTTTGCCTACAAGGCGTTCATGACACACAACACCTTACAGCGTCTACATTGGGCCAGCAGGACCCTTCAGCATCTTCCCTCACAGCCGGCTGAAGCGAAGACCAAGCCATGGTGAGCTGGACTTGGCTGAGGGTGAGTGTGTCTATGTTTGTGTACTTCTGGGTGCTTGCAGCCCACGTCTGATTGACCTGTACTCTGCCACAGAGAGGTGTTTTGTGGACCAACACAGGATAACTTACACAAGTGACAGCCAATGCAACACCACTGTACTGAACCTAGCTTGGTGGCTTATCCCTGTAATCCGTTCAGAGGCCAGCCTGGGCTACATAGTTGAGTCCAAACAAGCCAAGTATAGTCATGGCCACAATAGGACATAGTACCCCACAGGATGACGCTCCCCAACCCGAAAACACAGTCATGAAAGAGACAACCTTGGACTAGGATCACACAAACTATGAGACCACAGTCAACCTCAGAACCCCAGCCACACAAACAACAGTCACAACCACATGCCACGAACCCACACAACCACAGCCATCAGATAGGCCACCAGTCACCCACAGGCCCACAGCAGGCAAGAAGAGGATCTCTGAAAACCCAAGGACATGCTCGCTCGGAATGAGGCCACAGGATAGACATCAAGGCATGATCAGGCTCAGCAGCCCTGGTGTCCACACAGCCCACACTCTCGGTTCAAGCCCAAGCGGGTGCTGGTGGTGTTCAGTGAGGACAGCAGTGGATGCCCTGTGGCCTGTACGCTGATGCCATTCCTCCGGTCCTCAGGGCACCAACCCCAGAAGGTGGCTCGTCGCGTGTTCACCAACAGCCGAGAGCGCTGGCGGCAACAGCACGTTAACGGCGCCTTCGCGGAGCTCAGGAAGCTGCTGCCCACCCACCCGCCCGACCGGAAGCTGAGCAAGAACGAAGTGCTGCGTCTAGCCATGAAGTACATCGGCTTCCTGGTGCGGCTGCTGCGAGACCAGGCAGCTGTGCTCACCTCGGGCCCCACCGCTCCCGGGCCCCGCAAGCCACCTGCGCACCGGGGAGTAGAGGGCGGTGCGCGCTGCGGGGCCCGACACAGGGTGGAGGCTGTGTGTTCGCAGCCCATGCTTCCAGGGGACTGCGACGGCGACCCCAATGGGTCGGTGCGACCCATCAAGATGGAGCAGACAGCCCTTAGTCCTGAGGTGCGGTGACCCAAGGCCGTGGCGCCTCGCCTGCTGCGCTGTGAACTCCCTGTAAATGGGACTGTAAATGGGACTGAGGTCGCCCAGATGAGGATATGCCCTGTAGCTCTGGAAGGGTGACCGGCGACTCGGGGGCTCCGCAGACTTTTCAGAAAAATTTCCCACAGGCTACTTGAGGTGGCCTTGCTAGTGTCCTCTTCCCTGGGCCGAGGCCAGAGAACCAACAAAGCAAAGTGACTAGGGGTCCTTAGGGGTGCTTCTAGAGAGGTAGGGAAGGGTCTGGAAGCCTTGCATCGGCGCCCCCTGCTGGAGGGGGGAAGCCCCTGGACAGTGTGGGAGGGAGGGTGGGGGCCACCCCACCGAACCCAACTGGTTGCGCTTGATCCTTGATCCTGTTAATGGCGGCGTTAACGAAGACTCACACAATCTTGCATTTGTTTTTCTTTATTTCTTTATTTCACATACACATTAGCCATTCAATGGAGAAGCCGGAGAGAGTCAGGCAAAGATGGTATAACAGAAGCGCAGTGACGGGGTTGGGGCGGGGCGGGCGGAGAGGGGACAGACGGGCTGGCTGCCTACTTGCATTCCGCTAGGACACTGAAAACCCAGAAAACAAAACAGACAGTAAACTACCCTTGTTTCTTATGTATCTCAGTGCAGAGACTGGGGATGGAGGGCAGAGAAGGGAGACCAGGCTGAAAGAGGAGCAGAGGGAAGGGGACGCTAAGGGGGGGGAAGCACACCAAATCCATTAGTACTATATATAGAGATACTCGTATATACTGCGTTTCTTAGCCTAAGAAGAAACTTGTTTGACGGGACGGGCGGCCTTTGCGGTCCGCGATGCTGGTGCTGGTGGGGCGCACGGATCTCCCAAGAGGGGCCAAAGCGGGGGCTGGCCCCGGCTGGCTTTCGGGGGGGGCGCCCCGAGGGTGGATGGGGTTGGGGGAGCAGAGGTGGGGCTGGGGTGCCCCTAGGGCTCTCGATTGGGGGACAAAAGTTCTCATAACTTTATTGCTCCTTTTTCTCTCGTGGGGGGGGGGTCCGTTCAGCACGGTCGGGGTGGGGAAACGGTGGGTCGTCTGAGCCACCCGGCCCCTCTGGGAACCAGAGCGCGGCGTCCGCTCCGCCAGCACGGGGGTGAGAACAAGGCACTAGGTCGGCCGGCCAGCGCGGGGGGCGGGTGTGTAAGGCAGTCGACAGGGCTGGTTGCGGGGTAGGGTGGGGATGTGTGCCGGGCTGTGTGCGTGCGTGCGTGCGTGCGTGCGCGGGCCTAGGCAAATCGACCTGTCAGCGTGGCTGGACCTATCCTGGAGCATCGAACCTCCCGGAGGGAGGGGAAGAGTGGTGTTACGAGGGAAGGGGTTGGGGAGGAAAACTACCAACTTGCTGAGCGCGCTCCTGATTAATGCTGGTGAGGGTCAAGTTGGCGTCTGGCTCAAAGAAGGGCGCTCGGAGTGGGAAGGAAGGGAAAAGGGACGTTTGTTCGTTGGCATTGACCTCTGCGGAGGAGGGGGCCGGGGACCCCCGCCGCGCCCCAGTGCCCGGAGGGGGAGGGGGCGAGAGAGGGAGGGGACGCCCAGGGAGACCCGCGGCCAGAGCAGCCCAGCCGCGGGGCGCACGCCGCTGTCCCGTTCCGTTAAACTCAACAAAGAAGGGATATGCGTGTTCCTAACAAGTGCAGAATATTTAATTGATTCATAAACGTATGTATAATAGTTTGTGGGTTTTTTAAAAACGTACTTTATAATGTAATAAGCACCAGGGTTTTTTATGTTTAATTATCTTAAAAATAATTTTCTCTCGTCCTTTTCCTTTTGATCTTGTGTTGGTTTTTTAAATGTCGAGGTGTTTTTGTAAAATATAAAATGTGAACGTTTTCTTCAGCCCTCCCACCGAAACCGAACGACGAAACAAATTAAAACCCCAGATTATCCTCGTCAACGCAGGAAAACGGCAAAAAACCAACCAATCAAACAAACAAACAAAAAACCCAGAGAACTATCAAAAAAAGGAAAAGAAAAAAGGAAAGAAAAAACACTCAGCTTTCATCCCCGCTAAGGGCAGGGCAGGCCCAGTTCTTTTAGCGTCCCCAGAGCCGCGAGGACATTACAACAAAAATAGAATTTTTTTTCTTAATCTCTTAACATACAAAGATAGGAAAACTCTCTGATGCATTGCACTTGGTTCAATGAAAAAAAAAAGGTTAATTTCCCCTATATTTTTTGTGGGTTGTTTCCTCTCCTAATACGTCCCCACATCTGTTGCCCTCATCGTCCCTTGCTTGCCCCTCACAACACCACTTGAGAAAGGAGCGCTACCCCCACCCCACCCCGGTCCTCCCGGGGGTACCTCGCCGGACACCTCGGGTGCCGGCCCAGCTGGCCTGCAGCTTCTGACCTCGCCCGGGGCTTGTGCCCCGCAAACCCACAGCACCCGCCCGCAGCCCGACTGTCTTCGACCAACCGAAGAGGCGCACGCGGCCGGGCAGGGACCCTCTTTCGCTAGCTCTTAGCTCTGACCCTGTTTCGCCAACCGAACTGAAAAATCATTGCACTTTGACCGCGCTTCACGCCCGGCCCGCCCGGCCCCCCATCCTGGGGCTCCCTCCCTTCGCACAGAGAGGCCCTCCCCCGCGGGATCTCCACCCCGGGCCCTCGACGCCACAGGGGAGGGCTTCACTCAACTTCCACGCAGCGCGCCGCCCGGACAGGACAGCTGCCTCTCAACCCCAAGCTCCCTGCACGCGGCCATTCGCCCGCTCAGGGCCGCAGCCTCACCAACTAGATTCTCAATAAATAAAGTCCACAGCCCACCCCCACGTGGTGCAATGATGGACCGACTTTCGGAGGACCCTGACCTGTGCTTTGTGTTTCATACCGGAGAGGCGCAAGGCCTTGAGAATGGGCCTGGGAGGGGAGATGCAGGGAAGGAGGACTAAGGCACAGAAAGACAAGCCAGAGGGGTCCAGTCACCTTAGAGGGGGGCTGGCGTGCTCGCGTTCCCCTCCCTCCCAGGGGGGCTTTTCAAGACCCTCTGGACAAGCCTCCACCATCCCTTGCAGGAGGAGGGGCCTGGGAGGAGAGCTGCTTCCTGTGATGTGTTATGAAATTGTTCCCAAGTTGCTCAGAGGAGTTCCCAACTGCAACAGCGAAAGACCCAAACAATGACTGCCCCACCCCTAAATAAAGAGGAAAGACATTACAGCTAAAATCTAGGGAGAAGTGGCCACGGGGTGTGGCGGGAAGGGAAGGGGACCAGAAAGCTCCAGAACACTCTTTTAAAAGGATGACAACCCCCCACCCTCCACAGGAACTGAAAGTTCTCGAGATCAGGACGCCTACCTAGTGCAGGTGGAGGCAGCCTTGTCCTCCTCGCTCGGCTCCGGGCCCTTTCTGCTCCACTCTCAGCCGGCCCCTGGAGGGCTGTGTGCGGCATGGGCAGGGGCAGGGCAGAGGGGCGGAGCGAGGGCACCTGCATGCAGGGCTGGGGTGCGGGGCGACCTGGGGCCGATTCCCTTCACTAGGGGCGTGGCAAGGGCAGCCCTCGCGGCCTGTGGCGATGGAAGAGAGTGCCTGTGCGGGGCTGAGCGTCCAGTCCAGAGCATTCTGACTTTTTCCTGTGTGCTGTACAGAGGGGGTCCGGCCCGAGAACTGACCGTGCGGTTCGGGGGGTGGGGTGGCACCCTCCATTCTGTACTCAACGCTGAATTTAGCTTAGCTACCTCCAAGGAACATGCCCTGACCACCCCGGGGAGCCATTCTAGTCCAGAGCAGCAGGGGACAGAAGCCTGAGCAGAGGCTCCCAGGAAGGACGAGAGGGAGATGAGGGAGGGGCGAAGTCCGGAGGTGAGCTCGAATGTCTACTTCCATCATCTTTAGGAGCTGTTCCTCTGGGCTCCGAGGGAAGCTTAGGTCCAGCGGAGGGTGGGGTCCCCAGGAACCGCAGGGGTGGCAGGCCAGCGAGCTGGCTGCTCCTTCCCGGAAAGGCCGGGCTGGGTTGCATCTTTTCTTTCTGTTTGTCCTTTGCTTTGCAGAGTCCGCTTAGCATGCTTCTTTCTGCTTGGCTGCTGGTGTACAACTCGGCTGAGACTCCCCTTCCGAGGGCTCCCAGGACTGGGCTGCTTTGGACCGCAGGGCTACCCGGGCTGGAGGAGGGAAGGGCTGAGTGGCTGACGACGTCTAAGTTTTGCTTTTCGGTGGGGCTGGGCTGGGGGATATTTCCATGTCTCAAAATTTCTTCTCCCCTCTTTTGAGGAACCTCTTTTTAAAAATTTTGTTGTTTCTTTGTTGATCTTAATCAGAGGAACCAGGACTGAAACGGGACCAGGAAAAAAAGAAAAAGAAAAAGAAGCGACAATGAGAACAGCCGGGAAGGTCCCAGCTCCCATCTCACCCCCACCTGGCCCTATGACCCCCACTGTCTACAGTGAGCTCAGGAGGAGCCAGGGTGCTGGGCAGCTGACCCCAGTGGGGGAAGCCAGCTATTCTTCCCACCCTCTGAGGGAATCCCCCCCAGACCCATTCCCCAGTGCAAGAGTCCAGCTGGCCTTCCCGTGGGCACTGTGCCCAGCGGGTGGGACCCCCATGGCTGGCACTGGCCAAGACCTGGGATCTGGCCATGTTTGCAATTGTTTAGGTTTTGTGTGGGACCTGGAAGATGGGGATGATGCCAGGCTGGGGCTTTTGTACCCGCAGGGGATGGTGGAGTAGGGTGGGGGTAGCCCAGCTTGAGTTCTTGCTGAGTTTTCTTTCTGTCTCTTTGGATTAAAAGCAGAAATTCTGTACATCCCAGCCAACGTCCTGTCCCTTGGGCTGAAAGGCTGGGGGCAGGGAACCACATGGCTTCAGTTCCTACCGGGGCCAGCCTGGGGGGAGGGGGCCAGAGCCCACCCACCCAGCAGGATCCTGGGCCTTCTGGGCACTACACTGGGGAAAGAGCCTGAAGCTCCCTGGGGTGGGCATTGCTTCCATAGGAAGCCAGCAGGGGGCGCTGCCTTCCCATGTATAGGGCCCTCCTGGCAGTGAACACCAAGTACACACAGGGTGGACCCCTGGGGCTGGCTGCTTGGCAACGCCCTCCATCAAAGGCTCTACTCTGGTTTCCTGCCCAAGGGGGAGTGGAGGACTCTTCGCCAGACCTATTCCCTTGCTTGGGTATACCTGACAGTACCTTCATAACAAAATGGGGGTCCCTGGCGTTTTAACGGGGGCATCTTGGAGCTCCATGTCACAGATTTCTGTATACAGGACCAGGCAGTGCCAACTACAGAACTGCTTCATTCCATCCTTGTCCCAAGCCCACACTGACATAGACACAGAATGGGTGACCTTGACCTGCTTGAGGTCACAGTCCTAAGATGACTCGACTCAATGGATCTCCAATGTAGGGATTGGTTAAGAGCCTGTATGCCTCTTTACTGCATGTTCAGAATCAGGAGGTAGGGCTGGATGGGAATGTCTGCATTCTGCGAAGGTAGAGTCCAGCCTGCTAAGTTGGGGTGAAGGCACCAGGCAGCTGGAGTTGCCAACTTTTCAAAAGAAACCAGAAATTCAGGCAGAATTTCATGTGAAATTATCCAGCATTTAAAATACTCCTAGAACCAGCCATGGTGGTGCATGGCTTTAATCCCAGTAGGTGGATCTCTGTCAGCTGGAGGCCAGCCTGGTCTACATAGTGAGTTCCAGGACAACTAAGGTTACATTAAGATACCCTGTCTGAAAAACAAACAACTCTCTCTCTCTTACTCACACACACACACACACACACACATGCAAATTTTGGATCCAGGTGTGATAAAAACTTGCTAGTAATCCCAACACCCAGGAGGCTGCTACAAGGGGATCAAGTCTGAGGCCAGCCTATATTATATAGAGAGGTCCTGGCTCAAAAACAAAACAAAAATAGAAAACCCACCACTACTGGGTTGGGGTGTGGCCTTACCTAGCAAGCCTGAGGCCCTGGGTACCAATTCTATTCCAAAACCTGAAACCATGAATATTCCAATATTGATCAGCTCACATCAGACCCTGCCCCTGAGGCTCTGGTTTGAAACTGCAGTAAGTGCACCTGTGAAACGGGAATACTAAACACAAGAAACAGCAATGGAGTCTGAGAGGCACAGTGTCTTGCTCCTTTAGTTCCAGCATGTAAGTCATGTGACCTGAATTTACTCCCTAAACCTACATACAGAAGGTGGAAGGAGAGAACTGACTGAACAAAGCCCATACATGCATGTTACACACACTCATGCATGTGTACATACACACACAAAAATAAAAATAAAGCTCGAGCTTCAAAGATCCTCTAGAATCTTCTGTGGCAATGGAATCCTAGATGTGCTTGCTGTCCAGAGAGGTCACCGATACCATGGTTTATAAGAATGAACCTGGAATGTGGATTGCAGACTGAGGTGTGGAGTCTGAACCCAGGCTATCAAGAACGTTAAACAAGTGCTCTCCCACGGAGCTCTCTCTCCAGCCCTAGGGTTTTCTCTAATTAATTTCAATGTATAACACTGTGTGTGGCCAGAGGACAATAGCGGATGCAAAGGATGGACATCTGGAAGTGTGGGTACTGCCACAGCAGAGGGTGCTGCCTGCCAGTGATGCAGACCGCTTACAGGGTGCCAGGCAGGATGTGCACAGGAGGGGTTGCCTCCCTCTGTGGGTTTGCAAACAGCTACCTAAAGTCCCACTTGTCCACTCATTTAAAGCCAGGAAGGAAACCAGATAGAGTGTCCTTCCAGAGTGAAGTCAGTTCTAGCTCTGGTATTCTCTGGGATCCAAGGGACGGCTAACATGGGCTCCTACGCCACTGTTCCAGGCCAGGGGAGCTACCCCTCCTCTGCTTCCATAATAGACACAGGTGGGTGGAGAATACATGGGACATGGGGGCCACCACACCAAGGCCCAAACTCTCCCCTGGAAGTTTCTTGTACTACATAGCCTTATAGTCTCAAGAGTGGGGGAGCCTCCAGGGATGAAGATTCCGTTTCAGGCCTAGAATGGGGACTTATTAGTGTCTCCACACAGGCCACAAGAGCAGGGCCTATGATCAAGCCCAGGCTGCCTTTTCTGTTTATCCCCTCCCTGCTTCTCAAGCTAGGTCCCAAACTGATTAAAACTAAGAAAAAGCACTATTTAGGGAATGATAAAATTGCTAAAATTTCCTTTTCTTCCCTCATTCTATTGTCCTGTCTCCATCTGGTGCTCCAAGGATCAGCTAAAGTCACTGGTTACTGTGGAAACCGGTCCTGATTGTCCCCCTACAGCCGTCTGCCTGCCCCCAGGCCCAAGGGCTTCTGCTCCAGGGTGTCTAACTTCCCCTGACACACCTTCCTGATCATGGGTCCTGGACCAGCTAGGACTCACTTCCTCACCTGCAACCGAAGGCCGTGAGGGAGAGAGAGACAAACTGTTTCCCGAACTTGCCTCAAACTCTGACTTGGCCTCAAAATGTCCACGTAAAGTGAGCAGAGAAAGTGAAGAAGGCAAAACCGAGAGGGAGGGAAGGGCTCTCAGCAGCAGAGCAAGCGCGCTGCACTGCAGAGCAGGGGTGGCAGGAGGGGGAGAGGGAGTGAGCCATGGAGCCCTGCTCCTGGTGCCAGCCCAGAGCTGGGAGGGGAGGCCCGCCTGCTGTCCCTTCCTCTGGCACCCCCTCCCACCTTCTGCCAGCAGGGCTTTCTCGGCCTCCCTGGCACAGAGCAGAGGGGGCTGGCTCCAGACCCTGCCCAGAGCCATTGTTTTTCTTCTCAACACCCCCAAGTTCAAGTTCATCTGGGTGTTACATCATGTCTGGTTGCTCCTGGAAACCAGACGGGTCAGACGTGACTCTGGGGAAAGGGGGTGGGAGGCTGGAGGGGGTTGAAGTTCCCTTCTCCTCCCCTCCTCACCACTAGGGAGCTCTGAAGTTTGAAGTTTGGCTAAGTTGTGTGTGTGTGTATGTGTGTGTGTGTGTGTGTGTGTGTGTGTGTTAAAGGAAAAGAAAGAAAAGACCCTTAAACCACACACAAAACTTCCATCTACCAACTTTCTCTGGACGGGGGCCTCAGCAGAGGCGGGGCAGGAACCAGCAGAGGTGGCCCTGAGGCTCTGAGCAGGGGTGGATTTCCCAGGGCTGAGGAAGCTGGCAAGGAAGTGTTTTTATAAAATGTACAAAAAGAAGAATATTTGTGTGCTTTTTCTGAAAGCCCTGGCCCTCTGAAGTTGCCCCTGACCTGTCCCTGAGGTGGGCCTTCCCTGTGTTGTTCCAAGGACCCTGGGTGCTGCCTGCTATTCTCACCCTTTCTAGACACAGGCACATGAGAGACATCCATGTGTGCACATGCATTCTCCAGGCAGTCTGGGGCCTCACACTGGAGGACAAGTTTGGCTTGTCTCCTTTGGGAAGTGGGGGTGATGTCAATGGGGACTAGGGGCTCCAGCAGCCTGACTTTCCTCCTAATGGGACTTATGCAGACTTAGGGGAGGGGCCTCCAGGATGGCAGCCAACCCTGCCCTTGATGCCAGTCTCTGGGCATGCAGCCCACCAGCCGTACTTTGTCCCTCTCCCACCTTCATCCAGCCCACCCAGTGCCAGGGAGACAGGGAAGGCTAAGGCTTCTTTGAGCTGACCAGGGTAGGCAGGGTAGGAGATTGGGTTGCCTTCCTAGTCAGTGCTTCAGTCTTCCCTCTTTGCCTTTCCTAGATGGCCCAGAGGTTTCTAGCCTTGGGTTGCCTTTCCCAGGTCCAGGGTTGTCAGAGCTAATTATCCAATTAGCTGATTAGCTAGGGAGCCTGAGGCTGCCTAGGGAGGCTGCTCAGCTGGGCAGTAGCCTGGGCATGCAACTCATAAGGAACTGCCCTCCCCAGAACCCTGGCTTCTTTCTTCATCCCAAGACGTGCCCCCTGTCTGCCCTCTCCTGCATCAGGGCATCTCCTACCTGAGACTGCTGTGGGATGTTCAGAAAGTTGCCGTCCCGGGGTCCGATGCTGACAAACCGGTTGGCAGAGGAGGCGCCTGTCGTTGCGAATGCTGTGAGGAGCAGGGGGTGAGGAGAGAGGGAAAGACCAGGTCAGGCTGTGAGGCCCACCTGGGCACTGCCCCTCTGGGCGGCGGAGAAAGGGAGAGACTAGGTTAGATGGCTGCAGGGTGAGCTGGCGGCAGGAAGGGTGAATGAGGGCTACAGTGTGGGAGGCCAGGCTGCAAGCCCTTCTGCTCACTGACCAGGAGCACACACATACCCTTCTGCCTCAGCCTCTCAAGGCTGGGGTGAGGAAGGGCTGTTGAGGCTGCAGCTGAAGTCCCTTGGGCCTAGTTCTGTCCCCTATTGAGACAAAGGTTAGCACTGGGTTCACCAGCGGAGACCCTAGTTTTGCCACTTTTAGAGGGAAGTACAAAGGTGGGAGCTGGGAAGCCTTGACCAGCCTGTCTGGGCATGGCCCGCTCATCCAGGTCACCTCTCAAGCCCCACAGTCTCACTGGGGGCTGTGCCACTTACCACCTTGGGCAGTCCCACTGGTAGGCAAGTGGCTCAGGACCAAGCCAGCAGGAGTGATCACAAAGGACCCTGTGGCCTGGCTACCTGGTGTGCGCTGTGGCAGAAAGATTGAGTCCATGCTACTCTCTGCCCATCAATGCATCAGGCCAGGTGACAGAGAAAGAGGCCACAGAAAGAGCCCCAAAGCTCAGCCACCTGGGGGCAGCTGTCCAGTGCCCCAGGGGACAAATGAACCCAACAGCCCTGAGCTCTTCTGGGGTTGAGAAGCAGTCCCCAGAGGAAAATAGTTTCACAGTTCACCTGGGACACTCACTCCTGCTCTATGCCAGACACATCCAGGACATGCTCACCAGATTCTGTCCCTTCTCCAGAAGTGAGCTCCAACCTGGCTCCCGCCCCCACTCTGCCCACCTCCAGTGACTGTGGTCATGTCTAATGGCATATGCAAATGAGGAGATGACATGGAGAGGGCAGGGAGGGGGAAAGAAGGAGAGACCGAGAGCGCGAACGGACAGGAATGTTGACATGGGCCACCCTGCCACCCACTGCTGCACAGTTCCAGCTCAGATGCCTGCCCACCCCTGTGCCAGCCCAAGACAGAGCGCCGCCCGCCTTCCGCCTCTCCTGTCCTTCACGTCGGGTCTAGCTGGGACCTCTCCACTTAGATATTTCTTCTCTTCCCTTTGTCATTTGTCATTATATTAAAGGAAAAAAAGGAAGGGAGAGAGAGAGAGGGAAGAAGGGAGGAAGAAAAAGAAAGATGAAGTAAGTTGGGGCCCAATGCCCTCCCTTCTCTTTGGAACTTACAACCTGGGAAAGGAATTGAGGGGAAAGAAGGGAAGGGATAGGAGGATAGGAAGAGGGTATAAAAGGAAAATAAAAAGAGGAACAACAAGAAATCAAATGGGAAACTGAGGGAAGAAGGAATTGGAAAAGCGCCTCCTGCATCTTCAGAGGCCCAAGGGCCAGATGGAGGTGAGGGGACAAGGCAAAAAGAGGATGGTGGTGGCATCACCTTGTGGTTACATTTAAAATTTTTTTTTTTGGTGTGTGTAAGGGAACAACGAAACAACAACAACAAAAAATTGAAAAACAAAACCAAAAAATCAAAAAAAAAAAAAACCAACAAAAAACAAAAACAAAAGCAGCAATCAGGCATGAAGATGGCATGGCTGTGCCTCCCGCCCCCCCACCCGCGCCAGCACCCCCGGCCCAGTGCCCCACTGCACTCTCCCTCCCGCCCCCCAGGGGGGCCTGGGCCAGGACCTGGCTGGGAGCAGTGGGCAGGGCTCATGGGGTGCTGGCTGATGTACTGAGGCCCAGGAGGCCATGGCCAGGGTTCATCCCTGCTCATCCTGTGGGAGGCTCTGAGGCTCTCTGGGTAGGGGCTTTGTTGGGAGGGGGCGCTCCTCTTTTTGCAGTGGAGACTGTGTAGATGGGCCAGGTAGATGGGCCAGGGATGCTGGGCGCTGTGGTTTCGGTTTCATCGTCCACTTACAAGGTGATGGAGGAGTCAAGGCGGCGCCGTCTGGGGCCGTGCTGGTGGTTTTGGAATCAGGCATAGGAAGGGGCACAGGTCTGGCCACTGGAGGCGGCGGCGGTAGCAAAAATGACCCCGGGACTTTGCCCTGGCCGCTACCGTTGGGCTGCGAACAACATAAATAGAGTGACGCATGAAGGCACATCACACACAGACACACGCTCCCCTGCGCGGCCGGCCACTTGCTCCTGAGAGCGGGCGCTCCCGATGGAAGATGCAGGAGTGGGAGGGAGGGTCCTTTCCTCTAGGCACAGGATGGAGGATGTGTAAGGCCTCTATTTGGTCTCTTGGGCGTTTTTGTCTCTTTCTTTTTTCCTTTCTCTTTATGAAGTAGTGGGAAGGAAGAAGGGGGATGTCCGACGGGTGGTTCATCCTTCCTTCCTTTCTTTTTTTTGAGATGGGGGTCTTAATGTGTAGCTCTGGCTGGCTTCAGACTCACCATGTAGACCAGACTGGCCTCAAAAGCACTGAGATCCACCTGCCTCTGCCTCCCAAGGGCTGGGTTTAAAGGGGTGAGCCACCATACCCAGCTAATTTGTGAATTCTTATGCAAGATGTTCTAGGTACAGAAATGAATCACCTAGCAATGCGTACCACCGCGCCTAGGGCAGTCATTGCCCCTGGAAGACCTGTCCTCATGGTAGGAAAGAGAATCCAGCTCACCTCCAAGGTCCCAAAGGTACACCCCCTCCATGGGCCTGGGTGGGGTTGGCAGACTAGCCGAGACCCACAGGCTTGCCAACATCCACCCCATGGGCAGCCTTGCCCAGGAGGCCACCAGCACTGAGTCGCTCACCCTCCATTCTATCTCCAGCAGATCCTGTTCTCAGCCTGCTGGCCTTTTCTATAAAGATCAGCCAGTGAGGAAAATATGCCATTGGTGGCTCCAGCTTCTGTGCGGTTCTTCAAGAGTGATTCCCTGGATAATGCATGCCCTCAGGAGCCAAGGACATTCTGTCACCAAGATTCATTCCTTGTCCTTTGTGCCTCAACTTGTATTTCTCCTCCAGGCCTCATGCCTGATCGTGCCTGGGTCAGCTTCAAGGATTCAGAGAAAGTACACACCACAGGCTCCCCAGCCACTGGCAGGCGCAGTTTCCCTGGAGAGACCTGGAACATGCCTCCTGCTGCTTGGGAGGAAGCCCTCAATGCCTGCCTGCAGCTCAGGTGCAGGGAGGCCTCGCCCCAGCTCTTCTTGTCCTATGAAGCAAACTTCAGCCCTTCTGGCCAACTAGGCACACGTCCTAGGGAGGTCTTTCTCTCTCAGGCTGCCCTCAAACTGGCAATCCTCCTGCCTTGACATCCTGAGGGCTGGAATTATAAGCATGCTCCACTCACCTGGCCAGTGCTTCTCCGACTATGAGAGGATAAAACCCAGAATACCACCTGATGTCTCCAGCCGGCCATCAATCTGTCCTAACTCATCTCACTTAGTCGATAATAAGGAGACTGCAGGAGTCAGGGCATGGGGTCACCTCTTTGCTCTGACAGTGAATGGCTCAGCTCAGGGATCTGGGTGTCCAGCCATAGCCTAGACATTGTATTCATGCTGGGCCTGACCTTCCAACTACTCCCGAGGAACAGGTCTCACCTCAGGGCCATTCTGCTCCCCATCCCAGAAGACACTGCAACATTCAGAGGTAATTTTGAGGCCGAGAAGATGCTATTGGCATCAAGCGGGTAGCTACAAATCCATATCCTACAGCTCACAAGAAAAGCTCTCATCCTCCGCTCAGAGCTAACAGTATTGTCTCTGGGAAACTTAGATGTAAAGGAAGCTTTGTTCTACCCTTTCAACAGCTGAGTACAGTGAGGTTCTGTGCAGGGAAGTGGTTCATCCACAGTTACCTACTATACTGACCATGCCTCGAGGCAGAGCCCGACCTTTCTAACCCCAGAGCCTTTGACAGGCTCATAGGCCCTCTTCCCCAAGTGCAAATTAGCTCAGATTTCTCGAAAATGTTCCACTGTTTTAGAAGGTGCACTCTCCCCAAGAGGCACTCAAGGTCTCTACCCCGACACCCCATCTCTTCTGCTAGGTGTTTTCCATACTGAGCTCCTGGGTGTTCAGAACTCAGGCTGAGGCCGAGGTCAGAGTGCAGACTTGCTCACCACAGTGTGCCCTGCCTGAAGCTCCTTCCTGCACCCCTCGAGGGCTGGTCTAAAAGCACCACACACCCACAAGGGGACCAGCCAGATTCTTTTTTTTTTTTTTTTTTTTTTCCGAGACAGCGAGACAGGGTTTCTCTGTGGCTGTGGAGCCTGCGCTGGAACTAGCTCTTGTAGACCAGGCTGGTCTCGAACTCACAAAGATCCGCCTGCCTCTGCCTCCCGAGTGCTGGGATTAAAGGCGTGCGCCACCACCGCCCGGCGAGCCAGATTCTTTGAGTCATCCTAGTCTTATACTTCTTGGACACCCTGGGCCCTTTGTCGCTCCAGCAGACTCAGGCAGCACTCAAGTCCTACAACCCAAGTGGCTGCACCGTCCTTTCTGCTGCAGTTCGTCTCCTCCCATCTTTATGTTGGTTCCTGGGATCAAACCTAGGTCATCAGACTGTGGCAAGTACTCAATTTCTCCATGATGGCTGGACATCTGATCTTCCTGCCTCCACCTCCCAAATGCCAGGGTTACAGGCATGCACTGCCATGCGCAGCTTCTGCTCCACTCCAGTTACACCTGGCCCAGAGCTCTGGTTTTTCTCCTCACCAGCCTTTATCCCTAATGACTTGCCAGATCTGACACACCGTTCCTCTGCATGGTTCCTTCTATCATTCCTGCACACTCCAAGGCCGACGGTTGAGAAGCATCTGGCCAAACAACCTATCTGTGCCTGGACTGGAATCTTTTGTGCTAGGTACCCTTGTAGAGAGCAATTATGTGGCTCTCGGCAGCATTAGGACCAAAGAGCAGGTTTTCCGGCTCTGTGGGGGTTGCCACTGAGAGCCAAGCAGTAGCCTCTCCCCTCATATCCATGGCTAGTCTGGCTCCCATCCCATTTTTCCTTCGGACAGGAAATAGAACACTCCCATAGATCACAGCCTCACAGTTTCTCTCTGGGCTCTGAGCAGCAATGGAGGCCTCTGCCTCCTCCGGGGTTGTCTCCTGCAAGTGTCTAAAAGGACAGCCCCACCTGAATGTGGCTAGTCACAACTTTCATTAGGCTGGGATACAAGTGTTATCAAGGTGTTAAAACATCGAAGTCTGTGGCTTGAGATTCCCTTAGGAGCTGAAGCAGGGACTGAAAGGAGTGTACACACTGGCCAAGCACATCACTTGCACCTTACAGATGGTGCCATTCCTGCCTCCCTGAGTCATTACCCCACTGGGCCAGCACCTTCGCCACGTTCACCTGGCTGTCCCTTGGCTACCCCTCGGATACCGCTAGCCAGCACCATTCTGCCTGTCCGCCTGCCCTTTGTGTCACTTTAAGTGCTGTCTCCCTGTGACCTTCAAAACCAGTGCCCTAGACTAGGGTGAATGGGTGAAATATTAGGGTGTCTGGGAGCCCTCGGTAATGGTCTGTAATTTTCCCTACATGGCTGAAAAGCTGGTCTGTAACCTGGGATTCATGAGGTGCTCAGGAGGGCGCTCCTTTAGGCTCCAGGTCGATTGTTCCTAAAGTGGGGTGCTCTGGCCAGAAGTCTAGGAGCAGGAACCTGGGAGACACTTGGGTTCTCAGGCTCCACCTCTGCTGAAATAAGTGGAAGACTAAGGCCTCTGGGTGACTCTACATACCCTAATCTGAGGATGCGCTTCTGTGACGGCCAGGAGGAGCAGAGCACAGTTTCTGTTCTCCAATAAAGCAGCCTCTGCTCCAGCTGAGTTCATCTTTCCTCTGCAGCCCCATGAGCCCCTGCAGCAGGCTCTTCTCTCAGCTGCAGGTCACAGAGGAAGCCCTGAGAGGATTCCCTACTCCCCGCTGTTAGTTACTCTCAGCATGGTGGTGTCGACTTACATCTCTGTCTGCAGTCTCATGGAAAAAGTACCTGTCTTGTCTAAGCAAAGTGAGTGTTCTATGTTACACATGCTAGGTCACAGATGAAGCTCAGAACCAGCCCTCAGAAGACAGGGGCCAACTGATCCTTCAGTCACCTGGGGTGAGAGATGGTTCTTTGCATTGGTCCCTAGGTCCTGCTCATCCAGACTCCAAGTCTGGCTGCCTCTGAGGTGGTAAACAGGGGTCAGTTCTACCCTTCCATCCCCCTAAGATATGCAGTGCTTAACCAGGAAGGTCACCAATGTGCTAAGGAGCTGGAGCATCGGCAAGAGAAGCCCTTGTGGGATAAAGTAGGGAAGAGGATGAGGACAGCAGAAGGGTGGGGTTGGGGGAGCAAGCCAGAGCAAACAGGACCAGATCCAGGATGGACAGAGAGTCCAGCCCAGTCACACTCCAGAACCGGCAAACACCCGTTCTTCCCAGAGCGAGGGCCACTGCTGTTCTCCTCGGACTGCTTCTGGCGTGGATTTTCAGAACACCTCTCCCAACCTGATTTCTAAGCTCTTTGAACACCCTCCTGCTGACTTCTCACAGCCAGGCTACCCGCACTGATTGAGAGAGAGGCTGGGAGTCTTCATGCTGCTGGCTGCAGGATTCTCCAGAGGTCTGGACCACCATATCCCATCTCATGATCCCTAAAGACTGAGCATGTCCTGCCAGCATCTCTGGCATGTTATCATCCTGGGTAATTCCTTTGCTGAGCACCCTGAGTTTAAACCAAGCTCTAGGGCTGGCAAATGGAAAAGGAACCCATAACCCACAGGGCCCTCTGCTCCACAGTGCCCTGGATCTGAAGGGCTTTGTTCTAGAATCACAGCAGTGCAGGAGCCCTTAGGTAAGAGTCCTGGCACAGGATCTTCACACAGGCCTCATGTGGGCCCACTGAAAGTGGAAGATAGATTTGACGCCCATGACTAAGAGGGAGAAAGTAGTCCTGGCATCAGTTAGGTGGGGGCCAGGCAGGAATAGCTCCCGCAGAGTCCGGGCAGTCTCATGCCACAGAGAAGAAGCAGCTCAAATGTCAACAGTAATGAGCCAGACAAACTCAGGTTCACAATCTTTCAAATCCTTGACCCCGTAGATTTTAGAAAGGTAGGGGTCCAAGGCCTAGATTGGACCAATTATAGGCTCATCCCTGCTGGGAACCAAGGGTCAATAGAAAGGGCAAGGAGCCCCTGAAGGGAGGGTTGGGCAGCTGCCCACCTCTCCAGTCCCTAACAGACAGACCCTAGGACAATACTCAGACCCAGGTCCCAAGCCCACTAAAATTGCTCACAAGGTAGAGTCTATGGGCTCTCTGCTATTCTAGCTCTCTGTATGCTCCTGACTTTTGTCCCTCTCCTCATGAGCCCTTAGACAGACAGACAGACAGAAAAACAATCGGACGAACGGACGGACAGACAGACATATGACGCTATGAGGCCTCCTGTGCCCTCTGGACTCACCTGTCCAGTGGCCTGACCCGAACCGTCAGAGCACACAAACTGCACAAACTCCTTCAG
Source organism: Dicrostonyx torquatus (assembly GCA_028555095.1). Taxonomy (NCBI): domain Eukaryota; kingdom Metazoa; phylum Chordata; class Mammalia; order Rodentia; family Cricetidae; genus Dicrostonyx; species Dicrostonyx torquatus. The sequence goes on from JAQHUG010000066.1 coordinate 246,613, forward strand.
CGAGTCCTGCCCATGGTGGTGGTGGTAGCGGATGGTTGGGTGTGTAAAATACGGGCTCGACTGCTGGATGATGGACGTGGAGGGGAAGTGCAGGGCTGATGCTGTAGCCCGGGGGCTCCCTGTGTGCACAGAGGCAGGAGAGAGGAAAGGTCGTAAGGTAGCCACATGGAAAAGAAAGATGTGGTGGCAGACAGACTGAGGATCCCGAGGCAGAATGGGGCAGAAGTACTGTGTCCGGCACAAAAACCCTCAGTCATCTAAATAAAAAAGAAATACTTAAATGCAATTTAAAAAAAAAAAACACTAGCAGACTACTACCTGAGGGAGGGCCAGCTGCTTGCTTCTATAAATAACGCCTGACTGGAGCTGGGAGGGGGGTGCTGGTAGTTGAGGCACGTGGATAGTGTGCTACAAGTGCAGGGTTGGGTGTTATCTGCTTAAAACTGCCAGGGGGTGGGGTTTCTTGCAGCCCTGGACTTGATGACCTTGAGCTGCCGACCCACGCCTGGACTGTAGGCTGTTTCGGCTGGTTGATTTTCTTTTGTTTCGGTCCCGAGCACTGAACCCAGGGGTCCACATGTTAGTCAAGCTTTCTGCCATATTTGCTGGTCATATGCTTTGCTCTTACTGGTTTTTAAACAGAGTCACACAGCCTCCAATCCTTAATCCTCCTGCCTCAGCCTCCTGTGTGATGGGATTTCAGGTGTTAGCCTTATCCTATGTTTTGCAACTGCTTCCGTTTTTTAGGAATAATACATTAACATATTACTTATCTTGAGGACTGAGTTTTTGGCATCCTTGACATTTTTCTTCTTGCACTCTTGGCAAACAGCTCATTTGCCCTGACCTAGATGTGAGCCCACCTGAAGGGCAGAGAGCAGGATACCATGGCTCTGGAGACTGCACACAGACAGGCCCTGCCTGTGCAGGCTGGGCACCTAGCACACAGACAACTCCACAAGGGTAAGTGGGATCCGCAGGCCTCCTGCACGTGTTGGCCCCAATGCTGTGTGCTCACAGCTCCCACCCCTGCGCAGGCCTCCTCGCTTCCCCGCGTTCTCCCCCTCCCGTCTGTTTCCAATCAGCTCAGTCTTGCTCTCGGTTTCATTAGGGGGCTGAGGAAACTTGGCTTCTCGCTGAAGTTCATAAAAATGGAGTGGAGCCTGCCTCCCTCCTGCTGCCGGCACAAGGCCTGGGCTCCCTGCCCCCACCTCGTGGCCACCACACCCTGCCCCAGTGCTGGCTGCCTCTGGGCTCTAAGCCAGGAGGCCCCAAGGAGGAAGCTGGGAGGTAAACCTCCCTGTTGTGTCCTACAGGAGAGAAGTGAGGAATGGCGGACGGAGGCCGTGTGCAAACAAAAGCCAGGCCTTTGCTGCCAGACGGGTGCTGAAGGAGCAGAGTAGCAAGCAGGGGACAGCCAGGCTCTCGGAGGAGTGTTCCCGCCTGGCCCCACCCACGGGAGAATTCAGCATCTTCTCAGGGCCTGGCGAGATGTACCCTCAAAACAGCAAGACAGCTCCATGGCGCATCCCTTTGCTTCTGGGAAAGACAGGGAAGCCCAGAGTAGGTGCCAGTTTGCCCTAGGACAGACACCAGGAGCCTGGACTGCTGAGCGTGCTCTTTCCAAGCCACAGAGGAGCAATTTGGCTCAACTACTTGCCGGTAGGGGAGGTGGAGGCTGCATGCAGCTCCCAGTGAGCATGTGCAAAACATGCACCCAACACAGACTTACACAGCCAGAGTTAGCGTGTGCGAGGAAATCTAGGAACCAACCGAGCAGGCAAGCCTGGTTCTCAGAGGTTCTCAGAGGTACGCATCCGTCCGTGCCATGGCACACCCCACTGCTGTGCCATGACTCTGCTCAGGGAGCCCAGATCTGTCACTTAGAGTGAGCCCTGGCCCCTATTGTACCTGGCCAGCTGCCCCTTGCTGTGGCTGCCTCCCGCAGTGTCCCCTGAAGCCCCGCCTCCATCTCTCACCTGGTCTGACTCCAGCAAGCACAGGCAGCGGGTGGTGGGTGAAAGCCATGCGTGGGGAACTGCCCTGAGAGGAGAGGGCGCTGCAGAAGTCCAGCTTTCCTGACTTCTTTAGAGAAGCAGGGCCTACGGGGAGGAAGCAGCGACACGCAGGTTTAGCTGGCTGGGGTGGGAAGCCAGCAAAGCAGCCCGCTCCTTCTCTCCCCAGCACCCAGCAGCCCTTCCTCCACCTCGGGCCCTGCTCTGCTCCTTCTGTGGCTTGACCTCAGGGGTGCAATCTGTCTATGGTTGCTTCTGAAACAGGAAAACGAGGCCCCTGGTAACACGGGGGAGTATGCTGGGCAAGCGTGGCAAGGAAGGCATCCTGTTCCCTGGCAGCTGGTACAGGAGTACAGTGGGGTGCAAGGCCAGCATCTAGCAAGGGATGCATGAGGAGCCCACAGGAGCTAGGTGGTGAGCCAGGGGTGGCAGACAATGAAAGGGGCCAGAGGGACAAGGGTGGGAGGGACAGGCTGGGACCTGGGACAAGGTGACCCAAGTCCTAGCACACTCTAGCCTGAAGAGGTCAGTTTTGCCTTTCTGAAGAGAAGGGAAAGAGAAAGCATAGTTAGAGGCTCCAGAGGGTGCAACATCCAACATGAGGACGAAGACAGGAGCCGGAGAGCTGGGAGGACCCTGGAGACGAGTCAGAGGGCAAGAACTGCCCAGGCTCAGAAAGTAGGGTTCTTTTCTGCCCTGGTGCCAAAGGCAAAGGTAGCATCCAGCCAGAGACAGGGGCACAAAAAAAAGATCCTGTTTGGGCTCCGCCTCTAAAGAGTCAGAGATTGCTAGCCAGTGCCATCCCTGTCCAGTATGTACAGCATCCAAGTAACAGGTTGGCAAGCAGGGTTCCCAGGGTCACATTCTTTTGGTATCTCTCTGTCCTGGGCTGAGCTTTGAGGCCATGTCCAGGCAGACCAGGCAAGGTGGAGGTGAGGCAGGTATTGAGATGCCATCTTTGAGGGAAAATCTCGTAGGTTGTGATGGGAATGAGGAGCTACAGAGCAGAAAACCAGAGTTTCAACAACGGTGTGGGGCAGGGGGAGGGGGGCGAGCTCCCAGCGACCAGCAGAGGTGTTATCTGGCAGCAGCTGTGTGCCACCTGATAGCTGGCATGGTGAGGAGGGGGAAGTGCCCCACCAGCTGTGCACAGCTGTCCCTGCTGCTGCACAGCGCCTACCCAGCTGTTCCCATCCTGCAGCTGGGCTGCTTAATTGGCGATTTGTCGCAGCCCAGGGAAACAACGACAAGTTGGGGGGTAAGGGATCCTGAGGGCACAGTGCATGACAGGACTGCCGGAAGCAACAGAAATGGCAGGCAGTACATCAGACAGAGAGCAAAGACTGCAGAAGCCTGGCGAGGAGGGTCCTGGGAATGCAGACAGTCACTGGCAATCAGCAGGTCATCAAGATACCCTAGCAGCAGTCCCTGCAGATGTCACCTGCCCAAGGCCAGGCCTGGCTGGGATCTGGGATATGGCAGTCTCCAGTTTCCCAACTCCCTCTTTATTACCGGGGAACCTCCAGAGCATCCCCTAGGGGTGTGTGGGGGTCACAATGACCCAGGCCCTGGCTGTCACGGTCATGCTGGGGTGCCTTTCCACGAAGGACAGTCTCTTCTGTTGCTCTAGAGAGGGCCAAGTCCATTCCCTTAGCCCAAGCCCAGGAGGTAAGCTTTGCTGTCTTTGCATGGGAACCAGAGTCAATGCCAGGGTCTGTCCTGGCTCCCTCAGCCAGGTCTCTCTCTGCCAGAGAAGTTGCCATCAGATCAGACCCTGGATCAAACAATGAAACCCAGTCCTTAGCCCTACCCAGAGTGTCCCCAGCTCCACTTAGAGCAGGCAAGTTCTGTGCACACTGTGCAAAAGCAGGTCCCAAGGCCTCGAGGACACCCATAGTTTCTGGTGTGCACACAGGAGCAGCCCATGGCTGGACTCAACAGGAAGCCAAACACAGCGAGGACTGGAAAGGTCTGGGCTGCTTCCTTGGGAATCTCTGCTCTTTGCTAGCTCCCCAAGACAGCTCTTTCACTCTCAATTCTGAGCGTCTTTGTAAAGCTGGGCCCCAAGGCTAGGGCTAGCCACCTCAAATCTGTCTTCCTGAGGGCATCTGGCAATGTCTGGGGACATTTATAGTTGTCCAAATAGGGTGGCCGGATGCAGTGATGGAGCCTGCAATCCCAACACCCAGGAGGTGGGGACAGGGTGGTCAGAGTTTGAGGCCAGCCTGGCTATTACACAGCTAGGCCCTGTCTCGAAACAGAAACAACCAACTGAAGAAGGGGTAGATGTTGGCTGCTGGCATCTAGTGGTGGAGTCGGGAACACTGTTGAGCACCTGATACCAGGGCAGCCCCTGTCTCAGAGAGCCAAGGACCTCAAATACAACCCTGGGTCCAGGTGGGGAACCACCAGGCTGGGTAGTCTCTAGAGGCAAGGGGTCTATGAAACAGAGGCTGTGCCTTGAATAAATAGCACTATTGAGTTAATAACCATCTGCTCTGCCCACCATGCCTACAAGCTAGCTACCGACTTGGGAGGCTCCTCATCCCACTCCCCTCCTTCAGCATGGCCTGCCACCCTCAGGACCGAGAGTCTGAAGTGCCACCTGACAAAAGAGACAACGTAGCATAGGCTGCTACATTGTGACGACCACTGCCATACCTGCATCCACGTCATTGGGCCATCCACTAGACTGGCTGCTGCCAGCTGCTGGGGAGCGGCCTGTCCCAGGATAGAACACGTCATCAACCGGGCTCTCCATCTCACTGTCATCGATGGACTTGGGGCGTTTGGTGGTGCTGAGGAGAAAGAGAGTCAAGTGGGCCAAAGTCCAAAGAGAGTCCAAGCAGCCACCAGGGACTGAGGCTCAGGTACTGTATGCTGGGAAGTGCCAGCCCACAGAAGCACTCCAGTTCCTGAGGTAGAACACCTCCAGACCTGCTCTCCCTCAGGTTACTAGGAGATCACTGAGGGCCCACAAGAGAACAGGCAAAACCATCATCTGCCTTCTATGTCCAGCCACGGTTTCCTATCAGCTCTCAGTTGTGCCATGAAATTTAGTCACTAAGAGTATTGTAGGCCAACAGTGGGAGCTCACATCTGTAATCCTAGTAATCAGAAGGCTCACACAGGAGGTTTGCAGTGAATTCCAGACCAGCTCATTGAACTTGTCTCAAAAAAACAAAAATACATACATAGTAGAAAATATTCTAATGCAAGATTAAAAACAAACAAACAAACAGCAAACGCTTGAGAGATGGGTCAGCATTAAGAGCAGTCCCCACTCCCCTAAAAGGGTCCAAAAGACTTCTAGTCTCTAAAATCCTTGGTGGGGATCATCCTGACAACTTGTCCCAGTCTGACTGAGAGGGAGGTTGCCTGGAGTCTCCTCCCACCAGCTTTGTCTGGGCTCAAATGCCATCTCTACAAGACAGCCCTTCTCTGAGCCTCACCTCCAGGCAGAGCCATGCCTTGTTGTGGGCTATGTCCCATGAAGAAGTGCTCCATGGATGGTGGAGCATGGTGACACCCGGAAGTACTCCAGCCCAGATTCAGAGCTGCTGGAGCCATAGGGAGGTGGTCAGGAAGGTGAGGAGGCCACTGTCCTGGCTTACCTGGTAGAAGGAGGGGAGGTGATGGACCGCCGTCCCAGGGTCACTTGGTTTATGTTGTAGTAACTGGGGCTCTCCAGGTCTGCCAGTGAGAAGTTGGGCCCTGATGCGGTTGCAACAGGAGCTGGGAAGACAGAGAGATTGGTGAGGCTGGAATATGGTGTTGTAGACCCAACAGGCCAGTTAGGTTGCCATGAACCATTTCCCAGAAGCCCAGGAAGACCTCACTGTAATGTCTATGCTGCTGGGAAGACCCCCTTTTCCTGGGTGGGATTTCCGGGTAGGCTGTAAGGGAAGAGCCATCGGTTGTGGGTCGTCCCTGCCCCCTCCCCAGCAGAGGTTAGAGACATGATTCTCTGGACAACTGCTTCTCCCATCTCAGGTTAGAGAGTTCCTAAGATGTTATCAACCCTGTGAAATCTGAAAACCCCCTCTGTACCCTAGTCCCTGGCCCTGAGAGGACACAACTTACTCTGTGATACTCTCACCAGCTCTGTCACATTCCAGACCCCAGAAGTCACAAAGCAGTCCTGGAAACTTAAGTGCCCTGAAGAAAGAAAATGGCTGGTGAGTGGGACGGAATGCCAATCCATTTCCCCCAAGTTCTTCCCTGCTTGACTCCATCCCTTGAGGGTTTTCCCACTAGCTCTCAGATGTCCCCCCAAAAGGGGCAAACACTAGGGGAAGCCTCCCTCCTTGGATGACAGCCCAAGTCACTAGATGGCTGAGTGAAGGGGAAGGAGAATGGGCAGGGCACTGACCGTTGGGCAGTGGTTTGATGTCCGCATCTCCTTGCTGGTTTGAACTATCTGATTGTCCGGATTCTGCAGAGAAACAAGAGGGGGAAATAATCAGGAGCAAAGTTTCATACAACCTCTAGCCCAGCACCCAGTCTCCAGCCTTGGACACCCATCCCAGGCAACAGACCTCTTCACCCAGGCTCCAGGGCTAGCCTTGGACACCCATCCCAGGCAACAGACCACTTCACCCAGGCTCCAGGGCTAGCCTTGGACACCCATCCCAGGCAACAGACCACTTCACCCAGGCTCCAGGGCTAGCCTTGCACACCCATCCCAGGCAACAGACCTCTTCACCCAGGCTCCAGGGCTAGCCTTGGACACCCATCCCAGGCAACAGACCCCTTCACCCAGGCTCCAGGGCTAGCCTTGAACACCCATCCCAGGCAATAGACCCTTTTACCCAGGCTCCAGAACTAGCCCAGGGAAACGGGAGAGGGAAGACAGTGTGTACTTTACTCCCAACATTTAGACTGGATTGGTCAGTGAGGCATGGGGAGGGGCATCCTGGGCAGGGTGTGCGGTGGCATCTCTGGTCTCTACCTACTAGATGCCAATAGCACCTTAGTTGTGACAACCCAAACTATCCCCAGAAAGTTTTTTAGTAAGCCCTGAGGGTCAGAGATGCCATGGGCAGGTAGCCCTGATCAAGAGTCAGAAGTCAGGAGGGCACCAAGGGAAGAAGCTGGTAATGGGCATTGTCCCTAACAAGGCAGACCCCTGGGGCTCTCCCTCTCCCACAGGGGTATTCCCATCCCTAAGTTCATTAATTAATGCTGTTCCTGTGGGCTCCTGCCCCCTCCATCTCACCTTTATGCTTACAAAGCAATGCCTGGCAACCCGGAGGGGGAGGTGTGCCCTGCTGCCACCCATTTTGTGCCAGCCTGTCTGGGTTGTCTCATGCCCCATTGCCACAGCTGCTCAGAGGGAGCCCTGAGACAAGGGCCTATTGTGTGGAGGAAGCTCACAGAGGGCTGGGGGCAGGGTGGAGTGTGTGTGTGAATATTTTGCAGAGCTTGAGAAAGCCCCCTACTCTCGCCCTCCAGGTCCTCCAAAGCTTTGTCTGTGCCAGGGGCAAGATGGGGACCTCCAGAATGCCTGCCTGGGCATGACAGCTGGTGAGAGGGTGGGGGTGCTGGGGCAGGTTGGAGGGCACTTGGTGAAGACTCAGCTATTCTTAAGGACCGTAGAGGTGGCATCTGACACTGGGCCCTGGTTCTGGCCACAGCTTTGCTGGGCTCCTCACCACGGTCCAGCCACCCCGAATCCACCCACAGCTCCATGTGCATCCTGCTGTCTCCCAGGATTTGATGGGCCCTGCTCGAAGAGCCGAGGCTCTGTACATCTGTGGCTGGGAGGATGGCCAGGCTCCTGGCTACTGCATGGTATGATGAGTAGAAGGCTATCATATTTTGGGGTCTGTTATCCTTTTCTTTTATCTCGTTCAATTTTTTCCTCTCTCTTGGCAGTGCAGGGGATTGAATTTAGGGCTTCATGCACGCACGGCCAGAGCTCCGCCACTGAGTTACAGCACCAGTCCTTCAATATTTTTTTTTTAATTCCAAAAGTAATAGTACATCTTACTGTGAATTAAGAGAGTGGAGGTTACTAGGAAGGTGCCCACAAACCTCCCTCTCCAGTTCAAGGTGTTCCTCGTCTTGTTCGAGGTCTTGGTGGATCACCTCTTTGTTTGGCATTCTCTGCTATGGAGGGGGCCTAGGGCCTTTTCCTCCAATCACGGACTGCAATTTGAGATCTCATTGTACCCTTCCATCATACAGTATGGATTTTCTTCTCATTCTCTGGATCTCTGGGCTTGATTCAAGTCCAAGCAGAAGCCAAGGGGACTAGGTGGCAGGTGACCTATGCTAGGGCCTGCCTTTCTGAAACCCACTGTGAAGCTGCCTCAATGTGGAGCTAAAGAAGTGTACAGCCTCAAGACTGGCACGCAGAGCCCATCAAAGGATGTGTGGCACATGCTCTGTAGACTGCCATGGATCCCACCCATCCTGGGACCCACACAGCCCAAAAGACCTCCAGAACTGGGTCAGTTTGAGGGGCCTCAGAGTCCACCCCCTAGGAGTGCAACTGGCCCACTGCAAAAGGCCAAGGTGGGAGGGAGAGCTGCGTGCCCATGAGTGTGCGCGTGGGTGTGCACATACCCAGCCAAGGGACAGAAAGAGCAGAGAACGTGACAGAGAGATGGAGGTGCGCCAGTGACTCAGGCAGAGACAAACGGGGCTCCAGGAGAGTGCGACAGACAGGAAATCCTCTTAAGCGAGGACACTTCCCCGAAGGGTGCTGCTGTTATTACTATTAGTTCATATTAAAGGAGCAAGCAGGAGAGGCTGGGGAGGATGAGGCCGGCTGCCACGCGCCACCAGGCGTGGCTCTGGGCGCTGCTGGCAGCCATTTTAGACCTTGGCAGCCATCTTATGGCTGGCGGCCCTAGCCAGCATTGCCACAATGCCGCCACCACCAGCCCCCAACAAGCTCAGCTCAGCTCTAGGACAAAAGGCAGAAACACTGGAAGTCTGGACCTAGGCTCACAGGCAGAGGAGCCAGCTCTACGGCGAGGGCAGCTGCAGCCAGGGTCTTGCAGATCTGTACTAACCTCAGCTTTTATGATCCTGTGCCATGAAAGGGCAGGGAGGATAACACTGGTGCTCTGGCAACACCGTAGCTTTGCTGAAAGGCAGCAGATGCCCTGACTACCATGTCTAGGCCCAAGGACCTAATGGTTCAGCGAGAATGGATCCCTGACCAACAGGGCTAAGGGTATCTCAGAAGTAAGGGAGGTTAATTCCCTGTCAGCTCAGAATACATCCTGAGTAGACACGAGATGGGGGTTGGCAGTGAATCAGACAGGTCACTGGGTCCTCAGTGGTCAGGCTCTGGGGCCAGCCAAAGGACATCTTGCCATCCAGAGATGGGAGCCAGAGGCCAGCTTTTCCATGTGGCAGCTCTCTGGGATGCCTTGAAACAAGGCCTGTGCCTGTTTTGGATACCCCTAGAGACCAGCAGCTGGACCTGAGGCAGCATGCCACAAAGTGTCCAGGCACCTTGACCCCTCTTCTGCCTGGGACTCTTGGGGGAGGTTATAACCTGGGATTCAGGACTGAGAGGAGGAAAGCCCCTTTGCAACAGCCCGTCCCCTGGCCCCGCCTCATAGCTGCTTGGCTTTTATCTGGCAGAATAGGGCTTATCAGAGCCACCAGCTGAACAAACACACAAATCCACGGTTAGTGAGAAAAAATACTCAGCCTGAACTCTTTATCTCCTGTTCACAGGCCTTGCACACTGCCCACTGCCAAAAGCACAGGAGGGGACTTGAGGCTGTGCAGTGGGGGCTGAGTTCTCTGTTCCAGAGGCGGAGGGTGGCCTTCCCGACTCTGGCCTTGCCTTGTCTGCCTCTTTGCTTCAGCCACCTCCCTTCCTCCCGGGCCCATTGCCACTCTTCTCTAGGAGCCCCTGCCAGTGGGTAGACATTAGTGAGCTCCTGCTCACACAGAACCCCCTCCAGTGTCTGCTTTCTCGCTGGGGACAATGGGCCAGCTGGTGGCCTGTGGAACAGCAGAGGGACAGGGATGGTACTGGCTCACACAAGACAGGCAGGTGCTGCTTCAGCTCCTATTCCGTCCTGCCCAGTCCACACTGGACACTGTCACCCTGGTTCACTAGTTTGCTGTGGCCATGTCCCCTGGGGGTCTTTCTTGCTTCAGCCTCTTCAACCTGGCTGCCACAGAAGCAAGGCTACAGCTCCTGTCTCAGTGTCAGGGCAGTCAAGCCCAGGCTGAGAAAAGAAAAAAGCTCCTCCCTGCACCCACTTTATAGAGCCTGGGGCTCCTGCCACTTCCTTCAGAAAAGGAGCCAGGACAAAGCATTCACCACCACCTTCCCTGGACTCAACCCAAGACAATCCAATGGTCTTCTAAGTCTAGAGGTGAAGAACAATACTTTGCTCTGGGCTCTAACGTGTCTCCCACTCTGGCCTCAGAATGCAAATACCTGAAAACCAAGCCCTGCCCATGTTTGATCGATGCCCTGGATGGGCAGGTAGTTTGGGCCCTGCTTGCTTGGGCCAGGTTTGGAGAGACCTCACAGTTCATTCTGAGTCCTGCTGGGTGGTTATGGGTCAGGCCATTGGTGACACGCAGCGCACAGTTCTCGTCTCTAAGGCTGCATCTCTGAGGTAGAGACCACTCCTGCTAGCGGTCCTGGCTACTCTGCAGGGTTTCTGGAAGGGAGGCAGGGCTGTGAAGGGGCAGGTGAGGTGATAAGTTTGGATTAATTAAGCATGGCTCCACAGATGGGTCTCAGCAGCAAATTCTTACCTGCTGACCACAGGTCATCCATCCCCTGCTATAATAGATCAGAGACCAGAGGTCTCTGACAACATGTAACTGACAGTGGCCAGCATGGGCCCCTCCTTTTCCACATGCTCCTTAATGTCTCTTGGGATAGACAAAAAACTCCCCATAAAGCTGCCTTTCTCACAGCATCTTAGCTCCACTCTCAGCCCCTGAGCCTTAACTGTGATTTTGGCTTTCCTTCTTTCTTTGGTCCCCACCCTCTGTCATTCTCTCTCTCTGGCCCTGTACTTCTTTGCAATTCCCTTTCTTCCTCACTTCTGTCTGCTTGCACACGTGTGCATGCATGTTGTTTGAGAAGACTGTCTCTTAAGCAGAGCTCTGGAGGGCAGGCTCTCATAGCCAGAACCCAGCATTGCCCAAAACCCTGATGTATATGTGTGTGTATATATATATCCCCATCCACAGACAAGAATGTATTTATGGCTCCTAGCAAGTGAGGGAGGAATTCCTGCTCACTATAGCCAACACTCCATGGCTCCCACGCGAAACAAGCTCATTCTGCAAGGGGGCAGCTGCGTGTAGCTCGCTGGCCAGCTGCCTCCATGGACTTCACCCAACATATTCTTTAGGGGCCAGGAGGGGTGCACAGACCGGCCTCAGCTATACTCCAAGAGTGTACCTAGGCATGTGGATACACTCAAACGAGCACACTTGCTATACCCTCAGCCACGCATGTCACCTGCAGATGCCACCAGCCCCTTCTCAGTATCAAGAAAAAGTGGAATAAGATGGAACACCCAGAGTCACAGAAAGGAACACCTCAACTACGCAACCGTTGGTCCAGAAGCAGGCAAGGATATGAGTCCAGATCCTATTCCTGCCCTCCCCAGTGCTGCATCTCATCTGCCTGCCTCTCCCCCCTCCTCTGTGATTCCGGAGTGTCCAGGACACAGGAAACCCAATCTCAAGGAGAGCCAGAGGCCCAGCCTGCAGCAATCAGGGCTGCAGAATGTAGCTATTGTGCCTCCTGAAACCCAAGTCAGAGAATCTGAGACACCCTGAGGAGGGGGCCGCAATAGATGGGGGCTGGGGAAAGGGTCACAAAGGGGTTCTCCCTGTCTCAGCAAACAGGACACTGGGGACCTGGACTGAGGAAGTCCTTGAGAGTGCAGGGCAGCCAGAGGGCAGAGGGAGGTGGGGCTGGGCAGACAAGGAGCTTCTCAGGTCCCCATCTCCTTTCCGATGTTCCTCACCTGTCCCCAAGTTAGAATAAGCACATAACTCATAGCTGTCCAGGGGCTGGGACTTCCCTCCTGTTACCTCTAGACTTTCAGTTTGGACTCAGGAGCCTGACCAGGAGCCACAATCCTGGAGCTGTGTGGGTAGAAGGACGTGCTGTCTCCTCTACCAACCTTGCTATCCTCTCTTCATCACCTCAGCTCACAGACCTAAAAGAGCTCTCTGGCTTTGAGTTACCTGCCAGGGGACTAGGGGGTGAACTAAAGACATAATCACAGGAGCATATGTCTACCTGTGGGCTGAGGCACAAGGAAAGAGGCAGATGCCCAGAGTTGGGCCATGGCTAGCATGGGAAAGTGACATTTTACCCTGCACACCTCTCCCTGCCTCTCTGGAGCAAAGCCGGCAGCAGGAAGAGCATTGGCATGCCTTCTTTCCCAAGTTATGGCCAGGCTCTAAGAGCCTCAAGTCCTCTATGGGGTGAAGGCTGTCTCCTGCAGCTCTTGATTACGCACCCCCCCCAAAAAAAATTGTGAAAATAGAATCCTATCAGAAACCCTCCAGGCACCAAGACTTCCCACCTTCGCATAAGGAGAATGGTGTTCCTAAACTCATGCTTTTCTTCTAGAAGACAAGAGTGGGATTTTTATCTCCCTCTACCTCCATGACAGTCTGGCCTTCCAGGGAAGTCTTCTTCTGGCATGAGCTGCCAGATGTGCCCTGCTAGGTGTCTGCCCACTGCTAGGAGGCCTAGCGAGAACTGGAGATGGGCACTGAGCAGCGGGACAAGTGAGACAAACTGGCAATGGCCCTGGGTGCTCGGGGACAACAGGTGAGGCCAGCAGAGGAGAGGAAGGAGGTGAGGACACAAAGAGAAGTGCCCAGTCCTCACTTGCCTCACGCAAAGGCACCCCAGCAAACATGGGTAGGCCTATGTGTAGACCCAGCAGCTCAGAGACCAGGCGTGAACAAGCAGACCCAGGGTTTGCTAGGCAGCTACACTGCCCCAGTGGGAGGTCTCGGAGGCTCCACAGGCAGGGAACTCCACCAGAACAAAATCCCCATCACAGGTAGTGGGTAGGCGACAGTACAGATACTCCCAAAGGAGCAGGTAAGACTCTCAGATGAGGAGAGACGGGAGCCACCGGGCCCAGGCTTGCCTCCCCTTCCCCTGAGTCCGAAGTTGCCCAGGAAGGAACCGCTGGTCTAGACTGCAGAACTGTGTGATACTCTACCAATTTGGAGGCCCTAGCTTTATCCTAGCACAGGGGAGACAAAGGGGAACATCTACGCAAAGGGAGACAGACAGCAGGCAGGTGGCAATGACATGTAAGATCCATGTCCCAGAACCTCCCAGTCCAGTGGCCTTGGCAGAGTTCACACTAGCTCCTTGGCTGTAAGTAAAGGTGACACCTGCCCACTGGGTTCCTGGATGAGGAGCAGGTGGGAAACATGAACAAGGGCCCCTGGCCCAAAGCCTGGCTCTCTAAACACTGGCTACCCTTAAGTCTGGTTGCCATTTTTCTTCATCTCCACTGACTGAAATGCTTACACCGCCACCCCTTCCCCCCAGGTTCTGCTCAGATGCCACTTCAGCTCACTGGTGACATACTAAGCACATCTGAGATTGTAGATTTTGGCCCCAGAGGCCCCAGCAGTGAGCAGCAGAGTCTGGCTCATCCATCTGTAAATAGCAGCAGAGGGGTTTCTCAGTCACTAAAAGGCAGACCCAGATGGAACCTTGATACAGGTATGTCCTCCCAATGGTGGTCATTAGTAAGTGACCTGAGGCTGCTCACCACATGGGGAGAGACAGGGAAAGAGACCAGGACATGGCCAACAGAGAAGCAGGATGATAGTACTTGTCCCTGGATGCTGAGGTCCCAGCCCCTGCAACCTACTCTGCACTTTCATGCTCCGCCCTGGAGTTCAGATACCACAAGCACAGGCCTAGCCCTGGGGTTGCAGGCACACTTCTTGCTGCCATGGCCCTGCCTTGTTTTTAGACAATCCACTCCTGGTGATGGCGGCTGGTGCCGGTTTGCCAGCAGCTGCATCTAGCATTTCCAAGGGCTTGGATCCAGGGATCATGTGACAGTGGGGTCCAGACAAGTAGCCCCTAGCCTAAGAACCTGTCCCTCCCCAAGGTGACCGGTAGGAAACTGACAGTGGAGAATGTCTTCAATATGTCATGGCCAGGAAGAATCAGTGGCAGTGGTGGGAGTGTGTGCCCACCCCAGTCCAGGGCCTGTAAAGCTGAGCCCCACCCCACTCCCTCTCTCTATTTCTAGCATTGCCCTTTCTGGACCTTTGAGTTGCCCAGGCCAGGCTAGGCTAGCCAGATATCCACCCCCATCCCCAGCTGCTCTGGTAGCTATTAATAGTGTTTCCCCTTCCCAGGGCTGGGCAACACCCCGCACCCCTAACCCAGCCAAACACATTTGCCCTTGGTCTAATTCTTCACTAAGGAAAGGAGTACCCAGTTTCTAATGCCAGTCCTAGCATGAGAGGGGCCACAGAGGCTCTAAGGGTCACATAGGTGACTGCCTCAGACCAGGGGGAGCTTCAAGGGAATGGGAAGTGGTAAACCCTGATCCAGGAACCTAGAGGGACTGACAGAGAGGGAAGAGCTAGGGAGAGAATCAGGGCCAGGCCAAGCAGCTTGGAGACAGAGGTCTGTGCAAAAGAGCCAGAGATGGCCATAGGGGGCAGGTGGAGGGGGGCAGGGAAAAGAGGTGGCAGAGGCAGGGAAAGGAGGAGGCAGGGGCAGAGTGCTGTTTTAGGGGAGAACATTGAAAGAGTGAGCTGCTTCTCACTGCCAGCATCTATCTAGAGAGCATGCAGCAGAGGGTAAGCTGAAAAAAAAAATAGGACCAGGAGCCTCCATACCCACCCCCAAGATTTCTGTGGAAGCAGGGACGAAGAGAATGTTTAAAAAAAAAAAAAAAGCACAAGTGAGCCCTTGCACCTCTGCTACCCTGCACCTCTCTAGCACTGTTTCTCCTGTTGTCCACTGCCCTGCCTCCTGTTGGGAACTCATCCAACAACGCTGGGGGCTTAGCAGGAAAAACCAAGTAGAACCCACCTACCTCAACACAGAGGGTCAGCTGGGCTGACTCACCTGCCTCGGCGTCTACAGGACAATGCCTTGGCTGTGGGTAGGTAACTTTGGCTGGTGGACCAGAGGCAACAGAAAGGCACCCATACTTGAATGTTTCAGCAGGACTCTATTCCTACCTAGAGGCCCATCAGCCCGCTTTTCAAATCCTATCCACTGGGCAGTCTCCAGAGGGGTTATTGCTGCGAGAATGGGAAGGGGAAGGAGGCTCCAGGATGACACAAGTCTCCCAGGAATCCAGCTGACAGGCTGCTTGGGCTGAGAGCGACCTGGAACCATCAGTTCCAGAGGATAAGGCCTCTCAGCTTTGCTTCACCTCCACCCCCTCTTACAGACAGCGCTGAGAAGACTCTCAAGAGCCCCTTCTGGATCTTTCTTGCAATTGTGGCTACCACTCTGATGCCCCAGGGAACAGAAGCACCCCTAGTTGGCACCTTCTTCTTACTCTGTAAACCCCAGCTGAGTCTCAAAGGACTGAATGGACAAAAGGAGTCCAGGGCTCCTAGAAAATGGCAGAGAATACTGTCCCTAGCTTGTTCCTTTTCCATTTGGGAGGCATCTGGAGCCATTCAGACAAGACATGAAGGACCTGGGATCTTGATTCCAATTTGTGTGTGTGTGTGTACGTGCGTTCATGTGTGTATGTGTGTGTGCAAGCTTGTCTGCTTTCTTTTTTTAATTTTATGTGTCGTCTACATGTATATCTGTGTAAGAATGTCAAATCTCCCGAAGCTAATTTATGGTTGTGAGCTGCCATGTGGATGCCGGGAACTGAACCTGGATCCTCTGGAAGAGTAGACAGTGCTCTTCACCGCTGAACCATCTCTTCAGCCCCAACTCCAACTGTTGTTTGGTTGGTTGATTGGTTTTGGGTTTTGGTTTTGTGAAACAGTATTTCTCTGTATATGTAGCCCTGGCTATCCTGGAATATGATCTGTAGTGCAGGCTGGCCTCGAACTCAGAGATCTGCCATCTCTGCCTCTGGAGTGTTGCAATTAAAGGTGTGTGCTACCATGCCCAGCTAACTCCAACTTTCTAATCTGGAGAGTCTGGGCAAGGCAGATGTGGCACTGGGGGCTGGAAAGGACTTGGACCTAGACTCAGAAGCCTGGGGTTCAAACCTTAATCTTGTATTTGACCTCCTAGCTGGTCTCTTAGGTCTCTTTGTGCAGAGGAGATGCAAGTAGGGCTTGACTTTCACGACGTAGGGAGGTTTTTACAGAAATACATTATATGTATTACACACATATAATGGAACACAATGACCTATCCACCTATCCTTTGGCTAGCAGGTGCCAAAGGTCCTCAAGGACCCTGCGGGAGCTCAAGGAGCTGCGTTGCGCTCCCTAACAAGGTAGCTAGGTGGCGCAGCAAGTTAACGCTAGCTGCCCTCTGCCAGTCACGGCAGGGCAAGCCCGTGGGCTGCTGGCCTAGAAGTCCTGCTGATAGATAGGGTTCACTCTGAACACTCACAGGGCCGAGGAGAAAGGGCAAGAATCCGGCACAGCCACCAGACCCTGCATGTGTTCTAAGAACAGAGCTGCTTGAGGTAGCGGCTCCCATGGGCTGCCCCTGCCAAGCACATCCCGGGAAATGATCAGGGCTGAGCTCCCCATGCACACTGACTAGGAACAGCTTGCAGTGGGAGAATGACTGAAGGAGGCCTATAGGGGGTGAGAAGAAGCAGCCAGGTGTTTGGTCACAGGGGTGTGATCCATGGCCCACCCCGGGGGCCCCAGTAAGCTGGGGCCTCCATTTCAGAGTTTTCAGCCATTAACCCCAAGAGTGCTCCCAATGTGCCCTAAACACCTTCACCTTTTGGTGATGCTAACGTGCCTCTGCACTTGATAACTCTTGGAGAGGAAAATCCCTCTACCACCCACCTTGCGGGAGTAGAAAAAAAAGAGAGAGAGAGAGAGAGAGAGAGAGAGAGAGAGAGAGAGAGAGAGAGAGAGAGAGAGAGATAGAGAGCCTTAGCNAAAAAAAAAAAAAAAGCACAAGTGAGCCCTTGCACCTCTGCTACCCTGCACCTCTCTAGCACTGTTTCTCCTGTTGTCCACTGCCCTGCCTCCTGTTGGGAACTCATCCAACAACGCTGGGGGCTTAGCAGGAAAAACCAAGTAGAACCCACCTACCTCAACACAGAGGGTCAGCTGGGCTGACTCACCTGCCTCGGCGTCTACAGGACAATGCCTTGGCTGTGGGTAGGTAACTTTGGCTGGTGGACCAGAGGCAACAGAAAGGCACCCATACTTGAATGTTTCAGCAGGACTCTATTCCTACCTAGAGGCCCATCAGCCCGCTTTTCAAATCCTATCCACTGGGCAGTCTCCAGAGGGGTTATTGCTGCGAGAATGGGAAGGGGAAGGAGGCTCCAGGATGACACAAGTCTCCCAGGAATCCAGCTGACAGGCTGCTTGGGCTGAGAGCGACCTGGAACCATCAGTTCCAGAGGATAAGGCCTCTCAGCTTTGCTTCACCTCCACCCCCTCTTACAGACAGCGCTGAGAAGACTCTCAAGAGCCCCTTCTGGATCTTTCTTGCAATTGTGGCTACCACTCTGATGCCCCAGGGAACAGAAGCACCCCTAGTTGGCACCTTCTTCTTACTCTGTAAACCCCAGCTGAGTCTCAAAGGACTGAATGGACAAAAGGAGTCCAGGGCTCCTAGAAAATGGCAGAGAATACTGTCCCTAGCTTGTTCCTTTTCCATTTGGGAGGCATCTGGAGCCATTCAGACAAGACATGAAGGACCTGGGATCTTGATTCCAATTTGTGTGTGTGTGTGTACGTGCGTTCATGTGTGTATGTGTGTGTGCAAGCTTGTCTGCTTTCTTTTTTTAATTTTATGTGTCGTCTACATGTATATCTGTGTAAGAATGTCAAATCTCCCGAAGCTAATTTATGGTTGTGAGCTGCCATGTGGATGCCGGGAACTGAACCTGGATCCTCTGGAAGAGTAGACAGTGCTCTTCACCGCTGAACCATCTCTTCAGCCCCAACTCCAACTGTTGTTTGGTTGGTTGATTGGTTTTGGGTTTTGGTTTTGTGAAACAGTATTTCTCTGTATATGTAGCCCTGGCTATCCTGGAATATGATCTGTAGTGCAGGCTGGCCTCGAACTCAGAGATCTGCCATCTCTGCCTCTGGAGTGTTGCAATTAAAGGTGTGTGCTACCATGCCCAGCTAACTCCAACTTTCTAATCTGGAGAGTCTGGGCAAGGCAGATGTGGCACTGGGGGCTGGAAAGGACTTGGACCTAGACTCAGAAGCCTGGGGTTCAAACCTTAATCTTGTATTTGACCTCCTAGCTGGTCTCTTAGGTCTCTTTGTGCAGAGGAGATGCAAGTAGGGCTTGACTTTCACGACGTAGGGAGGTTTTTACAGAAATACATTATATGTATTACACACATATAATGGAACACAATGACCTATCCACCTATCCTTTGGCTAGCAGGTGCCAAAGGTCCTCAAGGACCCTGCGGGAGCTCAAGGAGCTGCGTTGCGCTCCCTAACAAGGTAGCTAGGTGGCGCAGCAAGTTAACGCTAGCTGCCCTCTGCCAGTCACGGCAGGGCAAGCCCGTGGGCTGCTGGCCTAGAAGTCCTGCTGATAGATAGGGTTCACTCTGAACACTCACAGGGCCGAGGAGAAAGGGCAAGAATCCGGCACAGCCACCAGACCCTGCATGTGTTCTAAGAACAGAGCTGCTTGAGGTAGCGGCTCCCATGGGCTGCCCCTGCCAAGCACATCCCGGGAAATGATCAGGGCTGAGCTCCCCATGCACACTGACTAGGAACAGCTTGCAGTGGGAGAATGACTGAAGGAGGCCTATAGGGGGTGAGAAGAAGCAGCCAGGTGTTTGGTCACAGGGGTGTGATCCATGGCCCACCCCGGGGGCCCCAGTAAGCTGGGGCCTCCATTTCAGAGTTTTCAGCCATTAACCCCAAGAGTGCTCCCAATGTGCCCTAAACACCTTCACCTTTTGGTGATGCTAACGTGCCTCTGCACTTGATAACTCTTGGAGAGGAAAATCCCTCTACCACCCAGAGAGCGGGAGAAAAAAAAAAAGAGAGAGAGAGAGAGAGAGAGAGAGAGAGAGAGAGAGAGAGAGAGAGACTGAAAGCCAGATCAGGAACCTTAGCCTCAGACAAGGAGAGAAATGGAGAAGTCAGAAAGGGTGAAAAAAAAAAAAAAAAAAAAAAACTCCACAGCACACTAACGTTTGCGATGGCTGCAATGGCGGCAGAAGCAGAAGCCGGCAGGCTCACCCTCCCAGACTGCAGGCGGAGAAAGGCCCCTTTGTTCTGCGCAGAGGTTAGCCGAGGTGAGGCCTGCCCTGCAGCCCCCCTGACCCTGGGCAGTTGCAGATTGCTTCGAAGGGTCCAGCTAGGGCTGGCTTCTTCCCTCCCCCATCAGCCAGTCCTCAACCTCAGTACACAGTAGTCAAGGGAGGCAGTCCCTACCCACCGGGCTTAGGCAGAGCTGGGATTCCTCCAGTGGCTCTCTGGATGCCTTCACTGCCAGCTGTTAAGAGCTTGCTCAGGCTCCTTCTAAGCTGTGGATTTGGGGCAGAGCAGGGGCAGGACCCACTGCGTGCTATGCTGGGAAATGGCTCAGGAGAGGTTGGCCTGATGGTCTTCTAGTATCATTCCTGATGAGCCTTTGAGTCATCTGATGAGTGACTGAAGCTAGGTTCTCCTGAGGATTTCTGAGAGTGGGCCTTGGACCACCCTCACTGTGGTGATCTGTCTCCATAAATAGGGAGGGGTTGAGGTAAGGCAACCCCAGACCCTGTCAAAGAAGAGGCTGAAGTGAGGGTGCATGGAAGCCAGAGGAGAGAGAACGCTTAAGAATTCAAAGCTCTACAGCACCCTACCCCCTGGGTTAAGGTGGGAAAGGGCTTCAGTGCCCAGCACCCTGAGCCTCCACAGGCATGCTCCTCATCCATCCTTAAAGCTACTGGCCATGCTTATGGGTGCCTGGAGCAGCAAGAGCAAACCATTCCTACCTCTTAGATGTTGGGGGGTTAAATTTGGCAAAGACTGTTCCCCTTCTAATCAGCAGCACCTTGCAGCTCCCATGCAAGTACAGGATGAAAAGCAGGAGGAGAGACTGGCTGGGCCCTTTTTTCCCTGACAGTGCCCCAGCGTCAAGCTGGGAGCAGCTTTGTAGGAGGCCCTGGCCTTCAAGTAGCTGAACATTGGAAGATAACGACAAAGAGGGGATGTCCTGCGTCCCTTTGTCCTTCTACATGATCTTTGACATGGGAAGTGGGGGGCCGAAGGGAGTGCGTGCACAGGGAGCCTGAGTGGCTGCCTCCTGCCTCATGTAAGAAACTGCAGCTCAGATACACAATGTCCTGCCAAACCCAGCCCCTTAATTCAATTAAGCGCGCAGAACCAACTTCCCAGATTGTTCTGCGTGCCAGTGCCTGTGAATGTCCTGATGTGTGTGAATCCTGGGATCTATGAGCATATGTGTGTGCGCATGCACGCATGCACACTTGCATACGCATTTTCTGACCCTGGAAGAAGATGAGAGGCAAAAAGAGTGGGGAAAGAAAGAGGTAGAAGAATGGGGCTATGGAAGAGCGGAAACCAATCTCCGAAGGACAAATCTCACGCTAGGCTTTTTAACCCTCACACCCTGGCCACTGTGACAAGCATGCTGTCAGCCTCGGGGCTATCCACGCTCTGTAGGTCAGGCGGTATACCAGGCCTTTTCTCACTTGGTGTTAAGCCTCCTGCAAGCCCCAACCAAAATGTCTCCACAATTACAAAGGTTCCCGTGGGGCAGGGCTGGCTCTGAGACCAGTCACTCAGGGCAGTAGTTGAATCCTGTGGCTCCATACATGTACTAACTAAAAGGCCTTTCTCACGTCTGCTCCTTAGGCTGCGGTCTTGGCATGTGTGTTCTTGATCAGCCTCTTTTTCTGAGCCATACCCCCTCTACCTGGTCACTTGGTTCCTCAAGGTTTGAGACCGGTCTACAAAGGACAAGGCCCTGGGTGATCTAGCAGGTGATCTGCCTCTGAGGTCATGGCCAAGCAAGATCCAAGCTAAACCTGCATCCTACATCACTGTGACTGGCTCCACAGGAAAGGTGGGGATGGGCCTTGGAAAGATGCTCTCCCTAGGCCCCAGAGGGCAGCAGAAGCTCCTCACCACCTTTCACACTCACTATTCCTACTGAGGGGAGTCCCCCAGTCCATGGTTACCTGCAGCTGCCCTCTCCACCACCCCTGTGGAGCTTGACTTTCTCCTCAGCTCTCCAGGAGCCCTGAACAGCCCCCTTCTGGGAGCAGAGCCAAAAAGATGGGAGAGGGATGTTTATAAACTGCTAGAAGGGAAAAGTGGGGGGTGGGCAGAGAGGACCCCGGCCTCCAGGTAGTGTGGACTGGGCCTCTAGGTCATGAGGCCTGGTAGTTTCCTCAGAGAACAGCATCTGGCTGGGAGTAGCCTCTGCTCCACCCTGATTGACACAACCTGTGCTGGCTGTGTCACACAGCAGGGTCTCTATGGGAAAAGACTAAAGTACCCACTGTGTCCTGAAACAGCGTCTCAATGCACATATTCTGACCACAGGGCACAAGGCACTCCTGGAGTGTTTTTGGTTCACCTTCCCTCCTGGGCCTGAGTGGAACTGGATCTAGGTAGGAAGGACTTCTTCAAGGAGGCCAAGGCTGGGGGTGTGACATCAGCAGTCAGCGTTGTGGGAGAAAGCCTAAAGTCAGTCTCCATTCTGCTCTAGGGCTCCACACACAGCTAATGGGAGGCTGGCAGCGGCAAATTGTTGTTTACTTTTAATTAAGTAAACAATGTCGGCTTTCCGCCTCCTCCCCTGCCATCCCAGCCAGTAATTTAGGGATGACAATGGGGTTGTTTCCTTCCTCCTGCCTTCTTCCCTTGAGCACTCCTGCTAGTTCCCTGCTCCTCCACACAGCTTTTGGGATTTGTGGCTGGAGGAGGTTCCACCTGGGGACAGGAAGGCCCTGAACAACCTGCTACCTCCTGTGCCCAGCAAGCTGCAGGGTCCCCTCAGGGCTACCCAGGCCTGGAGCTGTGATTCTGTTATTTCTCAGGTCATCAGGGCAGTTTTGATCTGGCTGCACAGATGTAACCAACCAGTTCTCTTTCCCTCCTCTCTAACCTTATCTCTAAAATCCCCCAAACGGGGTAACCAAAAGTTGGGGGGGTGCATCAGCAGAGAACAAAGCCTGAAGCCAAGAAAAGATTCCCACCCACAACCCAGAGTCCACAGGTCTTCCTCATCACCAGTAAGGGGCCTTCTGGTCCAATCAGGAGGCGCCAGTGTCCCAAGTCAGCAGCCTATAAGCAGCAGGACTGTGCCGCGGAAACTGCGCTGCCTTCAGTTGCCTTTGTGGCCTTGGTTTCTGATGTCACTGTCTTAAAATTTTTAACTTTTGAACAAGAGGTCCAGCGTTTTCATCTCGCTTTGGGACCCACAAATTCTGTAGCCAATTCTGTTCAGAAACCATAAAATGAGCGAGGAAGAGAGAAAGCAAGCAAGCTAAGCCAGCCTTTCACCCACTGCCTCGGGGTAGGGCTCTGGGTGCACAGAGGAGCAAAGCTTTGAGAATTCCAAATGAGGCAGCCCAGTGGATGAGACTCCACACAGCAGAGTTGTACCTGGGCTGCTAGAGATTCCTCTCCCTGCCAGCCAAATACCACTTGGCAGGTGGCCTTGCTTACCCCAGCCCACCTCTCTGAGCCCTCTGCACACAGTGGGTAACCTCAGCAGACCTGCGTGGCAGGGAAATGAGGGGATGGATCCCTTCAGCTCTTCCACCTCCTCTACCTCTGGAGGATGGGGTGCTTGGATCCAGACTCCTGCCCCGGCGAGGGCCAAGGGGCTGAGGGCTAAGTTGCCCCAACTTAGGTGCATGGGGCAGGCAGAATGAGTCCTACGCAGGCTGCTGCTCCAAACTCTTGCCAAAGGGCGGGGTCTTCTTTAGCTCAAGCTGGCTGGGGCTGGATGCAATTTCAGCCGCAGAGCAGGGCTCGCTGGCTGGAAGCAATTTTCTCATTAGGACCCCAGGCCTGCTTGCTGGTCTGTTCTCAGCCCTTACTCCCCTCCTGCGAAACCGCACCCCACAGGCCTCCCGATAGACCACTCACACGCACAGGGAACCGCACGTGGACTGAGTCAGAGAGGCGACTGTGGGGTCACTCCGATGGGGCTGGGTTCAAGGACAGCAGCGTTGGCACAAAGCCCTAGCACTGAGGCATAAACAGAGAGTCTTAACTTGGCTCAAACACCCAAGAAGCTCAGAGAGATCGGACTGGGACCCCAGGACCA
Source organism: Dicrostonyx torquatus (assembly GCA_028555095.1). Classification (NCBI taxonomy): domain Eukaryota; kingdom Metazoa; phylum Chordata; class Mammalia; order Rodentia; family Cricetidae; genus Dicrostonyx; species Dicrostonyx torquatus. Next base: position 270,025 of record JAQHUG010000066.1, read on the forward strand.
GAACGGAGTACCGCCCTCATGTGACCCTCCTGAGCACCTCTAAGGCCAGTCACCAGCCTGTCTTGCTCAGATGGGCCTGGGGCAAGCTCATTGGCTCTAGCAAGAGGAGCCGCTTCCCAGCCCCAGGTGCTTTAAGTGTAGGGTGGTCTCAAAGAGGCAGGGGGAGAGCTCAGGCAGGAGGGGCGGCACCGCTCTGCTCCTCAGACACATGTGGTTGGACTTAAAAAGCTATTAGGGAGCGAGGCGCTGGCGGGAGTACGGCTGGCCCTCACACCAGAGGTGGGGGGGGAGGGCAGATGCCGAGGCAGTGAGCTCAGCACCCGCTCCCTCCCTGGCAGTGTTGGACCCAGAGGACCCCCGCCCAGCAGGAGTGTGCAGCAGGCTCTCAGGGAGGGTGAGCGGATTTTGGGCCTGGGTCTCGCTTGACACAGCCTCTGTAGCACTCTAGAGATTCTAGGCATGCCGTGGGGGCTAGCCTCTGGGGGAGGGGTGGGGAGCCTGGATGCAGCCCAGGAAGGTAGAGACAGGTCCTCAGCCCCCTTTAGTTTCTCTGGAATGATGGGTGTTAGAGGCCTCCTTAAGGGAGGTGTGTGTGTGTGTGTGTGTGTGTGTGTGTTTGGTGCGGCAGCGAAGAGGAGATTATGAGAAGAGCAGGGAAGGAAAAGTGCGCCCCACCCATCACGAGGCCAGAAAAAACTGATGGAAAGTTCTCTAGATCCGCCAGCTTGTAAAAAGTTCCTTTTCTTTCCAAATTATGAACATTTTTTAACAAGGGAGGAGGGGACTCAGAGCAGAGAGATCTAGGACTTCATTAGGGCAGCATGCATCTGCAGCCGTGTACGTGGTGACTGACGACTGAGGGGTAGACCTGCCTGTATTCCAGGGTGTTCTCCTAGAGTCAGGCTACTCCCACCCCCGCCCACAGTGCCTACCCAAGCAGGGTGCCCCTGCTGCTAAGGAGCAGGAGTGGTGCCAGTAGGAGAGCACCTGTAAAGAACCGATCTGAGATGGGGCAGGCTAAGGACGAAGCCCCATCCCTGAGGGAAAGCAGTCCCTGGGGTGCCAGCCTCAGCAACAGAAACAGGCCTTAGAACTGCAGGGAAACATACCGCCCAAGGCTCTGGAGGCCCTGCCCATGCTCCTTGGTCCACAGCCCAATCAAAGGGCAGCCAGAGTGAGGTGCTCTCGAAACTGCGCTTACTGAAACTGCCTGGCCAGCGGGAGGCCTTGGTGTCCCTAGTTATACAGATGGGAGTGCTTAGCTTCTAAGGAGAAACCATCCCAGCTCAGCGGGACTTGCTTAACCCTTTGGCTGGTTCCTTCCTAGGGGGTCCCCCTTCTCAGGACGGGTGCATCCACTCATAGGGAAGATGGCAACTGTGGGAGGAGAAAGGGACTTGCAGAAGCCACCAGGACTCAAGTGGGGGGGGGGGCTCAGGCTGGAGGGGGGAGGAGCCGACCACTGAGCCAGGATCCTTGCTCAGGAAACACGCAAAGAATGCAGTTGGCAGCAGGCCAGTGGGCCAGGACCACAAAGAGGCCTTTGTTTTAGGAGGTGTCCAGGGAGCGAATGGACAGAACAGCAGAGGTGGGGGCAGCACCCTTTTGGGGGAGCACAAAGGGATCCGTCCTTACACTGTGCCCACAGTGCCTCTTCTGGTTCCCAGATATACACACATCAGGCCCAACTTAGGGCACCCTTAGGGCCAGGCTCCCCTGTTTCTCAGCGCCTCATTTCCCTGGGCTGGTGGCTATCTGGCCTCCAAGGTGGATTGCCTACTGGCCCTGACATCATGCTGCTCCCTGTAGGGGGAGAGACAGGAGGTGGGACAGTTTCCCTCCACCCCTGCTCTGCAACTGCAGGGTTTCTCTGGTCCCTTCTTGGCATCTGGAAAAGTTTGGGAAATTTAAAATTTTTTTTGGAGAGTTTATCTATTGCTTTCTAGCCTGCCAGGGAGTCAGAGCCAGAAAGGAGGAGGAGGGAAGTGGGGTGGGGGTGGAGGTAAGGGAGTAGGGAACAGAGATCAAGATCAGAAGAGAGACAGCACTTAGGGAAGGAGTGGGGACACCCAAGGGTGCTCCACAGCTAGCATGGTTCTCATCTAAGTTTCTTGAGAGAATCAGAAAGACCCCCAACACAAGCTCACCCAGTATACCAGGCCCACCCAGCTCTTAAATATTACTCTGCTCCATACCAACCCTACCACCCAATAGTTGGCACCTGTGCTCTTCCCCAGCAGCCTGTGCTTCAGAGCCACAATGGGAAAGGCCATCTTAAGGATTAGAGGCTAAAGACAGGATGAGACAGCGTGACCACAGTGGCTCTCCACTTCCTGTGAGGGAGAGGCATAGGGATGGCCCCCATCGTCTTTCTCTGATGCCTATGGACAGGACTCCCAGCTTAACCTCTGAGCAGGAGCAGACTAGGCTGGCCCGACAAGACCCCAAACAACTACTGGGGGTCGACCTGTGTTTCAATAGCCCCTTGCCAGGACCTGGGCACAAACTCCCTACCACAATTTAAGTAGCAAAGAAGAGCGAAAATATGTGCCAATCAGCAGGGCAGAGTGGTCAGCTACCCAGCTTGGTTTCAACCTAGACACTACCTGATGCCAGCAGACAGGAGTGGAGACCTGGAGACCTAAGAGAAGAGAGGTAAAAAGGAAGTGGTGGCCTGCAACTGATGCAGAGCCAGAAACAGGGCTGAGGAGGGCACCATCCTGGAAAGGAAGGAGGAGGAAGTCAAAGAGCACAGAAGGAGCTTGTGGGGTGGGGGTGGGGGGCGCTAAGCCTGTCCCTCTGTGTCCAGCAGCTCCCAGAGCTGCCCTGCCCCCTCCAGGCACCTGCTAAGGCTGCAGCAACGGGTTGTGTTTCTTTAACCCCTGGGGCCTGTTGACACAGATTAGTATCGCTGGTCAGGGGTCAATAGGGAAGGCTCTCGAGGTCAGGACCTGAACAACTGGAGTTGTAATGAGCCACGTGGGGAAGAGGCCCAGGGAGAACAGAGCAAGGAAGGCGGAGGGGGTGGAGGAGGAGGGCCTCTCAGCAAGCTTTACCACCACTGCTGCCTGTCTGGCCCCTGCTGGGCTTTGGGGGAGAGAGACTGAGAGACAGAGAATGAGTTCTGTCTGTCTATGTCTCTCTGTGTTGGTGTCTGTGTGTGTGTGCACACGTGTGTGTATGTGTCTGTGTGTGACTGGCTGACCTGAGCTGGAGTACCAGTTAGGAAAAGCCAGGAAGATCCATGGGAAAGGAGGAAAGGCTACTATGCCTGATTAAACACTCTTCTGGGCCACCTAGCACTCCTCTCTGCTTCTCTATCCCCATCTCCAGGAGCCCCTAGACACACTCCTGTTCCTCCCTGGGCCTGCAGTGAGGTGGCACTGTACCCACCTCAGGTCATTTGGCAGAGGCTGAGCTAAGTGACCAGCTGCCTCTAAAGGGAGCTAGTGCAGGGCAGGGCAGTGTCCCCAACCCCATGGAATAGCCTCAGCCCACCATGAGCTACAGGACCACAATACAACACTCAAACAGCAAAGTACCTTCTTCTACACCCTCAGGGTGTGGGAAGAAGGGAACCCTCACCTCTCCCCAGGTATCACCAGGTAGCTTCAGGACTTGCCTGCTGTCTGTCCAGGGTCACTTCCCAGCCCCATCTGTCCTCATGCTGCTCAGCGCCTCCCTTATGGGAGAAGGGAACAGAGAGCTGGAGGGAACAGTGAGCTGGCCACCTATTTGGAGCTCAGCATCACTCTGGAGCTCTGGAAGTCCTGTCATATTCCTCACCATTAATTGCTCCATAAGGCCACCGAGGAGCTGACACCCAGAGGTCCAGGGTATATCCCAAAGCACACTGAATCCTGTGTTCATGTGCATGTCTGTGGGGCATGGGCATGTGCCATGGCTATTCCAGGGGCACATACACACAGAAAATCCTGTGTAGAATCTTACAAATTCATGCGTGCTGGTAGACTGGCCTAGACAAAGGCCCCTGGAAGCGGGGTACACCATAAAGATGGAGGAACTGGAAGTGAGGTGGAGTGACAGCTGGGCTAGGGCACAAGAGAGACACACTCAAACATGAGAGGAAAAAGAAAGGCCGGGCAGAGAGAATTGTGAGTGAATCTAGAGGCCAGCACTTTGAACTTGTGGCTTGCAGACAGCTGCTAACGTTGGCATATATGGCATGGGTGGGGGGGTGGTAACGAGGGATGCAGCCACAAAAGGGTCATCAGGGAACTGAGTAGGAACAACCCCTGCCCAAGCAGGTAGCAACTGTTTCGGGCCAGGAGCACAGACGAGGAAGAATGTGGGACCAGCTGCCAGTGAGATGCAACTGCACATCTCCAGGAAGCAGTCGTCCCCCTCCCAGATAGCTCGAGAGTGGCAGTGCAGAACAAAATGCTACTACAGAACTGTTTACACCACCAAAAAGGGAAAGCACCCAAGAATGGTGGCTCATCCAGCACTCACAGGATGGAGTCCCGGGAGATCAAGGCTACATAGCAAATTCCAGGCCAGCCAGGGTGACAGAGTGAGACCCTGTCTCAAGAAGGGGGGTGGGCAGGGAAGACCCCCAGTGTCTATCAGTGGACAAATGGGTCATCACAACATGCACATCCGTAATGTTTATTCACCCTTCAGAAGAATAAACTATTAATAAAGGCTACAGCACGCAACATGGATGAAACCCCACTCATAGTGTATGTTTCCATTTGTATGAAATGTCAGAATGGGCAGCTCCATACAGAAGACAGCAGACTGGTGGTTATCAGGGGCTGGGTGAGATGGAGAAATGAGACTAACTACTGACAGGTGTGGGGTTTCTTCTTGGAAGACAGAATTGTTCCAGGATTAGACAGTGACTGCAGAGCACTGTGCATCTATTACCTGACACAGAATTTTAACATTAAAATAAAGCTGCAGCCAAAGAGAAGACTCGCTGCATATGCCTAAGAGTTGAGTTGCGTCCTTGGAACCCATAATAAAGGTGAAAGGACAAAACCAACACCACAAAGTTGTCTTCTGACCTACACACATGCGTGCGTGCACACACACACCATGCACTCTCTTTCACACACAATAATAATGAGAAAAGGTTTTAAGATAAACTTCTCAGCTTACAATGGGTTGGCCTGCTGACAAATACATGATAAATTGAAAATATTATTAGTTGAAAATGTATTTAATATGGCAAACACCAGTGTTTAGCCTAACCTGGTTTAAATGTACTTGTGCCAGAAATGGGGACGCACTTGGGAAGTAAGGCAAGAGGGTCAGGGAGTTCAAGGTCAGCGCAGGCTATGTGAAATCCTACCTAATTAAATAAAACAAAAAGATGAGTGCTCAGGGCAATGACATTAGCCTGCAGCGGGGTCAGTCTCCGACAGAGCCTATTTTATAACAAGACACTGACGACTTTGTGTAATTTCCTGAATACGGCACTGAAAGTGACAAGCAGAATAACTGTATGAAGATTGGCAAGGCGGCTGAGCAGGTACAGGTGCCTGCTGCCAAGCTTGAAGACCTTAGCTTGATCCCTGGGACCATGTGATGGAAGGAGAGATTCTCGAAAGCTGTCCTTTAACCTCCAGATGTGTGCCATGGTGCGCATGTGCTCCTCCCCCAACCCTCATAAAGCCAAAACTTCCCGCGTCAGCCAATCACCCGAAGCCTGAGACCACTGGGAATGGATTCTATAATGCGAGGTATAGTACAATCTGGAAGTGAGAAGCAGAATTCAGAAGATGATAGTTGGGGGGTGATTAAGAGGAAGGGAGTCTCATATGCTCGACTAGGCCGCAGTGCCCTCACAAGATATGGAACCAGAGAGAAAGGGAAGGTAGGTGGCCCAAGAGATCACTGGTGGGTGTGGGCATATCGATGTCTGTCTGTAGCCAGAAAGTACAGTTCTGATTACTCAGGTATTGGGAATGCTCCACCGTCAGTGGCAGCCTGAATGGGGACAGGATCTGGGGCTGTTGCTGGCTAGTCGCTCATCTTGTATACAGGCCTCAAACACTCAGCTTACAGGGAAACACAGTGCCCGGTTCATTAGCTTATCATAGGTTTAACGGAGATGGGTTTAGTATTCCCCAGGTCTGGGGACCAGCCTGCCACAGGAGGCTAACACAAGACATACAAAGGTCTCCTACCCCAGCTTCCATACTACCCGTCCTGTGGCTCAGCACATGGCACCACTCAATGGTTTCTGGCACCAGAGAGGAATTTATTTCCTGGACAAAGCAGCCAAAATCGTTCTGCACCTTTGTTCATGAGCGCAGTGTAGTCGGAGCCGACATTTTCTAATGGGGCCAGAGAAGAGCAACTCAAAATGGATTCAGGGAGGGTGTCGGCTGTGGAACAGCTCCCAGGCATAGCATTCCGCGGTCTGGAAAGCTAATGGTGGGGAAAACGGATGTGGCCGAGCTTATAAAATCAAATCGGCTGGGGGTTCCATAGAGACTGCTGAAAGCCAACCCCAGGAAAGGTAAGCTGTTTGAAGCTTAGAAAGGGGGCCCATAGAAGGCAATAGACATTCTACTTTTAAAACAAGGGCAGGGTAGAGCCTTAGAGAGGACAGACACAGGGACAGATGGGCTCCCACAATCTTAGGCCCAGTCACTCAGGACTGGGCAAGAGGAACTGTTTTCAACACTGACCTTCAAGACGTTGAGGGTCAGGATACTTGGATGTTGAAGTCAGGTGTCAGCTGTTCTGACAGCGCCACTGTTCCAGCTCAGCTCTCGCAAACAGCCAGCTCAGAGCCTTTTCCTGATCAGGGACTGCGACTCACATCAAGGTTACATCCCAGATTACACTCCTGCTCCCAGAAAATAAACCCCCTGCTTTCCTCCCTTCCCTATCATACCCCATCTCTGCTCCTGACACATGTGTGGAGACATGCACAGATAAAAAGATCCGTGTGCACAGGGCCGCATGAAGAACCACTACCTCATAGCCTATTTACAGACATTTCACCAAACAAAATATCAACTCCCAGTGTTTGACAGGGAGCCACTCCTCTCTTGTCAGGAGTAATCCCTCCTAAAGGGGGTCCCCAGTGATGAGCAGCAGAAACCCCAGGAAGAGGAAGGGGAAGAAAGGGAGCACGTGTGAGGTAAAGGAAGGTAAAATTATAAGGTTGGAGCTGTCAAGGGGGAAAAGGAGGGGGATGCAAAGCAACTCCACTATTAGGGACTTGCTGTGAAATGCAGCGTTCACAACAGCTGAAAAATCCAGCGCTTTGTCTGCAGAAAACATAAGACATCATGGCCCAAAGGCAGGGAGGGCACAGAAGCCCCCACACGTGGCAAGCAAGCAATGCACATACCCTAAAATATAGGGCTAGATGCTCTCACCCACTTCACTGTAGGTTGCCTCCCCTCAACACACACATACACTGTACCATCCTATCCCATGTCCCAGGTCCCCTCCCATGGGGCAAGCGCCAGGGTCAGAGGTGAAAACAAAGTGGCAATGGGAGGAATAAGGCCCACTGGGAGCAGTAGGGTGCCATGTTGATCAAGACAGGGCAGTGGAGGGGGAGTCTCAGGGCCATTCAGGAAGTAGCACACTGGATAGCAGCCAGCCTCCACCGCATGGGGCCCATCAAGTTATCAGAAGACATAGGAGCGAAGGGCCAAGTGTGGCCAGAGTCCTTTTAGGATGGGCAATGGAAGGTGTTAGCCCTTCCCACTCAGAAGGATCTCTGAAGCCCTAAATCCCTCAAACCAGGTGCCTCAGTGGGCAGTAAGGACACACTGGTCAGGTGTGTTGGCACAAGTCTGCAGCCCCAGCACATAAGTTAAGGAAGGCTGAGGAAGGTTGCTAACTCTATGCTAGTCTGTGCTACACAGTAAGCTTTGTCTCAAAAACAGACCTTACTATCCCAGATGTGAGATGGACAGACTCCCAGCCTCAGGTCTAGCTTTTACCACTGCAGGAGGGGATACAGTCATGGAGTCAAGTGGCCCCGCACCTGGAAGTAGCAGGAGCACCCCAGCCTGCACTAAGGAGGCCCCCAGGGTGCCCCTCAGCTTGACTTGCTCTCACTCTTTTCTGTTCTGCTCAAGATTCCTCAACTCTGACACTTCAGATAACAGGGCCGGAGAACCTCTGCTGTGGAGGTTGTTCTTGTCCAGTGTGGCCTCCATCTGGTGAGTGCCAACAGTTTCTAGACACAGTCAAGCACCCCTGGGGGCAAAAGGCCTAGGTTATAAAGATAGCTGCACATCTTTCCCTCAGTCACAAAGCTCTGAGACCCATGCCATGCACGGAACAGTCTCACTGGTGTGTCCATTCAAATTAGCGGCAGCGGTTGCTAAGGGACCCCACCAGAATCTCCCACCCACACCTTATACACAAGGACTACTTCAGAGTGGTGGTGTCTCTGCCTGAGAGGTCCCTCCAGTAACAGAGGCAGCCTACAGCATGGAGCCTGTGGGATGCGAAGCCAGGGCCTGTGCTGCTCAGAGGTGTCTACCGTCTGGGAGCCTCGCCTGCTCTATGCCCTCAGTCATGAAGCACACTGGTTCCGTGGCTCCCCAGTCCCAGACCCGATTAGCCCTAGTCTCAGGTCTCAGCCCAACAGAAGGGCTGCTGTCCCTGTACCACTCCAAACACAATCTTTTAATAGCTGCTTCCTGTGAGGCTGCCTCTGCCACCCCCACCCTGCACCACTCACTCAGTCCTACTCCTGACTTAGAGACATAGCGCCCTGTAATTACAGCAATTGTAATCTCTTTTACTAACAGGTAGATTAATAGCGAGGCAGGTTCACAAAGAGCCCAAAAGGGAACTGCTCAGCTGCTGAACGGGCGGGAAGAGCCTGACACTTCTCAGCAAACATGCATCCCGACCAGACGCTGCTGCTGCTGTGGCTATAGGGCACCAGTCAGGGAGCTGAACCTGGCGGCGGGGGGGGGGGGACACCCCAGCTGTGCCCGTGCTCACTGGGAATGACAAAGATCACTACACTCTCTTTGGTTTCCAAGTTGTCACAGAGTCACAAGAATTTAAACCTCCTCACCAGAAAAATGTATCAGGGTATGATTTTACTGACATTCACACACACACACCACTCTCTGACCCACACTGCACACAGACACCTACCTCCTGACACACATGTAAGCAGACACCCACAGGTTAGTACTGAACACCTCTAGAAAGAACAGGCCAAGCTCCAGAAACACACTTATCAGAGCACCATGGTACAGGCGCTCGAAGGCTTCGCTGCCATGCTGGGAAAAGGGAAGAGGGCACCTGCTCCCTCTGTCTCACACAATTAGCCCCTCCCAGTGCTGCACTGCACAAACTTCCTGTCGGGCCCCTGGGGCCTCCTACCTTCCAGGGTCTGAGACAAGAAGGAACATCACACAGGAGTTGGGGACATCAGGTACTCCAACACAGATCGGCTCCCATTGGCCAAGCAGGAGGTAGGAAATGATCCCCAGAGAAAGGCTGCCCTGAGCATAGAGTGAGAGTGGAGGAGTCCAAGTCCTAACTCCACATTGAGTGTGAGGTCACAGGCTTAGAATCCTGCCACTCAGGCAGATTTGGGGTCAGCCTGGGATAACATAGCGAGAACCTGTGACCTTAGCAGCAGGCAGGAGCAGGAGGATAACCACAAGTTTCAGGCTAGTCTGGTCCACATAGTGAGTTCTAGTCCAATCATGGATACCAAGTAAAATCCTGTCTCAAGGATGGAGGGAGGGAGGGAGGGAGGGAGGGACAGAGAGAGAGAGAGAGAGAGAGAGAGAGAGAGAGAGAGAGAGAGAGGAAGAGGAAAGAGAGAGAGGAGAGAGAGAGATACAGACAGAGAGACAGAGAGACAGAGAGAACAAAAGCCATCTGAAGTTCAGGCCTAAGGTTTCCCTCCTCCTAACCCCACCTCTGGGCCACATGGGCTGTACCCAGTAGGTCAGAGATGGCCTTATTTCCTTGGGGGAGCTAGAGCATATACTGTATACACCTCAGCGGTGGCACTAGAGGTGCACTGCCAGCAGCTAGCCACTCACCACCAGACAGTGTTAAGAGCTGCTCCAGAGGCCCAGAGAAGGGTATCAGACTCCCATACAACACAGCTGGAGAATGGAGAGGAGGCTGGTGGAGAGACAGGGGGAGATGGGGCATGTCCACTGGCAGATGGGAGTTGAAGCAGGGGATGAAGGAGCGTGCTGAGGACACCCACAGGACAGGTGATGGCAGTAGCATCCTTCTTACAGGGCTCAAAGCATGTAAGCAGTGAACAGCCAGAATGTAGTGAGTTAGCCTGGGTCTGATGCTTTCAGTGTCTGATTACAAGCAGCGACGTAAGTACTGAAGAAGAAAAATCTTCAGAAGAGTCTAGATGGCTCAACAGGCAACTCAGTCCCTAGGAAGCATCACCTGAGGCCGGTAAATAGCTGTGACCGCCAAGTATCCTGGCTGAATTTACAATTGGGATGAAGTTACATCAATTTGTACATCATGAACTTTCATGCTGCCGTTGAAAAAGCATACTTTAAAAAATATATCTGACATTTATAATTTTTGACTTTTTATTTATGATACAGCTAGCGCGTGGGCATCAGACAGCTTCTGGAAGTCCCTCTCTTTGCTGCTGGGCCCTTTCCCCATGGACTCTGGGACTGCACTCAGGGTGCAGTGCTCCTACCCACTGCACCTCATCGGCCCCTTTTGTTTGTTTATATTTGAGATGGAATCTTCATATAGTTCAGGCTGGCCTAGAACTTGTTACGACCTCATGACCTTGGTCCTGCCTCCTCCGGCACTATACACTAATTTTTTGTGGTGTTGGGAAAGAACCCAGGGACTCATGCATGCTAGGCAAATAGTCTATCAATTGAACCACATCATGTGATTTACCTCTTCTTTTTAGTAAATAAGGGTCTTGATATATATACCAGGCTGGCCTCGAACTCAAAATTTTCATGCCACAGCCTCCCAAGCGCTGGGATTATAGATTTGCTCTACCATACAAGCTGCATTCTTTTAAATTTTGTTTTTATTATATTAATTCTTTATAAAATAAGTAAGCTGAACATGGTAGCACACATATATAATCCCAACACTTGGGAGGTGGAGGTCAGAGGATCAGGGGTCATTCTTAACTTTATAGTGAGTATTATTTAATTTAGGTTTATAGTAAAATTTATCTAATTTTTATTAATGTGTACGGATGTTTTGCCTGCATATATGTCTTGCATCACGTGAGTGCCTCAAAAGAACACCAGATCCCCTTGGGCTGGAGTTACAGACGGTTGTGAGCAACCAAGTAGATGCTGGGAAATGAACAGGGCTCTGGAAAGGCAGTCAGTGCTCTTAACTGAAAAGCCAACTCTTCAGCTCCTCGTTTTTAAAATGTTTTAATGAGTACCTATAGCACATACATGAAAAGGAAATTTTTTATCCCCAAAATAAAAAAGGAACAGATGTCATTAGAAATATGAAGAATGAAGGGCAACGCGGCTAAGGCACCTAATCATTCAACAGTGCTGTGAAGCGCACGTTAATGCTAACGTCCAAGAGCAGCACCCAAGCTGCCACCAACAGCGCACACCATTAGTCCCAGCACTCGGGAGGTAGAGGCACAAATCGCTGTGAGTTCAAGGCCAGCCTGGTCTACAGTGTGGAGAAATAATGAAGTCTCCAGGAAAAGTGTGCTGTTGCCATGAGGATGACCATGCCGAGGACCGCAAAGACTCAGCCCTCACGGGAATGGCAAAGCTGTCTCCAGGTGAGGTTAAAAGAGATGGCAAAGCCTTCCTTGGGTCTGAGTGAGAATGCTGACAGTGTGTGTGTGTGTGTGTGTGTGTGTGTGTGTGTGTGTGTGTGTAGAAAATGTCTACCATAGCTATCTCCCCCAAATATTGGCAGCCTGAAGGCTTCTCCCATAAATTCTGCTCCTACAGATATTAGCTAAACCTGCCTCCTTGTTCAACTGTATGCAATAAATCTGCCTCTCAGTTCAAATGAATATAATAAATACAATGATAACCTGGCACGGAGAAGCACTCTAATCCTAGCACCCGGGAGGCAGAGGTGGGTTTCTGAGTTCAAGGCCAGCCTGGTCTACAGAGTGAGTTCCCAGACAGCCAGGGCTGTTACCCAGGAAACCCTGTCTCGAAAAACCCCACAAAATAAATACATACATAAATAAATATAACCACACTGAGCTTGGGGTGGGGGACTGAGGATTTTACGTCAGAGAGCACAGCTCACCCAACCCCACTCTTTTTGTCTGTGTATTCATGTGTCTATGTCTTTGTGTGTCTGGTTGTTGTTGTTTTGTGTGTGTGTGTTTTCTTCATTCCCTCACCTCCCTAGTTAGGTGAATCCCTGGAGCCTTGCAAGAACGAGGCAACATAGGGGCACCCCAACTCCAGACAAAACAAACAAGACACTCCAAATGAAAGCACCATCCAGAACTCTAATTTTAAATAAAACTTCAAAATATATATGAATAGCTCTAGGAAATGTAATAAAAGATTAGATGTTAAATGGAGACTCGTAACAGCTCTCCTTTTCTAAACTTTCTTAGGCTTATTTTACATGTATTGTATGGATGTAAACATTTTTTCTTTCTTTTTTTTGTTTGTTTACTTGAGAAAGAGTTTCACTGTGGCCCTGGCTGTCCTGAACTCATTCTGTAGACCAGACTGGCCTTGAACTCAGAGATCTGCCTGCCTCTGCCTTCCTGTACTTGGATTAAAAGCATGCACCACCACCACCTGGCTTCAAAAAAAATTAAACAGACACATGTCTACAGTCCCAGACCTCCAGAGACTGGAGCACGGGGACTGCCACAATTTCAAAGTCATCCTGGGCTCCAGAATGAGATCGCATCTCAAGCTCCCTCATCCCTCAAAAAATGTTTTAAGAAAGAGGGGACTGGAGGGCTCAGGGTTCAGAGTACAGGTAGTCGCACAGGATCCAGGTTCAGTTCCCAGCACCCATACGACAGCTTGCAGCTGTCTATAACTCAAGTTCCAGGGAGATCAGACACCTTCATCTGTCCTCTGTGGGTACCAGGCACAACACGCATGGTGCACAAACATGCAGGCAGGCAGGACACTATTACATATATAATAAAGTAAATAAATGTAAAAATTGTTTTTTAAGTTTTAAGAAATAAAAAAAAAGATAGACTGTGGATGGATGGAATGAGAAGCCACAAGCAAGAGGCACTCTCCAGGTGTTACAGAACCTCGGCAAATCCCTGACCCTGCAAACTTAGCCAAGTTTGACTGAGGCAGGTTTAGCCGATTGAGCTTCTTTTCTGTTCTCTAAGAAACTCCACCCCAAATGACAAAAAGCAACCCTAGAGGCCTTGGTGGCAGGGGTAGGCTAGAGGGGTTGGGGTGGCACACACCTTTAGTCCTAACACTCCACTCAGGAGGTGGAGGTGGATCTCTGTGATTCAAGGCCAGCCTGGTCTACAGCGTTTCAGGACAGCCAGGGCTACACAGAGAAACCCTGTTTCAAGCAAACAAACAAATAAACAGATAGAGCAGCTGGATAGAAGTGACCTTAAATTACATCACAGTGTAGCAGCCTGAGGTCCACATATCTGCATCCAGGGTCCCTGCTGCCCGTCCACCGAACAAGGGGGACTTTGTAAAGAAAAGCAGGTTTCTAAAGTCAAGGATGGGTACATGGGGCTGAAGAAGATGGTTGAGGACTAGGCAGAAAGGGAAGAAGTGCACCTGGAGACTCTTAAAGCCGAAAGGGAGATTCTTAAGGTCTGGGCCAGTGAGGGGCAGCAGTGGCAGCATGGTCAACTGTAGGGCTGGCTTGGAGAAGTGACTGTATATGTGTTCCCTCCCTGCTCACATTCTTTCCATAATTCAACTCTAATAACCAAATCCAGCCTCCAGCTCTGGAAGTATGCTTCCCAGTTAGAGGACAGGAGTCGTCTTCGGCCAGGAGACCCTGGCTTAGAGCAGTTCCTAGGAGAAAGGGCAAGAAGGCAGGTTCCCAGCCTGCTGCAGGAGGAACCTGAAGGGCCAGGAGGTCAGAAGGAGCCACAGAACAGAAGGCAAGCTTTCTACTGGGCCCAGGGATACTCCTTGTTAACCCAAGTTACAGGGCACCAGGCTAGAACAGCGAGGAGACCTGGCACAGGAATGAGGCCAACGGGATGTCCCGAGGGCTAACTAGAGAAGATGAAGACTGGAGAGTATGTCTGTTCTATGCCTAGAAGGGCTCTACCTGCAAAAATAACGTCCTGCGGTGATGGGATGACCTGGCCTGGGTGAGGGTGGAGCCAGCTGATCTGGGGCCAGAGTATACACTGAGCAATAGCACCTGCAACAAGATGGCCAGGCAGAAGAGCCAACAAGAGGGCCATTTCCCTCCATTTTTCTGACATCTCATTCATACAAATAGAAGAGAAGTACTTTGAAAAACCAGCTCCCTTTCAACCCGTAACCCCACATTCCACAGCAGGCTGCTTTTAGTTTCAGAAGCACTGACAGGATTCTCCCCTGGGGTACCCAGTTTCAAGGCCTGTTGTTCTTCCTACCTTGACTTCCCTGTTCTTCAGCCTTCCTCCTGATTTTTATGCCACCTGAAGGCCTTTGTAATGTCTCAAGGATAGGTTGTCAGCTATCCCCATTGGAAGGTGAGTTTGTATTCAAAATGGGCTTATGGGAACAGGAGAGATGGCTTAGAGGTTAAGAACAGTGGTTGTTCTTCTAGAGGACCCAGGCTCAATTTCCAGCACCCACATGGCTGCTCAAGACTGTCTGTAACTCCAGTTTCAGGGGTCCCAACACTCTCATGCAGACATATGTGCAGGTCAAATACCAATGCACATAAAATAAAAATAAATTTTAAAAAATCCAAAATGGACTTGTGAATCATATATATAGTTTTTACTGTACACAAAGGCAGAAAATATTTTAAAAAAATAGTCCCGGCTCCAGGATAGAAGCCTAGCAAGAGAAGCCTATGTCGTTATGTGCAAAGGGTCACTTGGAAGAAAAACATCCACTCCAGCCCCAGTAAAATCTGCAGAGTTGGGTCCCCCCCCAGTGGACCGCCTGCATCTGCCACAGATGCTCTCCAAAAGGGTCTGTCTCCTGGCAAGACACAAAAAGCAAGGCCTGGCCCGGCTACCATGGAAGTACCTGGTCTTTCCCAGGGTAGAACTAAGGAGGCATGCCTTCTGTCTACACACAAACAGGCTCAAACTCACCAGGGCATCCCGCAGCCAGAGTACTTTGTTGGAGAGGAACACAATTCAAGAGTTCTTGCCAAGTCAGGCTGGCATGTGAGTAATTATATTAATGAATCTCTGGGTTATAAAATCTAATATTAGCTGGTGGCTTTGGTGCCATCACTTCAGTTACTGTCCCACATGGCTACAAACACTTCTGGGCAGCGCATGACTTGAACAGACCGAGTGTGCGTGAACACACGCAAGGAGAGAGAGAGGCAAATGTGTGTGTGCTATTTAATTTAAAAGAAATTCATGTATTTGAAACTATGCCCAGAGATCTGTGTGCGAGGCCTACTTTATAAGCCACGATACCATAAATAAGTGAAAGGAATCTGGCCCATCCTCAGGGCAGGGGCAGCTCCCTTGGCCTCATCTCTCTGGCTGGCAATATACCGAGGATTACTGCCCTGAGAAGCACAAGCTTTTGTGTTTGAAGACAGCATAGCTCCCCACAGAGCTCCTTTGGCCTTGCAAGCAGGACCCATCACATAGACCCTGCACCCTGCCTCCCCATGAATGCTCATTCGCCGTCTCCATCCCAGATCCAAAACCCAAAGTCAGGTTTCACACACACAGGGTTCAGCTTGCCACTCAGCAGGTCTCCCACTCTGAAGACTAGACCAATGTACCACCACCATCCTGGTTCATCTGTGAGTTCCAGCTAAGGCCAGTGGAAACCACAATCCAATTGGCTATGTTATGCATGTGGTCAGAGGCAGAGGGCGCCAAGTGCAGCCAGGTAGTGAGTGACAGACAGTAGACACAGGTGAAGAAGAAAGTGTTTGCTGGGCACTGTGGTGGCACTTCACATACAAATGACATCACAGACCCTCAAACCAGGTTTCTGTAAACCACACATGCCACAGTAGGACTAAGGCTCTCCTATCCTGTCCGTTCATCTGTCCCATCAGTTGAAGCCTCTCTGGGGGCACTGTCCAGTCTTAGTCAAGGGGTCTGGGAAACTAGCTTTCATAGAAACAAGTCCTCCTTATCTTGGTGAGTATACTGAGGGTGGGGCTCATGGGCTCCCTACAACTAATCAAAGCACTGAGAACAACTTTAAGAAATTCACAGGCAAGTTGAGTCACTCTGTCACCAGCAGAGACAAGGGACATCCTAAAGAGAGCACACGGCACGGCAAGGCCTGCAAAACTCAGTCTCGGAACTGGTGATACATGTGGCCACTGCTTCTTTGTTCTTGAGGGACTGTCCTGTGCACTAGACTTTACCCAATGTGGGACAAACAAGTATGTACATGGCTGGCATGGTGAGTGAGCAGTTGTTGGAGTCTGACAGTCTGTGTTGATTTGACCTCCACAGCCGCGCTGGCACACACACTGACCTCCACACTCGCGCTGGCACACATGCTGGCCTCCACACTCACGGTGGCACACACGCTGGCCTCCACACTCGCGCTGGCACACACACTGACCTCCACACTCACGGTGGCATACATGCTGGCCTCCACACTCACAGTGGCACAATGCTGACCTCCACACTCGCGGTGGCACACGCTGGCCTCCACAGCTGCGGTGGCACACACACTGACCTCCACAGCCGCAGTGGCACACACACTGACCTCCACACTCGCGCTGGCACACACGCTGGCCTCCACACTCGCGCTGGCACACACGCTGACCTCCACACTTGCGCTGGCACACATGCTGGCCTCCACACTCACGGTGGCATACATGCTGGCCTCCACACTCACGCTGGCACACACGCTGGCCTCCACACTCGCGCTGGCATACATGCTGGCCTCCACAGTCATGTTGGCATACATGCTGGCCTCCACACTCACGCTGGCACACATGCTGGCCTCCACACACGTACATACTGCACATCACAATCACATTCACACAATAGTAATATTTTAAAAGTATCTACCAGCTGGGAGTGGTAGTGCACATCTTTAATCCTAGCACTCATGAGGCAGAGGCAAGCAAATCTCTGTAAATTCAAGGCCAGCCTGGTCTACAGAGCAAGTTCTAGGATATCCAGGGATACATAGTGAGACCGTGTCAAAAAAAAAAATTTACAATGATCACCAGATGTTTCTAAAGAGCAAAATAACCACTGGTTAAAACTCAGTGCTCAAGCCACCTAGTTCCCAGGGACTGAGGAGTTTCCTAGGGGCAGTAGTACAACCACGGAACTCCTGGCAAAGGGTACAAGTTTCCACGCACACTGCCCCAAACTAACCTCACTACTTGCCCCAGCTGACAACATGAACTTCCTTAATGCAGGAACACAGGACTGGCTCGTTATCATTCCATAAGGAACTATGTCTCCTACGTCTATACTCCATCTCACAGCTTCTGCTGGGTCAGGACACCATCCCGTCTCCTCTTCCCCACCATGGCAGCAATGCTCTCGGGCCTATGTCAAATGGCTCACACGTTTCTTCTGTTTCTCCAGCTGATTCTGACCTCAAACCTCAACTAGGGAAATGGCACAGAGCTTGAGTCTCACCATAGTCAACTCCCTTTCAGCAAGAGTCCCCCAAACCATGGAGAGACACAGAGACAGAAGAAACCTCTCGGCTCATCTTTTCTGTCTGAAATGAGACTAAAGCTGACCTGCATGCTGCCCGCACAAAAGGAGCCCCTAAGGCCGACCTGCCTACCTCCCTGTCAGCAGATAGGCGGAACACCCACTCGGGGAACCCTACTCTGGTCAATCACAGGCTCAGTCCTCACCCCCACCCATCTGCTGCCTCACTTTAAAGGCCTCTCCTCACTTGGTCCCCTGGGGAGCGGTCTTGTTACTAAGGAAACAATGATGTCATGTGGCTAGTGGGGATCAGGTCCCTCCTACCACCCCCTAACTAGGTACCATAGCCGCTGACGTCACTGCTCAGAAATTTATAGCCCAGAGCGGGTATTTATAATATGGCTCTGTGTGACCACATATTCAGTGTGGGGCTGGTAGCTATTTATAGCCAAAGGATACACACTTATTATACCCCTGTCTGTATTCTGGGCCACCTGTTATATAACTGCCATTATGCAATAATGCCCATTATATAATAATTATGCACTAATGGGGATATAATCTGCAGGCATAATAAGGACACACTCCCTAAGGGCCGCACTGGGCCAGCCGGCCTCCTGCAAGTTGCCTCTGGGGAATCTCCTGATCTCTTCCTGAGGCTCCACCCAGTCCAGGAGAGTCATCAGGTGTCACCATACTGCCTGTCTTTCAGTCTCTCAACAGAAGCCTTCTTCCCTAGACCGGTAGGCCCAGGTACAAAGCTCTCTCTGGATTTCTTCTTTTTTAGTGTCTGATGCACCCATCCCTGCTTCTGGCCTTGAGTGCCTCTCTCTCCTCCTTTAAGCTTGAAACAACAATATAATGGAATAAACTCTAGAGGCAACTGACATCTCCGTGGCATTCAACCCTTTTAAGGCAAGAAGTCTCAAAGAAGCCAGGTTAGTTGGTGGGGGGTCTACCCTACACTCAAGTGTCCTCACCCTCTAAGAAAGGCTTGCGAAGCCAGATGTGGATGTCTGGGTCCAGTCAGGCCTCTTCCCCTCCTTCCTCAGTTCCTTCAGGCAGGTGGAAGAGCCCAAATATGAGAGGTTGCCTTCCTGACTTGTATGGTAATCGGGACTACACTGATTTAGGAACACCCTCCCCACAAAACACAGCAGGATGTGGGCCACTCAGACACCAATACATGCTCTCTGGTCACACCTTTCTCCCAGGAAGGCCAAGATGAAACTGTCACCTGGGGAAGGGAAAAGGCAGGGTCAGGAATGCTGGCATGAGGGGGCACAGGGACAGAGAGGTGGGGGTGGGAAGAGTTAAGGCCACAGTGGTACTGATAAAGCCAATTCAATTATCCCAAATATACCATCTGTTCTTAAAACAGATATTACTATATTTAAAGGTTACTTGGTATATGAATTGATCTAAAACACACACACACACACACACACACACACACACACACACACACCGTCATGGAACTGTGAAGTGAGCCTTCTGCAGGCATGAGATGGTGGACTGAGAAAGCATCCTCTATGCTTCTCCATTGTCTAAATTTTCAGAAGAGTATTTTACTCTGTAATAAAGAAAATCAAATACTCAACAAGACCCTGTCATGACAGTTCCAGTCTAAGCTCCACACTGAAGAATCACAGATGATCCTGGAAGGGCCACTGGCTTACAGCACAGGCTGGGACTTGCCAGACCAGCAGCCACAGCACACAGAGAGATGAAACACAAGGAATCAAGATGGCACCCTAAGCCAAGAACCAGAAGCAGGCTTGTGATTCCCATGAAAACAGAACACAGGCAGCTCCCGTGCCCCACTTCAACCCAAGGGTTCTGCTGCTCAGGCATCTGGGAAGAGCACAGGAGAAGAGCAAGGGTTCAGAGGTCCAGTCTCCATGGAGCCAAGGTAAAGAAGGCCCTAAACTCGAGAGGCAAGCGGTAAGTACAGGTGGTGCTCTAGCTGAAACCCGTTTTTTCCAGGACAGGGGTTCTCTCTCGACCAGGGATGAGTCTGTCCTCAAAAAACACCAGAAAATATCTGGGCACATGTTGATTGTCACACCTGGAAGAGGGAGGCATAACAAGCAGTTGGTGGGGGTGGAGTCCGAGAGGAGCTGCTAGGCACCGATTGTTCCCATGGCACAGAATGGTCTAGCTAGAGTGTTAACCGGTGTGTCTGGGAAGCCTGGCGGTAGAGGAGCTGATACCAGAGGTGAGAGGTCAGGCCCTGTCTTAGACTTGAAAGTGGGGAATTCTGAGCCACGTGCCAGCCTCTCGGCTAACCTAGCCCTTGGTATATTAGGAGAGGTTTTATATACTCAGCGCTAGACTTTTCAAATGTTAAGGAAGCGGTAAGGAATGGGTCAGTGGCAAAGCACATGCCTAGCATGGGCAAAGTCCTAGGTTTCAGCCCTGGCACCACAGAAACAGCATAAGAAAGAAACAAAAGGTGCATCCATGTAAAGCAGTGCTTCTAAACCTTCCTAAGGCTTCGACTCTTTAACACAGTTCCTCATACTGTGGTGACCCCAACCATAAAATGATTCTCATTGCTGCTTCGTAAATATAATTGTGCTATGAATCATAATGTAAATATCTGATACTCAACCCCCAAATGGGTCACGACCCACAGGTTGAGAACTACTGAAAAGGATCATAAAAGGTAACGAATTGTTGACTATTATAAAACTTCCAGCAATCATCTGGTTAATTAGGATAATTATATTTATTTTTCTTATTTCAAACTATGACCCCAAGTAGACTCCCAGGGAAAGGGTATGGCAGAACAAGGACTATGGATCCCAAATCCCGCTTGCCTGGCTGGCCATGTACCTGGATCTCCTGCACATTCCCCAGCCCAGGACCAGCAAGTAATCTCCCCTGAGTCCCAAGGTGGTGTGATAAGAGCTGCCCCTGGCTGAGAACAGGACAAGGGGTCGGCTGTTTCTTCCCCACATGCTTAGCAGCTGGGGGAGCCCTTGAGCTGAGCTTTACAAGCCGGGCTCTGGCCCCTTCCAGGCTACAGCAGCTACTATCAGGAAGATGGGACTGACTCCCATGGGGACTCATGAGGTTTTCTCCTCTGAGACTCCACCAAGACCAGTAATCTTGGTTAAGTTCAAGGAACTTGGAGACTGTCAGGCCAAGGTGACCTGGAACCTCTTCTGCCAGAAATTCATGTTGTGACCTGAGTCCGTTGACATCTCTTCCAGTTTCCTCCTCTACAGAAGGAATAAGATGACGCCTGCCTGTATCAGTCAACCTTTGAAAGGAGGAAATCAACCTCCAAAAGGTTCACTCAGTCAGCGGACAGAATGAGCTAATGCCTCCCTGTGTGGAGCAGGGAGATCACCCTCCTGGGTCCCTGAATCTAGCTTGGTCTGGCCTCCCTCCCTGTTACCAGAGCAGCATACACCCAGCCAGAAGCATGGAGTTAAAGCAGGTTGCTGGGAGAATCCGGGAGGAATCATCATGAGGAGTTAGTTGTGCTGAGACCATTCTGGATCTTCAGTGGAAAACTGGAATTAAAAGGGGGCCAATCCCCTTCCTCCATCAATAAAAGACAAAAAGGTTCCTGGGAGACTGGGTGGACAACTACCGTTAAGTTACGGAATATGCCCCAAATACCAACAAATGGAGGCCTAACCCTAAGGGTGTCAGCGGCATGCTGTGTCATCACAAACAGGGAAAGGGCCGAATATCTCCTCCTGCCTGGTAAAGGCACCTGGTGAGGGTGAGCCATCACCTGGGAAGCAGATATACAAAGGGGCAACCTCCAAACATACGGATTTTTACAAATCAGCAGAGAAGCCAGGTGTTAGTATCTACAGAGATAAAGTAAGGGACCCAGGCACCCTTGGAGAGGAGGGGGGAAGCCTGATCCAGACAAATTACTGCACCCCAGCCCCTCCACCTTCTGGGGTCCTGTTCTAATGCCAACAGTCCTTCGGCTCAAACACGCTTAAAATGGCGACGGCGGCCTGTAGGGCCGGGCGTTTGTCGTGCTGTTTTCCATGGTGCCCTCAGTGCCAAGAAAAACCTATCATCAGAAATGCCATCAGCTATATTTATCTATCTCTCAGCCCCCCAGCCTCCTCCTCCCGTCTGCCAAGCAGGCCCTGCGCAGCGCCCCCCCACTCACCCAGTGGGCACATGTCCCTGTTACTGATGACTGTGACCACCTGCCCAAACCCAAGTCCCCACCACTCCCTTCCAGGGCCCTGACAGTATGCAACACCATTCCTCCTGCCGTGCTGGGGCACACTCACATAGGGCTCAGGCATACACTTGGCAGGGGCTGGCCTGAGTGTCCCTTGTCTGCATGTATGGACCAAGAAGATCCTCCATTTCCTTTCAGCCTCAGCTCTGCTAAAATGGGCTTCCACAGTGCCATTCTGTCTCCAGCCTTACACAAGTGGCATGCCTGGCCTCTGGACACCATCCCCAGGAAAGTACCCAGTCACTGAGCAGACCCTCAGCCTCGCTCCATTCTCCGGCATGGGGCAGGAAAGAATCTGGCTGAATCTAGAGATACTAAAATCCCCAAGTGAGAAGCTTGTATCTTAGAACTGTTCCCACTCTCAGCCCAAGGAACCAAAGAAGCAAGCGGTGGACTTTAGGAGCAGAAAAGGGAAACCAGCAAAGTCAAGATTTACAACCACTCAAGCCCTCTGGGGACACAACAGACAGGGGCAAGTCATTTGCTGTCAGGCACTTGAGACCTTCCACTCCCCAAGACACAGGCTTCCACAGGAGCCTTCCCACCCCTGGGCCTCACCCCTACGAATAAATAGCCTATCAGCCTTGTCCTGAGGGATGAACATTCTGGGCCCTATACCTTCTCCCATGGCTTTGGGCACCCTCTGCCCAGCCACCAAGCCCCCAACTCAGACAGGAGATCCAGGGAGCCAGCTCCGAGAATGAAACAACCCAAATAAAAATTTCAAAACCCAGAAGCTCTTTCTCTCCTGCCCCCTCCCCCTCTGCTGGCAAATGAAAACAAACAAGAAATCAAAGAGGCCTTTTGTGCAAGCCCTGCACTGACACGGCTGGAGCCTTTGAAAAGACGGCTGAATCGGACAGCAAAGGATAAAATAACCTAAGCGTGGCAGCTCCTTGGGGAGGGGAACAGAAAGGGCTGGGGAGGCAGCCACCTTCTCCAGGAAAAAAAGTGGGGACAATTGCTGCCACAGAATACTGGACATGGGTCTCATTGCCTGTCTGCACTCCATCTTTGCAAGAAGGTCCCTGACTCCTCTTTGTGGTCACCTTAAACTAAGCTGCCCCAAAAGAAGCCCTGGGAGCCTTTCCTCTCGCCAGCAAGAATTACTTCAGGTTCAGAATGCCTATTGGGCATTCTGTACAGAGCTTTCTAGAAGCCATCATCTGGCCTTACCTTGCTGGGCACATACAGGGCCTCCTTCTCAGAGACTTGGGAGTCCTTAAGACCAGGGCCTTGCTTGCCATAGGCTAAGTGTGTACTTCATGAAGGGCATTCTTCCACCCTTGCTGGCAGTGCCAAAAAGTAAACCGGTTCCTTGGGAAGTCCTTCTGGTGGCTAACCCCCAGCACTCCTGCCGTAGAAGGCTGGTTTCCTCTGGGCCCATGACGGAGTATGGCTGGTCACCTTGCCCATAACTATAGACTGGATCATCCAGCCGACTTGGCTCCTCAGGTCCAACCTCTGTAGCATCAGTTCAGACAAGGACATTTCATTTTCTCCTTCATAGTACAACTCTAGCTTGGCCAGCATAGCGAACACTACTAAGACCCCTGTGAACCGCGAGGAGTAGGGTTCCTGCCTGGCTGGGCAGGCAGCCCTATGGACAAAGAGGATAGGAGCAGGTGGTCAGGGGGCTCTGGAAATAAGCCCAAGCCTGAGGAAGGGTCAGGGAAATCTGTCCACAGCCAGGGCCCCCAAGGCTCAACAGTGGATGATCTGGAGAACATGGGCTGGCTTCACAGGCGCATAGTGCTGCAGGCCCTGCATTTGGTTCAAGGCCTCTGCTGCGGTTACAATGTCACAGTTCCCAATAACTGTGGACAGGAGCCATGCACTCTTGTTTTGCTCTGGGACCTTCCTAGTAAGTAGCCAGACCGCCTAGAAGATAGCAAGCGCACTAGGGCTCTGGCAGGGCTGGGGACACTGCCCAGGACATTTTGGAGAGAGGGAGGAAGGGAAGTTCGGAGCCTTACTTAGGTGGAAACCGCCACAGTACAGAACAATCTGCTTCTACCTGAGCGATCCCAGGAAAACAGGTGAAGGAGACAGACAGCCATGCTGGGCTCGGCAAATCTTAACAGTGGTCACTGTGACAACTTCCATCCATGGATATATAAGCCTATGTATGTATAAGCTGGTTCTAACCTGTGAGCCATATACCTTGAGCGAGAAGAAATAAGAGATAATCACCAAAGCAATGGTGGTACTGCTTACAGCAAGTCTCAAGGGGACTAGACATTGCATCACAAAATAACCCGTAGATCTTGCTAATGTGTGTTCCTAGACCCTGTGGTCTCTGCCAACTCTGATACCAGATGGTGCCGCCTCAAAGACACAGACAAGTGGGTGACACACGGTCCATGTTCAGGGTAGCTCTCGAAAAGGAGCTGTGCTCTGGCAGTCTTTCCCAAATATACCAAACTCACCAGAAGGGTTGGGAGCCCAGAAAAGGCTTAGGGGGTCTTCACTCATTTTCAGCAGACAGGAACAGGCAACAGTCACCACCAGCGAAGGACACAGGAGGTCCCTGCTCAGGCTTCTAAGCCACCGCGAACTTCTAAGCCCAACTCCTGGAAGGAGCAGAGTCAATCAGAATATCTCATGCTTGAAAGGGTTCGTTAGGTAAAGCCTGAGTTACTAGCTAATCTCCTATGACAAATAAGGCCAAGTCTGCCTACCCCAGGGCCTGGTGGCACATGGAACCACAATGCACAGCCTTCAGAAGTTCCACGGGAAACCACACAGGAGAAACGACCCAGTTCTCTCAACAAAAACTGACAGAAAAGTCGTGGAGATCAGGAGGAGAAGGGACAGTGATGACAACGACCACCACTACTAGACAGGTCAACCACAGTCTCATTTGGGTTCTGATTTACATGAACTATAAACAAAAGCAAGTTGGTAATTAGGGAAATGGGGATATCAGCTAGGTATCTCATGGTACAAGACAGCTGAGCTGCACACAGTAAAGTGTGCATTTAATCCCAGCACTAGGGAGGCAGAGACAGGTCGATCTCTGTGAGTTCAAGGCCACCCTGGTCTACAGAGTGAGTTCCAGGACAGTCAGAGATACACAGTTGAGACCCTTGTCTCAGAAACAAAAAATGCTGACTTTTTGAAATCTCAGATGTGACAGTCGCATTTGGCTCAGTTTTTCAAGAGATGTACACAGACTATTCTCGAGGACAGGCTGTGATGCCCAGTACTGGTGGGCAATGGGGACATGTATGATTCCAGCCTAGCCTGAGGCAAGGACTATGGGTCCTGTGATGGGTGCAGGAGGTGCTGTCTACCAACAAATAAAGAGTTGTTTTATAGTTTTGAGTTCTGTTTTCTAGGACTGAAACCAAGGTTTGAGGGTTGATCCACGGTCACTTCCCATTTCCAGAGCACTCCCGTGTTTTAGAGAGAGTCAGCAAGGCTGCTGGGCCTACTGGGCTGCACTTCTCAGGCCACAGAGCCCTCCTCCTGCCACTCCCACTGTCCCTGCCACATCCACTGCTCTGGGACACCCTTTCTGGACATCCTCTTCTCCACAATGGGGCTTTCTGCTCCATCCCTGCTGAAGCTGACAGACACAGGGTGACATTCCTTCACAGCAGCTAGGTGGCTTTGTAGCAGCCCTTCAGACCCAAATTCTAGAAGTCACCCATACATATCCTCTCTTCTTTCACACTATGTCATCTCTTGGATCTTCTGAGGCACAAAGGCCTGTGATGGCCTGGGCAACAGTGGCACTGAGAAGCAAAGCCATACCCTCACGCCTCCTGCCATCTCAAGCTCAGTCATAAAAACTGGCACCATCAGTTCAGCCCCACCCATATCTTCAACCCAGCTTTTATTTTTAAAGATTTGTTTATTTTTATGTGTATGAGTGTCTGGCCTACATGTCTGTGCCTGCAGAGGTCAGAAGATTTTCTGGAACTGGAGTTACAGTGTTTGTGATGTGTTGAGGGGTGCTGGGAACAGAACCCAGGGCCCCTGGAAGAACAACAGTACTCTTAAGCACTGGACCATCTATCCAGCCCCCAACCCTAGGCCTCCTTTCTTACACTGTGGCTCACTGGGTGCACTGGGAGGGAGCGTCTCAGCATGAACACAAGCCACACCAGAATGGCTTAGGAAAGAACAAGCAACGAGGCCCTATGAGTGGCCCTGGCTTTACAAACACCCAAATTTCCTCTAGAAAGGTACTGTGAAATTCTAGCCATTCCAGCAAGAAATCCTGAACATTCATTGTTACTGTCTAAAGTCTGTGCCTGAACTGCAAAGAATATGTTCTCAGTTATGTATCAGGTATCTGCTGAGGAGACTGGGCCTCAGTCTGGCCAGAAATGGCCTTGGCAACATCGGTGTACTATGAATTCACTCATATTCCTGGGTGAATGATCTCATTAGCTAGGGAAAGGAAGCCCTGTTCCTTCCCCTTGCCCCTTCCACCTGCCAGACCAGTGCAGAAGCCAGGAGGCTGGCTGGGAAATGGTTTCCTTCCTTGTGTACACCATCCCATCTCAGCCCCACACTGGCGGTAGCCAAGCATGTGGCCTAGGGCTGGTTGGTCCTGTCTTTAATTCCAGCACTCAGCTGCAAAGGCAGGTGGATCTCTAATGAGTTCAAGGCCATCCTGGTCTATATACCAAGTTCTAGGCCATTCAGAACTATATATATAGTAAGACCCTTCCAAACAAATACATGGCTTTAAAAAAAAAAAAGGCCAGGGAAACAATGCAGGTACCAGGGTCTAAACAGCAAGAGAAGTGGGGAGGAGAAGGAGGAGGAAGCCTAGGAGGAAGATAGATGTTGATTTTCCCTACAGATATTTTAGGGTTCCTCTAGGAGTGGAAGGCTCAGACTCCCTGGATGCAGGAGCTATGGGATAGAATATTGACAGGCCCCTGCTCTAAGCAGCCCCAAGTACCCCCAACACTGACAAGCTCTCACCCTCTATAACCTGACTTGCTGAATAGACAGAGAATGAGGAATAACTTAGTCTCCTTTAGTTTCTTCCCCCCCACCCCCACCCACAAAATAAAAAAGATAAGAGAAAATCCAAGCTACAGGGAGAGAGGGAAGGATATGAAACTGGCCTTCCTAAATGAGGGGGTCACTTAAGGCCATGTGGTGCAGGCCTAGGAAGATCTATAGAGTAGGAGGGTCCACAGCAGTACCCACTGCCTCAAGCCAGATGGAGAGGGAATGAGCTTGAATTCACTTTTCCTAACTCCAACACACACTCAGCACTGTCCTCTCTAAGAAGGACAGTCTCCTGGAGGCATCTCCCAGCCCGGTGCCTGGATCCACTCACACCACTTCCTCCCAACTTTCCCAACAGGCAAGGGGTGACCACAGTGGCATGAACTGCCTTTTTTTTTTTTAATGAATGAATACAAAGGAAGACACAGAGGCACTGTCTCGGGAAGGATAGGTTTTCAGTTTTCCAGAGCTTAAGGAAAGTCACATTCTCTCACATTCACACAAAAAGGAGGAAGAAGGGAAATGAGGGGGGAAATGCCGAAATAGTGGAGAGGAAAACACACACACACACACACACACACACACACACACACACACACACACAAAGGTTTGTTAGCCTCTCATTACAAGTTGGTTGGGCACAATGTAAACACACTTCTGCCTTGCTTAATCACAGAGTACCAGCCCGTTTAGGTTTCAAAGGCGGCGGTAAATTGGGCGTAGCTGAGTGGAGGCTAAAAATTAACCAGCCATCTCTGTTTCAATTTGTACGAAAACAAAAGTGGAAAGAAATTATGAAAAGAAAAAGAAAAATGGGGCTGAGGAGTGGGTAGGCAAGGCCAGAGCACTAAACTAGCCCAGGACAGACACAGGGCAACACTAGAGGAGCAAAGGCAACTAGGAAACACTTGGGGCATAAAAAGGGAGAGGTTTGTGCAGGTTTGTTTAAGACTTCTATAGCAAGCTGTTTCCTGGCAGGCCTGCTCCCCACAAAGCCCCTCTGCTCCAGAGGGGCCCAGGGCCACTGGTACCACTGTATGTATCCATCCTGGAGCAGGGAGCTTAAGGAACCTCACAAATCCAGCACAGCAGCTCTTACCCCAGAACCACCTCACTGCTGGCACTCCTCTTCTGGGGTCCCAAATGCCAGATTCCACATTTCCCTCTCTCCTGGACTCGCTGACAGCCACCTCCCCCAAACCCAGCTTTTCCTGGGATGAAGTGCAGCTACACCAGCCTGCACCTTCTCCCAGCCCGTAGCGCTTCCGTCTCATTTTCTGTATCAGCTGTGGTTAGTATGGATGTTATCCTCTTCATCTCCAACTCTTACCATCATGGGTAATTATGAGACATCTTGGCCCTGTCCTAAAACTGACAGCATCTTCACTTGAGGAAAGATGAGATGCACAAATCGGGTGTCACAGCAAGAGAGGAG
Organism: Dicrostonyx torquatus; assembly: GCA_028555095.1. Classification (NCBI taxonomy): domain Eukaryota; kingdom Metazoa; phylum Chordata; class Mammalia; order Rodentia; family Cricetidae; genus Dicrostonyx; species Dicrostonyx torquatus. Next base: position 298,381 of record JAQHUG010000066.1, read on the forward strand.
AGGAGAAAGAGCAAAGGGGTGGGGGCAGAGAGAGGATGGAAAAGTGAGAGGGGCATCATATATGAAGGGGAGGCCAGTAGGACAAGTGAGGCCCAGAGCAGTACTGTTCAGAAACAGGAAGAACAATAAACAGAACAAATGCCAGCAAGTGAAATAAAACTGGGGAGGGGGTGTTGAAAACAACCTACCCGGAGTGTGGACAAAGTAAGCCAGATAAAGGTCCAGTTCTTTGATTGTGACTCCAATGTGATGTGGCTGGACGCACAGGCCGGGGTTCGAGCACTGGGGCGACTTGTAGAGCCGCTCCCCATCAGTACTTTCCAAGGGGATCCCCTTAAACAAAATCACCATGACCAGGTCCAGCCGCCACACCTTGTCAGCCTGGCGCAGGCAGTCAATCCGCCTGATCTTGCCCTTCTGGTCGGGGTTGGAGAGCACGCAGCAGGGGGGCTTCTTGCCGGTGATGGTCAGCACAAAGTCCTCTCGGAACTCGGGCCGGATGTCTTTGCGCAGCTTGGCCAGCAGCCGGGATGCCCACTTCTGCTTGATCTCAGGCTTCTCGCCCAGCAGCTCGTCCTTCACCGCGCGCTCCTCGTCCTTTGACATCCGCTTCTCGTGCTTCTTGAAGTACTTGCGCTTCCGCGCCTGTAGGTTGAACCAGGTGTAGGAGAAGGCTCGGACGTGAGGCAGCAGCGCCTCGATGAACGGGTGGAACTCATCCTGCAGGCGGCAAGCCGGGAGCATGCGGGGCGAGGGAGGACAGGAGGAGGGGAAGACGGGATGAGGGGGAAAGAGAGAAGGAGAAACGCAGCGTTAGAAGGGGGCACTAGGAAAACCGCCTTCTCCTCCTTCTCCCTCCCCTCAGCAATTTTCTCTTGAGATTGTTCTACTGAAGTGTGGTTTGAAGCCACCACCAGTTTCGCAAGCCACTTGCTCCCATCTCAGCCTCAGCAACCAAACAGAGGAACGGAGCCTGTCCACACACCTATTTTCTCTCTCTCTCCCCAAACACACACACACACACACGCACGTGCACACAGACAATGTTGCTACACACACCACGGGCTTGCTGGTACCCCCCCCAAGTTCTGTCGCACCCATGACATCTCCATGTTCTAGGGCAGCTGTGAACTAGGGTCAGCTGGTCCCAAGCACAGTGTCCGGCTGCCTGAGGGTGCAGAAGGAAGGACAAGCAAGAGCTGTCTTGCTGCCTTCTGTCCTCCTGTCCGGACTGGCCAATGTTTGGCTGCCCCCCTGAGAAGACAGAAAATGCCATCTGAGATGGAGGAAGAGGCTTTGGGTCCCCTCTCACCAGGCTGCTTGCATTTTCTCTCCTTCAGATCCAGTTGGAACATCCACCCCAGCATTTTTTAAAATCAGATCTAAATCCTAAATATGTGGTTTCAGCTTTGTTATCGGCACCGACACTAACATTAATCACAGTAATAATGAATAAAACACTTCTTGTTAGACCAAATAAGGTGCTTTTCTCAGCCACATTAGGGTTAAAAGCTACATGGGTCGTCTTGCGGCCCCTTCCCCAATCTCCCACAACCCCTTTACCCTCAATCAGGTGACAGAGGGCTGGACTCTCTCAGTTTTTTTTTTCCTTTTGTTTTGTTTTGTTTTTTGGTTTTTTGCTTGTTTGCTTGTTTGAAGTTTAAATAATAATTGATTTCTTTTTACAAAAATAAAGCTGGAAAAAAATCAAATAATTACCATTGATGTGAAGCACCCGGCAAAGCCAACGCCTGATTCTGAGATTCTGGACTCAACAGAGTTATGAGTTAGGGGCGGTGGGACTAGGGGAGGAGGAGGAGCAGGGGAGGAAGGTAAATGTTTTAAAGGGGGTTATTATTGGTGTTCTGGGGAATAGGGGCCGGGCTTGGGTGGATTCTCAAACCCTTCCCCCTCCACCCCCCACGCTCCATTGCACAGAGGGGGAAATTAATTTTTTTAAGGAGTAAAAAGAAAGAAAGGTCAGGGATGGCGAGCAGAGAGGGAGCGAGGTGGCTTCTTACTCCCACCAGGTAAACAAAAGCCAACAAATTGTTTCAATTTCTTCCCCTCTGCATCCTCTTGCAGTTTAAAATAAGAGCAAAAAATATGCAAAATTAAAGATTAAAACCAACCTCCTACCACCACCACCCCACGTTTACCCACGACAACGTACCCTACCCCACCCCCACCCCCGAAAAACAAAAACAAAAACCAGGAGGGAAAAAGCAGCAGCTGAAGAAAAGGCTTTCGGCTTTGGCAGCGGCACAAGGGTGTAAACTTGGAGCTGCTCCCTCCACCCGACCAGAGGAAGAGGGGGAGCTCGCAGATTCTCGGGAAGAGGACGAGTTCTGACCGGCTGCAGACCGTTGCTGGCAGACGCAGCAAAAGGGAGAGAGGGAGCCAGGGAGGGAGGGAAGGAAGAGGGGGAGGGAGAGAGCGAGGATCTCAGGAAGACGGGGATGGGATGGGGTGTGCGATGGTGCGCATGTGAGCGCGCGCACGCGCGCGCGCGCGGGAGAGGGTGTGTGTGCACCAGCACCGCTAGGGGGGGGGGGGTTGTGGCTTCTTTTTTCTCTCAAACTCCCCCCTCCCCGTTCATGCTCAATCCCCATCCATTTGTGTGTGCCAAGTCAGTAAAGAGGGGGAGGGAGACAGCCAGAGGAAAGGAGAGAGAAAGAGAGGAGAGAGGGAGAGGGAGGGAGAGAAAGAGAGAGCGAGAGAGAGCGCTAGGGAGATGGGAGGGAGGGAGGGAGGGAGAGAGGGGGGGGGAATCCACCTATTTGGCAAAGAGGCATCCTCGTGCAGCCAATGGCTGAGTCCAAGGGGAGGAGGGAGCTGGGCTAGCTGAGACGGTGGGGAGAGCCCCCCCCCCGGCAGTTGGAGACCAAAAACAATTTGCCCAATCGACAAGTTCACGTCTAATGAACAAGCAAAAGCAAAGTCCAGCAGTTATGAATTTTTCATCCCAGGCGCCCACTTGGGTCTATTTGGCAGCAGCCACCCAGCAAACTTTGGGGGTGGGAACACTAGGATTGAGGAAGACACGGACTTTTTTTTTAAGCCAGAAAATAAATAAATAAATAAAGGCCTGACTCCTGGCGGGCTGGCGGCTGGGCGGGAGCCCCAGAAGGCCTTGGGGAAGCAGCTGCGCCTTCTCTGTGTTCTGCTTTCAGTCTTTCTCTCAGGCCAGCACACTCTCTGGTTCTAGATTTTTTTTTTTTTTATGGAGCACAGTGGGGCGAGTGGACATTTTCTCCTCCACTCTGTGCACCAGCCTACAGAACTCTGAATAGGAGAAAGAGCTCCGAAAGTCCGTGCCAGCAGCACAGCACAGAATGTTGGCTGGGTGTTGCCACCTCTTGGTCCCTCAGACCCTGCTGCCTGTAGGACTCAGGAGCACTCCCAAACAAGGGGACACGGAACCCTGCACTCCTTGCCTTCTCCTCAGCCCCCAGTAAGCCCATAGCCTCCCTCGGCCCACACCCAGCCACGCACACTCCATTAGTGGTGACGGGAGATGCCAACGCAATGCAGCTTTGCTCGTGAAGCTGCAAGTTTATTAAAATAGCCTCCTGTCACAGCGCTCCTCTGGCAAGCACCACACGCAGCTACAAACACAACAGCCAGCCCCTGGGAGAAGTGACAGAGGCAGAAAGACCGGCACTACTTCCCCTCGGCACCACCACCTCCCACCCTCTGCAATTCCTCCCTCCTCCAGATCTGCCCTGGCTACTCACACCCGGTAGCTTTCTTACCTGTCCCTCAAATCAGACTAAAAGGCAAGGTGCAAAAGCATATAAAACCGAGAAGCCTGGATGGAGAGAAGACTTGAGAAGAGATATAGCAAACAGAAGGCAAGGGCCTTCGGGAACCAGAGGCATGAGAGCTGATGCCAGAGAAGTCCTTTCTCCAGGTCCCCAACTAGGCACTTCCTGGGGGGGGCACCTCAGGAGGACTCTCCAGAAAGAGCTCTGAGCAGCTGCCTTAGTGCTCTAGGAAAGCAAAAGGAAGACGGGAAATGAAAGGGAGAGCCGAGGTAGGATATCAACAGACTGCTGAGTGACCAGTGCTCAGTCCCCACAGCCACCCTCTCTGCAGGCTCAACCCCATGTTGGCAAAGAGAAAAAGGTCACTGCTCACTCGTGCCCCTTTCCTCACCAGCTGAAACCCTGTGCTCTGTGGCCTTCTGTTCAATGGCAAAGAGGCTCCTGGAAGAACGCCTGGACTGTGCCAAAGCAAAAGACCCACCCCGACAATGGGAGGTGCCATCCAGCACCTGGGACCCCAAACCCTAAATGGCAACTCCAGCGGAGTGAGTTCACAGCTGACCCGAGAGACACAGTTAGAGAGAACAGTGCAGGAGGCAGGTGCCATCACAGACAGGCCTCTTAGGGTGGTGTTCAATAATTCACATCCTGTGAATATCAGGCTTTGGTTCAGCCAGTCAAGGATGCTAGTTTAGCGCCTAGTGACATAAGGGACTGAATGAACACTGCCTTCTCCACCTTGAGGAAGCAATTTCTCTTTCTAAAGTCAAGATGAGGTCATAAAAGCTGCAAGTGAGTTTGATTTGGCAGTCCGAAGGGTGGTGGGAATGTTGTTGCCATTCTGATTATGATTTAAATATTAAAAAGAAAATGGCCAATACTGTTCTGTGGCAAATCCTGGTCTGCTCCTTTTCAGGACTACAGTGTGGTGGAACAACTCCATTGAAAGTCTGGGTTGGGCAGCGACAGTTCCATGGCTAGTAGAAAATCCACAGACTTTAGGGACAGTGTGAGAGCCAGTCTCTGGGAAACTGAGGAAGGAAAGAGTCAAAGGTCCCTGGGTGGTGAGAGAGTGACAGCACCAAGAAGCGTCTTCAGGAAGCCTCAGAGACTGGCAGGACAGCAACAGGCCCTTCCTCATGAATCTGGAAGGGAGAACAATTGTCAACTGTCTTTCTCCTAGCTGGGGGCTATAACCTTGAAGGTAAGCAGAAGGTCATTGGGCAGCATCTCCTGCCTGTGACTTTGCCAGCAGAATTCACTGGCTTCCTGTAAGCAGGCTATCCCAGCAGAGAAAACAGCTTTTTTTTTTTCCATGTGTGTGTGTGTCTGTCTGTGTGGATGCCCCTAGACCCCCAAACAAAAGAGAACCTTCCCCTTTCCACTAGGAGACAATCTAGGCACCAGGCACCCTTTGGAAGATTACCTGCCCCAACTCCTTCCTTTCCAGTCCCACCCTCCTTCTGGAGGTCACACTCCTGCACCCTGATGCACCAGACCCAAGACAAGATTGGAAAATTATAGATGATTTAAGATGCTTCCAGGTCTGATTTCAAACAGAAATGATGGTTCTGGGGTTGGAAAGAGCAAATGTGGGAACCTGCAGATTGCTGGGGAAGAGAAGAAAGGAAGAGAGAAAAAAAATGAAAGAAAAAAATCAACTAAAGGGAAAGGAAGCAGGAATGCTTAGAACAACAAGGGAAGGACAGAGAGAAGGGGGAGTGTGGAAAGTACTCTCTCCATCTGCAAGAGAAGTCAAGACACCAGAGATAACACTTTCGAAATCAACATGGATTTTTAGTCTTTGGAAGAGAAAATTTTAACTTCATGAAAAAAAGGCCTCTCTTACCTTTGAGAAGATAAAAACTTGGTGAAAACACAGGAGTTTCTATTGAGATACTGCTCTGATGCCTGTCCCCCCACCCTAAAGATTAAGCAGGCCACAGAAACAGAAAGGCAACCGCAAGCGGAGGGAAAAAAAGAGAGGCAGAGGGCAAACCCGGAGTACAGAGCTGGCTGGAAGCTGCAAAAAAGTCAAAGACAAAGAGAAAGGAAAGAACGAATAAGCAAGAAAATAGAGAAGGGCTCCAAGACAAGAGGAAAAAAGAAAGAAAACTAAGAAAAATGGTGGCTTCCAGGGGTGGAGAGCACGAGGCTCTCAGAGCAGTCCTGTGAGCTGAGGTCTTGTGGGTTATTTGAGGAAAATAGAGAACACACCTAGTCCTTTACTTACATGTACAATATTAAAAATCCTTCCAGGAAGCAAAATAATTTCCCAAAACTGATATAGATTTTGTAACTGGCCTTTGCCTCCCAGTAGTGAGGCTAATAAGCACAAGAGGCCTTGTTTTAAACACCCAGCCATGGGTAGGTCTCTTTACCTTTAAAAACAAAATTTTATTTGTCCCCAAGCTGCTGGCTTGTGGGCCTAGAATATTCTCTCAGATCCTGGGCACGATGGCCCATACTTGGATAAGCACTCACAGTTTAAGCCCATGGCTGCCCTCTAAGTAGAAAGCATCAGATATTCCAGAGTCCATTTTCCTACCGCATAGAAAGGCCACAGATAGAGGCCTGGTGAGTTTGCCTAATTCCTGGACTGAAAGGAGACAGCTTCATATACAACCACTACCATCACACACACACACACACACACACACACACACACACACACACACACACACCTCCCATCTTGTCAGATCTGTGCTCCTCCCTCAGAAGGCTAGGAAAGGCTGTGGACAAACACTGTGGACCTCAGGCAGGCAGCAAAGGAAGAGACCTGGCTGCCTGTCCTAGGAGGGGTGGGGCCTCCCTCTCTAGGGAAGGCAAAAAGAGGCTCTGCTGCTCAGTGAAACTATCCAAGAGTCTGGAACCGCTAGGAATGGAAACCGGAAAATGCACTTTCCGAGGAGGCTCCCGATAATTTGGACAAAGCGGGTTTTGGCTGATTTGGGCCTCCATTCAGGAACAGCAGCCGCCACCACCAGGCTTGTGTGAAAAATGTCCTTGGTAGACGTCAGATTTGCCCACACCAGAGCTGGGGTCTCTCTTGGGGTCTGTTTCAGAACCAGGCTACATAATACTCCTATAAAATGCCCCTGGGCGCCCCCATGCACTGCACTGCCTTTTCTCCTCCTTGCTACAAATCGGGAACTGTGGCCTGGGACTGGGCCAACAAGCAGCCTCATTCCTGGCTGGAAGGCTCCCCTGCTCCAGGCACATCTCCCCTCACCCTCTTGGCACAGAACAAGCTAGGATAGGGATGGGGGTGTTAGAGGAGATGATCTATTCTCTCCAGTGCCTCTGGAGATTGTTTACTTTCATCTTGTCTTCTATGGGGAATAGGAAACAAAACCCTAGTCTTTAATTCATTATTTAGCTTGAAACTTCCGTGTCACCAAATACAAGTAAATGCTAGGAAGGCCAGAATGCTCTCCTCTAGTCAATGGGCTGAGTGGGGACAGGGGCCTTTTAAAGACCAGCAGGACAGGTGACAGCCAAAGGCTTCAAGGGGCCAAGGCTGTGTGGTGCCTCACCCACCTGGTTGGCTTTGAAAGTGTCACTCCACAGTGGCCCAGGGCCCAGGAAAAGGGAGGAACCACACAGACCAGCTTCACAGCTTTCTCTAAAGAACAGAAAAACTGACAAAAGGAACAAAAGGGGGGGCTGCCCTAGGTGAGGTCCTTGCCTCCAGAACAAGAAAAAAAGCAGCTGCTAGGTTAGGGAGGCTGGATCCAGGGCAACTGCTAGAACTGCCTATAGGTGCTGCAGCAGCAGGCCCCTCCTTCAACATCCCCCCCCCTAAATTCAAGGACACAGCCTGGCCCACTGTGGCACTCCCAGACACCCTGACCCCCAGGAGTTCCCTCAGGATCCACTCCACCCCATTTTGCTTCTCTGTGCTCCTAGAGGCCTCTCTAAGATCCCGGTACCCAGCCAGCCTGCACCCTTGGCCCTAAGGGAACCTCTTTCTTTAGTTGCTGCAGCAACAGGCAGAGCCCCGCTTGAGCTCTGGGGTTTTCACTGCTCAAGGTTTCTGGGAAAGCTAGACCGGCCTTGCCTGGGCAAACAGCTTACCCCCAAATGTTCAGTTTTAGACATATTCTAATCCCTCAAAATATACTGCTCCCCAATTATTTTATGGCCAGGATCACCGCCAAGAAAACCCTAGATTCCTCATTTCCCCGGTGCCTAGCCCCTGCAGAGAAAGGCTGGCACCAGGGCCTGGAGGATTTCGGAAGGTGCCCACCCTCTGCCTCCCGCTCATTCCCTCCCGGGCTCCCTTTCTTTCTCACCCTCTCTCCCCCTCTGCGTCCTCCAGCTCCAACACAAACTGTTTGCACGGGAAGTCTCCCTCTATGACCCGATTCAGCACACACAAGAGAAAACTGTGGGCGACAGACCCAACGTCCTAACGAACTTGAGTTAATTAATGCTAAGGAAGAAAAGAGGCGCCCTCGCTCTGTTGAATCACGGTTCACTAGTCCTTTCAGTTTGCTGTGGGTGGAGGAAAAAAAAGAGAGGCTTTTTGGTTCAAATATTTTTGGGGGGCAAAGAGAAAACAAAAACACCACAGAAGGGCTGTGGGGGGTGGAGGGCGATGCAGTCACTACCTGCCCAAGAAGCATAGAGGCGAAAAGAGGGAGCTTGTCCTGGGTGGCTAGGAGTCCTCCCTCGCGCTTCTGGCCAGAGCTGACAGCAGAGAGAAGGAAGGCAAACAGTGACAACTATCATTGGCCTGTTCAAACACAGTGCTCCACAAATTATACCGTCAGACTAAAAGATGCACGTTTTTAAAAAAGTCCAAATCTAAAAATTCAATTTGAACACAGCCATGAGAATGTTTTTACACTATAGATTTGAAGTATGGATGGTAAGCACACGAAAAATTTAAGTGCAGAAAAAAAAAAAAGAGGTGGTAATGGAGGGGGCAGGGAGAACAGCTGCAATTTTGCTTTCCAGATGTTGACAGCAAAATGTAACTGGCAAGAAAGGTACTTCTTTCACCCTCCGGTTCTGAGAAGAAATCTTCTATACCTAAGTCTTCAGGCGGCCTGCAAGCCCTTCTCAGTATGGACGTGTCTGGAAGCTGTGTGGACCACACGCCTTGGAGTTTTGTTTGGGCGGGGGGGGGTTGTTTTATTTATCAGCCCTAATTTTTACAGCCTTCCCACCATTCCTATCAGGAAGAACTGAGTAAAGCAAGCTGGAGCACATTTTTATTTAAATTTGTATTTTAAATGTGTAATGGGTGGCCTTTTCTTTACCTTTGGGGCCCAGAATTTCTTTCCTTTTCCTTTCTTTTTTTTAAACAAAATTTTTAGTAGAAGCTGTTGTAGAAACATAAAGAATGCTCACATTGTGAGTGCATCGCTCTGTACCTTTCCACAAAGAGAACACACCCATGCAACTCCACCCAGGTTAAGAAAGAAACATTTTCAGTATTACTGAACAGGCCTTAAAATTCCAAGCTATAGAGTTTCCATAATTTAGGAATCCTTAAGAATAGTTCTGCAAAATCCAAAGGCCTCAATGTGAACATTTGTGTGTGCATGCACCTTGGAGACCAGAGACCAGTGTGTGTGCTCATGTGACCCCAGAAATGTATGGTGAATAGAAGCCCCTCTCCTTTTCAATAATGCAGGGGAGAGAGTCTTTCTCTGTGTATCTGCCCAACACTGATCCCATCAACAGGCATCCAACTGTGCAGCAGTTCAGCAAACTAGCAGCACATTGCTGGGGCGGGGGGGGGGGGGCGGCGGCAGACAGGACCCACGGGAGCCAAAAGCCAACAGCCTCAGTGACTGGGGAGCAAGGCCCCTCCTCTTGCCCTGCCTGGAAGCAAAGGGACTGTGGCTCAGGAAACTTCTAGGTGTGAATGAACACTCTCCTGGCAATCAGTGCCCATTACTACCCACCAGATTTCTGCCAGGAGATGAAGGGACAGGACACAGGAGGAGGAGGCCAAGGGAGAAGCAGGCAGCTGCAGGCTAACTTGGGGTTCTGGGACCAGTCCGCCCCTGAGGAAGGCCGAACTCTGCATGTTTGCCTACCCCTTCACTAGACCCAGCTGGCTCCCCCTCACACTTTCACTAGCACTAAATTTACTTTATAATTTTAAAATTAAATTTAAAAAAACAGGAAAGAGAAAGCACTGAAGGCAAAATACCTCCCACGATATCTCTCTAAGGAGGAAAAAAAAAGTTTCTGCTTATGTAAAAAGATGGATGCAAGGGATGGCTGAAAAGTCTGAGCAGCAAATAACCAGGAAAATGAGAGAAACACATTTAATTAAAGACACCTGAAGCAAATAAGTAAATAATAAATAACTCCGTTGCAGCTTGCAGGCACTCTGTGGGATAAGCCCCCACCATATCTTCCTGCCCACTTTCCTTCCTTTTTCCTCCCCATTACACTGCTGGCCCTTCTCAGTGGTCCCCTGTAACTCCTGGGGGAAGGCCTGCCGCCCAGGGCAAACCTCCATGGCCCTGTTTATAACCCCATCCCGGATTCCCACATCTCTCTGGGCAGTGCCAGTCAGTGAGCATTCTTCCTCTGGAATCCAGGCCTATACTGAGCACATTTATGCTGCCTAAAGACAAGATGCCAGGTCCAGCCCAAGCAGGCAGATATCTCCCCTAGAAAGGGCACAGGACCTCCAAGGGCACAGGACTGCCAAGGCAGCTCTCCAGAACCACACTTTCCTTTTGCACATGGGCTGGGGGAAAAGAATTATATAGCTTAAATTGGAATAAGTCCTCCTCTAGGGCAATTTTTAAAAACACTAGATCCTTTCTGGGGTGAGGGCTGCTGGATAAACAGTGCAGGAAAAGATGGGCAAATCTCTGAGTGTTCAAGACCAGCAGGGTCTACACAAGTGACCTCCAGGACAGTCAGAGGGACATAGTGAGACACTGTCTCAAACAAAACAAAACAAAACCCAGCAAAATACAGTGAAGCTACTTCCCTATCCCTGGGCTGGCTCTCCCTAAGCCGGCCAGAAGTCTGGGAAAGGTGCCCTCACTGGCATGGGTACCAGAGCCCGCTCCTTTCTTCCTTTCTCTTTTAAAACTGCTCTACCTACTGCAAACCGGGCAGCAGGTCAGGGCCCAGGGCCGGGGAACAGTCTGTTTCCAACTCCAAGAGAGCTGCCTCCCGGCAGCAAGTTTCCCACTTTCTACCAGTCTGGGGATTTTCAAATCAGTTGAGTTACGGGGAAGGCGGGGAAGGCGGTAAGGAGGGAAAGAGCAGGAATTAAAACTAACTAGGTTGGCTGGCCTAAAAGCAAGCGCTCTTTCGGTCTTTAAATAATACGATGCTGAATGGAGAGGAGAGAGAAGACATGAGTTATTCCTCACGCTTTAATTATTCAAATGCTTAGCATTATTTTTTTTAAACCACTACATTAGCCAATGATACAGTCTAACCCCCAACAAAGCTGGTATTTCTCTCTGATTACAGACTCGGCTGTGGCAAACTCGGGCTCTGTCTACAGGAACAGCACAAAAGTGCACTCCTAAATGAAACACAGGGTTTTTTTTCTTTTTTAATTAAAATCAAAATAGCGCCTTTTCAGCGGAGGGCATCCCCATGCTTGGTTCTACCAGGGAAATGGTCACTGAGCACAAAAACGGAGCAAGGGGATGCTGCAGCCCCACCTTCGGAGGTCACCCGCATTTTTCACGTATCTTCCTTTTCTTCTTTTCTTTCTGTTTCTACCATTCAGCCTCAGTTTCGCACGCTTAAAAAAGTAGTAATAAAACTTTATATGGAAAAAAATTAAGTGCAGAGGGAGGGAACCTGAACAATAACAAGGCGCTAAGGCGCTAAGTGTGGTGGGGGCGTTCCAAGTGGGGTAGAAGAAGTTTGCAGCTAATGTGGGTCATCTTGGGGTCCAGAGTCCACGGTGCAAGCCTAGGTGTTAACCACTGCCCAGGGTCACCTCCCAGCAGGGAGCAACTGGGAGCCAGTTGAGTCAGGTACAATTGGGGAACGAAATGAACCCACCATTAAAGCTCACTGAAGTTATTCAGAAGACTGCTCCAGTGGCGCCTGAGAGTTCCACAGGCAGCTTCTTAGGACACCTGGGGTAGCTCTGACTCGTGGGCATTAGCCTATACCAGCTCCCTTCTCCAACAGGTTCAGTTTCTTTCCCCCACTTTTCCCTCTTCCCGCCCAACACGAAGTCTCCCGACAGAGCCGGTAGCTCTGGCTCCCTAAAATCAAGAAGGCAGCCCCAAAAGACAAAACCATGTTGCTCGTGGGGACAAAATAAAAATTTTAAATTAGGGTGATTTTTGTTATTTTTTTCTTTAAACAACAAAAAACAAAGGACAACAAAAACCAGGCTGGACAAGGCAACTGATTCCCGCAGCCTGAAAGCAAAGGAGAGATGGAAGCGCATTTTCTACCACTTGGTCACATTTCTTCCCCCAAGTTCCTTGAAGGCCAAACGCCCCCAACCCCAGCCAAGCATTGGAACAAAAATTTCCCTGGATAATTCCCCGCCAAAGCTCCCTACAAAGCGGCGGCTTTGGGAGGGTCGCCGGGCTCCTGGGGCCGCAGGGCTGTTGAACCGGACTGATGTCCCGGACTTGGGCGTTTGAACCTCTCAGGAAAAAAAAACACTCCAGCAACTGGCGCAGCGCTGAGTTCAGAGCGCTTCAGCCGCAACCCGGTTCTCTCCCGTAGGCTGAACGCCAGCAGAGAAACTGAGGCAAAGCAGCCCTAGACAGCACCCCACACCCTGAAGGGGACCCTCAAGGCACCCAACGTGGAGTAGCGCGGGTAGTTCCCGAGTCAGGAGCCGGGACACGCCTGTGCACCCGGGGCTTCACGGAAGGCTCGGGCTCCCTGCGACAACCCCAGCGAGTGCTTAGCGGGTTTAAACGGTCAGGTGTGGGGTGCCCGTGGTCCCTTTCACACTAGTCCCCTTCACTGCCCGCGAGACAAGGTGTCGGCAAGACCCTCTCCAGTTGTCCGAGGCTACAGTGCCACAGGCGCGTTGCTCTGCGGGGCCTCGACGCCCACTCCCGCCTTTTTGCCTCGGTGCGCGATGCCTGCTGTGGCCCGCGCGACCCCCGTAGTCCCTTTAGGCAGAACCGCCGTGCAGTTAGGACGGTGCCAGGTGCCAGGGGCGACAGTCAGTCGGCGCTGCTGTTCCTCCTCCAGCCAAGGCCCTCGAGAGACCTCATCACCATCCCCACCCACACTTGTCCCCTGCTGAGTCTTGAGCCAGTGGCGGCAACGGGTCCGGGGGAATGCTACACACTGCGGTGCCAAGAGAACACCCGTGGGGCTACGTTGGAAGGCACCCGTAAGCGGGTGGCGGCACCTACGGGGAGCACAGAGCTGGGGCTGTGTGCAGGCACGTGGTGGTGTCTAATGGACTGGAGAGGGGACTTAAGATCACAAAGGGCAGCAGTGACAGGACGTCGGGGCTCTCTGGGGAGTCCTCACTGCGCTCCTTCTGAGCCACTCCCATAGGGTCTCGGAAGTCCGGCTGCTGGCCGAGCACTCCCGGCCGGCTAGACGTACCCGAAGCACTTGAAAGCACACAGCCCCAGTAGCCACACTGGACTCTACTGGCGGGTGGCAATTTAGCCAAGGGTGGGTGTTGGGGTGTTGGGGACATTAAATGTCCTCTTTGTGAATTGAGGTAGAGAGAAGGAGAGGGAGAGAGAGAGAGAGAGAGAGAGAGAGAGAGAGAGAGAGAGAGAGAGAGAGAGAGAGAGAGAGAGAGAGAGAGAGAGA
>JAQHUG010000066.1:312350-378065 GCA_028555095.1 Dicrostonyx torquatus
AGGCAGATCTTTGTGAGTTCGAGACCAGCCTGGTCTACAAGAGCTAGTTCCAGTGCAGGCTCCAAAGCCACAGAGAAACCCTGTCTCGAAAAACCAAAAAAAAAAACCCAAAAAACCAAAAACATTCTGCACAGGCAGTAGTGCCTCTGGGCAGCAGCCTTCTGAGGCAACTCACCTGTGCCCCCAGGGCATTTGAGGGAGTGGATGTTCTAATAAATAAATAAATAAATAAATAAATAAATAAATAAATAAAGGAGAGTGGGAATTAGGCCTCCCCTACTGGCCCCTTCCCCCCAACAGCCTGAATAAAGCTTTGGAGCCAGGTGCCCTGGGCAGTCTGGCAGGTGTGTAGTTCACATGAACACACGCGTGTGCAGGCTGAGGAGATGCTGCATGCCAGTGCGCTTGGAGCCATGAGCGTGGGCACTAGAGGATCTTGCAAGCATACAGACCACCTGAGTCAGGAACCTCCATGAACAGGCGCATTGTAGTACATGTGCTAGGATTCCCCCATCTTGGCATGCGCAGGGGAGGGACTGAGTGTCAGGGGTTCCAAGGCCCACCCGGGCTTCTTTAGGAGTAGGTGTGCCCCTTGCAGCCTTTCTGGGGTGGTAGACCTAGACAAGTGCAGAAGATTAAGATCCTGGTCCTAGGTGACTAGGGACTCTGGTGGGACCCTCACCGCTGGATTCCCCAAAGCTTTACTGAGGTATCTCAGGAGTCTACATTGCAGGCGATTCCCCCTGTACATCCTACCCCCAAGCTGTGGTCTGATTGCTGTTGGGACCCAGAGGAGCTGGGAGCTGGGCTCCGAGTGGGCCAAGGGGCAGGGCCCTCACCCCGCAGGCTTGCAGGCTTCGGAGGGTGGAGGGTTGTCGTTGGAGCAGTGTTGGTTTTGGCTGAGGCAACTCCAATGGGGGAAGCCCCGAGAGCCGGCGGGGGTGGAACAAAGAAGGGAAAGCTAAAGAAGGCGGCTAAAGGAGGATGAAGCGCCCTGGAAAGGAGAGGGCCCCCGGGGGTAGAGGTGCAGATGCCTGGAGATGCTGGGGCCTGGCCTGGCACAGGGATGAGACCTAGAAGCCACAGTGCCATTCCAGCCACGTGTACAGGGCAGGCACTGACGACTTGCTGCCAGACCTGAGTCTACCAGCTGGATCCCCCCAGGACCACAGACTGCCACCACTGCAGACCACATGGCCATGCTAGCTAGCCTTACCATCAGACCCACAACTCAGTGCCCATGGTACACACAGTAGCCTCCAATCGATCGATAGCCCTACATTGCCTAATGGCTTTTTGTGTTGCTATGGTCTTCTTTCTCGGTTGGGAGGTGATTGGTTGGGTTTCCTGGTTTGGATTTTGTTATTGACTTTTTGAAACAAGGTTCTCACTCTAGGCCAGCCTAGTCTGAAACTATGAATGCCAGGCTGGCCTCAAACTTTCAGTGCCCCTTCAGCCTCAGCCTCTGCCTCCTGAGTGTTGGGATTACAGGCACACATCATGCATGGAACTACATAGGATTCCAGTGCTCACCAGAGCACCATTTGGGACCAGAGAACATCTGGGTCAGAGGGTTCACTTCAATTTGCCCCAGCTACTGACAGTTTGATGACCCTTAAGCAAGAGCCACAGGTTCTACTTTATAGCCTGGCTCTGGGACACCTGGAATTCCAAGAGAGGAGGAGTCAAGTCTGGAGGGATAGGGATAGGAGCGGAACTGGAAAAGGTGAGGTGACCTGGTTAACCGCCCCCCAGCCCCAAAGGGTATCTGTCCTGTTGGCCTCTATTTTCTTTTCTATAAACAGGTTACCCATGGCTGCCCCATGTTAGGAAGGTGGTGGGTCACAGATACCTCTGCCTGCCTGCCGGCCCTGGGGAACTAACTGCTCTGGAGATGGGTCTGTAGCTGTTATTTTGATTGTGAGGAATCTATGTCTGTGACAAGCTGTGACGCTTGGTGTGATCGCATGAGGCTGCCTGTGTGACTGTGCTGCTATGTGTGTGTGTGTGTGTGTGTGTGTGTGTGTGTGACAGGTTGTGTGTGAGACTGTGCGTGGACGACAGATTGTGCCGGTGTGCGGCAGTGCCTGTGACAGGCTGTCACCGCGCGACAGACTGCGGGTGGCGGGTGTTGCGGGCATTGCCTGGGAGTGGAGATGAGCAATGGCTGGGGCTGGGGCTGGGGCTGGGAGACCCTACAAACCCACCTCAGCGAGGATTTGACAGTGGGGGTGGTAAGCTCTCGTGGTGTGGGGGGTGGCATCCCACTGTCCCCTCAAATCTTGTTTTTTCCGTTATATTCCAGGGGATTCATCAGTTCGCTACCCTCAGAGGGGACAGAAGATCCTGTGACAAAGCACCCCCCACTGTGTCCGCTTAAGAGCTCTATCCTTGTTGGGATTTTGGTGACCCCCCCCCAGCCCCAGGGGAGTGACCTCAATGAATGGGGGACCTGAGGCCTGGCTGGCTTTGGCGAGGGATAAATGTCCTGTAAACATTTCTCTCTTTTTTTGACCTAGCAGAAGGCATGGAGACCTGGAGAAGAAAGAAAAGGGATTTGAGGACAGAGAACACAGACTGCGACAGGAAGGAACAGAATAAGAAGAGCTGGGGTGCAGCTCAGTGGTTGGATACTTGCTTGCTCAAAGGCCTGGATTAAATTCTCCAGCACTGGGGAAAATGGAAAGAATGATAAAGAAAGAAAGCCAGAGGGAAGGGAAGGCTAGAGGAGATCAAGTCTGCAAGGTTACTGGGCGGGGGGAGGGGGGAGGGGGCTTGGAAGGTATCGGTCTGCAGATGTTAGGGCCTCCAGGTGGGGCCAGTACACACCATGTCACACAGTCACAATGCCAGCCACTTCCTATAAGCGACATTCATACAATAGGCCCCATGCTCAGAGCTGAGCTCAGGACTCAACCCTTCAGGATCGACCAGGCACCCCAAACACAGTCAAAACGCAGCCAGGCCAAGGAATTCTAGCTACAATCTAGGAATTCTAACCATTGTGGGATTCAGTTTCTCCTACTGCCCAGCTTCCCTCTATGGGTAGGGAAACTGAGGCTGAAGAGATTTATCTAAGTATATCCAGAAACCCAAAACAAAAAAACTATTCTGAGCATACGAACTGTGTGACAGGCACTAAGGACAAAAGTCTCACCAGCTGGAAGAATTCTGGGGACATGGGCTAGGGGCTCTACCCTGTGTTGCATACAAGGTACACATGGTTCAGGCCTCCATCAGTGTATGTGTTGCATGTTATGGCTGGCTTATTGCGGTCTCTGGTGTGCACATCCCAGGAAGGTATGTGTGTCCTGAGTGTGTCTGCTCCGAGTGTCTGTTCGGGGCCAGCCCCTGCTGCAGAGGGAGAGAGGCATGGAAGCACACCCCCTCATCCGAAAGCCTGTCTTTGATACTTGCAGCCTCGGCAGCGAAAAACAAGTTTCCACAGGGCCGCCTTGGGCTGAGGCCAGGCCGTCCTCAAATAACATTTGAAGTTACTTAGCAAACTTTGTTTAGTGCAGAGAGACTCGGGCAGCGGGCTTGGGGGAGGGGGGGCAGTAAACCGGTTCCTCCAAAGTCCCTTGTCCCTCTGGGGGCACAAGTGCCCAATACCAGGCTTGGTTAGCCCCATCCCAGCTCTAGGGAAAGGCAGCAGGAACCCAGTAGTTCTGGGAGAAACTTTAGGGGAAGGGTGTGGGTATCCCATCCATGAAGACTCGCCTTTGCCTGCCCACACCTGGCATGCAGATAACGGCCACTCTGCTCTCCTGGATGGATGTCCAGAGGCCAGCACAAGGCCTAGGAGGTTTCAGAAATGAAAGAATCCCTGCTTTTGTTGAAGCCTAGCTCTGCCCACCTTGAGGCTAAATGAGGAGGCAGGTCAGCCAACTGGCTTAGAGAACATGCCCATTCCAGACATGCAGATAAGCAACCAGCAAGCCCCCGATGCCCACATGCCCACACCTCTCAAACCCCCATTTTTGGTCCCAGCCCTAGGCGGCAGAGAAGGCTGGGAGAGCCAACAATGGCAGGGTTGGAAGTGAAGTTGGCGCCTATGGGAGGGGGAGGGAGGTGATGCCAGGAATGGTGAGCCATAGCAGGCAGAGAAGGATGAAGAGAGAGAAAGAGCACTAAGGAAAGATGGAAGCCAGGCAGACATCCTCGCCAAACTCCAGGCTGCAAAGGGGCAGCGGGCAAAGCAGCCCCAAGCCCTTCCAAGGAGTAGGCATGGGGGAGAACAGGCCTCAGGCTGCACGGGACAGGCAGGGGACTGGAGATGCCCAGCATGCCCCCCCACTGCAAACTCCGAAATGGAGACTGGCACTAGCAGCCGCTCGGCTCTGCCCAGGCACAGGGTGGGGGTGGGGCAGGCAGGGGGCCAAACCAAATGCCACCAGGCTGGGTATGGTAGCTGCCAGCCTGTAGCACTGATCCTGTCCTAGGTCCCTAGCCTAGCGCCCTTGATTCAGGAACTTTATGAATATAGGGGGTCTGGTAGCCCAGTGAGAGTTGGAGGCCCAGCATGCAAAGCCAGGTTCCCCCAAAGTATGGCAGAACCCCAAGACTCTGCAAAGATGGTGTAGCCTGGTGCTGCCAGGGTGACAGGCTGAGGTAAAAATAAACCAGGCCCACCCCCAGGAGCTAAATCTAGGGCTCCAGGTGGAAGTGCGTCTCTGGGCTACCAGTTGCCCCCACCCCACCCCCTGGCTCAGAGTGCCTTGGTCGAGAATTTCAGTGCCTCTCCAGGCCCAGATTCTGTACAGGAGAAGACCCAGTCATTATGTCTCCAGGTCTTAGGTGGACACCATATGTTATATCACAGAGGCAGAGAAGGTGGTTACAGAAAGGCAATCAGGTTTGGGTTTTGGACAGATGTTGAGCCCCAAACTGAGCCCTATACCCATTACCTCCATGCTTCCAGTTTGAGAAAGAGTGACTGAGAGTAGTAGAAGTGGGTACCCAGGCCCCCTCTGCTAATCCTGCAGCTGCCTACACTCTGAGGGCCCTGCTGAGCTCTTTCCCACAGCACCCAGCACAGTCCCAAGGACGGGACACACCCTTGTTTATCGGGCTCACTGTCTGCCTTCCCACCAGGGCTGGCACCTTTGCTGGTTTTGCACCATGCCGAGCCCCCAGGGCTTAGAACAGGGCCTGGCACCCAGGAGGTGCCTGGCAAATATTTGTCAAGGAATGCAAAGGCCCCCCGGCTGCACCCCTAACACACAGGCTCCGGTTGGGTGCCCAGCAAGGTATGGGAGAAGGCAGTGGGCCTACTATGCTGAGGGGCCTGACCTGTGGGGTGCAAGCATGGAAGACCACCTTTCTTTTTTTTTTTTTTTTTTTTTTTGGTATTTTGAGACAGAGTTTCTCTGTAGCTTTGGAGCCTGCGCTGGACCTAGCTCTTGTAGACCAGGCTGGTCTCGAACTCACAAAGATCCGCCTGCCTCTGCCTCCCAAGTGCTGGGATTAAAGGTGTGCGCCACCACCGCCCGGCAAGACCACCTTTCTTATGAGCACTAAACAGAAGACCTTAAAGGTCAGAATAAGGAGGGTGCAGCCAGGACTGAGGCTGAGCACTCCTCAAACCTTGTTGTGACTGTAGGAATTAGGGAAAGACCAAGGAAATGGCTATAGAGCTGCCTCATCCCCAGGACTCCCAGGAGTGGAGATCAGAAACCAGCGAGACCACATGGCCTCCTGCCTTTGACCCTAGTACTACACATGCTTCTCTGTATCCCGTTTTGTCATATATAAAATCAAGTGTACATGTCCACATCTCCGTTCAATTTTAGAGCATTTTCTGCAAGCTACAGCTCTGCTTTCTCTTCTCTTTTACATTGTTTTTTCTTTGTTATTATTATTATTATTACTATTATTATTATTATGGTTTATTGAGACAAGATCTCATTATGTAACCTTGACTAGCCTGGACCTTCCCATGTATACTATGCTGAGATGATTGGGTTGAGACCTTTCTGCCTCTGCCTCTGAGGTGCTGGGATTTAAAGGCAAGCCACCATGCTCAGTAAAAACAAAACAAACAAACAAACAAAAAACAAAGGAAACATTATTTTTGAGACAGGGCTAGGGTATTTAAATCAAGTTGGTTTAGAACTCCTGATCCTTCTGCTTTAGCCTCCCAAGTACTAGGATTAAAGGGGTTCACCCCATAGACTGGAGAGTTGGCTTAATAACTGCTCTAGCAGAAGACCAAGGTTCAGTTCCCAGCACCCACACAGTGTCTTGCAACCATCCCTAATTCCAGTGCTAGGGGATCCAACACCTTTTGGTCTATTACCTCTTAGGTATCAGATGCAGATATGGTACACAAGCATATATGCAGGAAAAACATTCATACTCATAAAATAAATATTTTTTACAAGGCAGAGTTAACCCCCATGCTGGTCATAACCCTGCTTTCTAAATAAAACCCAGAAAGGCTGAGTGATCTGTCTGAGGTCACACAGCTAGTGAGAGCCTAGCTTAACAGAGCCCGAATTCCTATCTAGAAAGCTAGTTCTACAGCTCTCTGCTAATAGACAGCCCTGCCTCCCACAGAAGAATACGAGGAGATGTGTGCAGGGGTGCCTAGCTCAGGACCCAACACAGTGAGCCCTGTGTACACACTAACTGTCCACATGATTTTTAGGATGGATACTCAATTTGCTGTCCCTCTACAGAAGACTCCCTCTCCCTGCTATTCGGCCACCTATGACTTTCTTCTCTTTTCTCAGGGTCAGAAGTGAAGAATCAAAAGGTAAAAGGCTGGCGTGAGGGCACAGCTCAGCATAGCTCAGCAGTAGCATTCATGAGTCCTGGGTTCTAGTTCAGCACTGCAAAGGAATGAAGGCCAAAGGTTAGAGCTCCACAAAGACGAGGTCTCAGAATTTAGCTTTGTCCCATTTCCTGTTCTCTACTGCTGGGCAGTGAAGGGAGGGACCTCAGCTCCTGGGTCCAGAAATCCATGTCCTGGGCACAGATGGACATATCCCACAAGCTAGGCCAGAGAGAGAGCCAGGGCTCCAAATTCTGTCAGGACAGGTCAGGGTTGCCCAAGTGGCTCAGTCAGCCAGTGACATGGCTCCTGTAAGGGTACTCTTATTTCTAACCTAGCCCGGCTGTGGCCGAGTGCAAACTAATCTATGGATATCACTCTGCCTGGGTTCACAGGTGTGTGGCAGCACATGGGACAATGTCCAGGTCTGTGTTGTGACCCTGTGCCAGCCAGCCTTTTGTCTTACATGTACAGACGTACTATAGATGCATATTAGCCATACGCATTCATTTGTTACTGAATGTATTTGCAAGGTGGTGTTTCAGACCTTAGCACCGCTGGTATCTGGGGCTGGATTGTTCTTTGTAGTGGGGTGACCTGTACAATTTCCCTGGCTTCCACCCACTTATTGCCTGTGACGCCGCTTCACGTGTGCCAACCAAATATGTTTCCAGACATCCCCTGTTGGGTAAAATCATTGTGGAAACACTGGATTGAGGGCTATGTGCCCACGAGTATGCTATTGCATGTATGTGCTCAGGCCTGTTCCTGTGTTTGGTGCAGGGGCAGGGGGCGTTCTCGTGTGTGCAGTGTCACTGTGTGCATGTGTTTGTGGGTTCCATGTGCTCCTATGTGTTGGGTGGTGGTGGTCTGGACTGTGCTTCATGGCATGTGGTTGTATGACTGTGAGTCCCCGTGCATCTCCACCCACACGTGGCTCTCTGCCTGCCATGCGCATTGATATGCTGGGGTGCGGCTGGGTATCTGTAGGTGTCTGAGGGGGGAGTCTCTTTGTATGTACACGTCTCTGTGTGTGCGTGTGCACACATGTTTG
Organism: Dicrostonyx torquatus; assembly: GCA_028555095.1. NCBI lineage: Eukaryota > Metazoa > Chordata > Mammalia > Rodentia > Cricetidae > Dicrostonyx > Dicrostonyx torquatus. The sequence goes on from JAQHUG010000066.1 coordinate 320,180, forward strand.
TGCCTGATAGAGGGAGGTTTGGACTGCCAATGTGATTCTCTTCGGCCGCCTGTGCCAGCGAGTGTATGACTTTGGATGAGATGGACTCAGAACAAACTCCCCCGCCAGATGACTGCATCAAAGCTGATATTTCCCTGGACCCACCTGGATGATTTGTGCCCCTCTCTCCTGCGCTTCAGACTGAAAGTCACCTCTGGAGACATGGCGTTGACTGCACCTCAGAATGGTCCCTTCCTCCAGCTTGGCTTACAGATTCAGGTGGGGACAGACAGACCCCGCTCTGGTCAACCTATGCTAGGAATGCTGGCATCTGCTCCAGCAGACAGAGCTGGGTCCCGGCAATGGAGGTGGGCACTGACCCCTGCCCACTACTGGCCACTACCCCAAGCTTCCCTCAGGGTGGGGTTTAGTGAGTAGAAAGCCCCCCAGTGCAACCCAGCTTCTGATTGGCTGCGCAGAGCCGCAGTGCCCTATACCCACCTCCCCTCTCTAGCTGGCTCAGCCACATCGGTAGTGGTGGCAAATGCAACTCTGAGTTCTGGGCACAGCTGCGCCTCACAGAGGCCTGCCAGCCCCACCAGAAGCCAGACACCCTAGCTCTTGTGCCCCCGACCCCTCCCTGCCCGCCTGCTCAGCCTGGCAGCATAGTCACCCTGCCCACTGTCCCCTAAGGCTGCCAGGTCCAATCCCCCTCATCCCTTCACCCTCTGGGCCTGGGCCCCCTTTGGCCAAGCCTACTCTGGGGCCCAGGCCCCTGCTAGAGGCTGCTCCCGCCCTCAGAGGGGCTCCTGAGGAGGGGGAGGTGTTGAGGAAGGGGTGGGGGGTGGGGAGCTAGCCCTTCTTCCTTTAGTGAGTGAGCCCAGAGCTGGAGCCAAAAATCGAGGAGGAGAGATATTCAGAGAGAGCCAAGACGCGTTTGGCAGGAGAGAGAGGGAGAGAGGGAGCGGGAGGGGGAGGAGAGGAGGAGGGAGAGAGGATAGAGCTAGAGAAAGGGGGAAGGAAAGGGGACCTCAGTTTCCAAATCCAAACCCTCAGAGCCTCCCAGGGATATCAAGGGGCTCTGGACTATGGACCTCAGGGCAAGCCTAGCAATGGGGGTGCTGAGGACTATAGGAACAGTGGGCTCAGGACCATAGAGACAGTCATACACCCAGCTGGCCAGGCCAGGGCAGCCACAGGCAGAAGCCAAAATCAATGTGCACTGAGCAGACAGAGGGAGGTCTATGGGCTGCCCCAGCACACCGCACCTTGCCCACACAATGAGCTCCTGTCCACAACAAGCAGAGGCTCAGCAGGGCCACCATGGTCACACAACCTCATGGGAAGGACAAGAGGCCAGCCTGCTTCCAGCTGCTCAGTAGCGCGGGGGTGGGGGGAAACACATCATGGACATCATGCATGATGTCTAGAAGCCAAGGAATGCCTGAGAGAAAGGCCATCACAGGGACAAGCCCAAGATGCACAATGACATGGGGGGGGTGCTGGCACACAGAGACACATCCTGGTATGTACATGCTAACACGCGTGTGACCTATGAATACACATTTATTTATGTGACCACTATCCTTCCAGAAAGACACAGGCCAATCCATTGTTGTGGGTGGGATTTACATGTCACTGTGACACAGTCACTCCTCTCTGAAGCACAGGTAAAAGAACGGTGAAAGTAACAGGTCCAGTGCTATCAAAGAGCTGGGCAAGGCCACGCCACAGAGGCACAGCCATGCATGCAATGCAGACCCCAACTGCACCGTCACTAAATACATAAAAGGTGCGACAGTCCTTAGAGTGAAATGCAGGTAGCACGTATCAATAGACCCTCAAAGACAAATGGAAAGAAACACACATAGGCTCATACAGGGGTTCATGAGGACATGGTGGCCGCAAAAACCATCCAGCCTGCTAATCAAGATACTAGAATCTTGAGAACCCTGCCTGTCTATCACAGTCATCCCTTCAACCTCCAACTCTACATCCAGGACTTTGGAAACAGGAGAGTAGCAACACCCCTCCTGTTGGATGCAGGAGGGCAGTGGAGACACCCATCTTGTTGGACCCAACAAGACGGTGGAGACACCCATCTTGTTGGACCCAGCAGGACGGTGGAGACACCCATCTTCCCAGGGACAGAAACTGTATCTCCAATACCAAGCAGGAGAAAGTAGGTGGGGGTCTCCTCTGCCTGCCTTAATGCAACTGAAAGGAGAATGCTCCAACACCCCAAATTGCAGCCCTATCCCTGGAGGACAGAGAATCCAAGCAGTTGAAAACATGTGCAGGTCTGCAGTCCAACCAGGCTCACCCCCAGGATTCTTCCCACATGGCATCCCCCCACAAAGCCTGCTTTCAGTCAAGTGTTCACACACGGTCCTGCTCTATGGAGGGTCCCCATCACAATCAATGCCCATGCAGACTGAGAAGTGGCTCTAGAGCAGAGGGGGCATCTCTAAGTCACTATCAGGATGAACCAAGGCTCTATGCTTTGTCCCACTCCTATAAAGACCAATGTGTGCCCGCATACACCTGGCCCCCATTGAACAGAGGTCATCTCATCTCACACCAGTCACCTTGCCCTACTGTGAAGTCTGCTGCTCTGCCCAGCCTACAGGACCCCAGTAATAGGAAAAGAGCTGAGCCCTGTCCTTCCAAATTATTGCTACCTCCTCCAGGCTGTACACTGGGATTGCCACGGTGGCAAGGGGCTCTACTCTGCGTTCTTGCCTTCGTGATCATCCTTCTCTTCACTGGGAAGGCTCAGATGATGACACCCAATATGACAACAGGGGCATTTCTCAAGCACAAGTCACTGCCCAGCATGGCAGTGAGTTATATCACAGGGCCAAAAGATACATATGTACTTCAAAGCCGCTGCTTTAAATTCCAGGACTGGGAGATGCAGAGAGGGAGCTTAAACTGACTGCTGACTGATAGTCCTTGACCTCTGCCCTCATGGCCTCCATCTGGCAGCCATGGAAACTACATGAGACATTCATGTCTAGGTCAAGAGCCCAGGCTCTTTCTGGAGATGTATTAACCCAGCAAAGCTATCGCTCTGAGCTCACCCAGATCCAGCATTGGAACATCTCCTAGGACCCCACTGTAGTCCCCAAGGTAGCCTGACTTGGCTTGTTTCATTCTGTTAGGGGTAGAAGGTGTGCACAGAGCCAGAGCCAGAGAGAAAAGCCAGCACTTCCAGGCATGCGGTTCACAACTGCCGTCCAAGCTCTTGAGAGGTAGAAGCAAGAGGATCAGGAGTTTAAGGTTATCATTTGTACAGAACTACTTCAAGGGCAGCCTGGGCTACGTGACATCCTGTCTCAAACAAACAAAAAAGCAAGACTACCAAGATAGGACATGATGGTTCAGCCCTGTTGTCCCAGCACTCAGCTGAGGCAAGATGACCACTGCAAGTTCAAGGCCAGTCTGGGCTACATGGCAAGGCGTCCATCTTAAAAAACAAATGAAAAGTCAAAACATGATCACAAGTCTTAATTTATAGGGACAGAAGAGTGGCCGTGGTGACCCAGAAAAAGCCAGAGGTGGGAAAGAGACATAAGGCAGCTCCAGCTCACCTTCAAGTGTGTACACATCTGTGCATGATCAAAGGTTCTGTAAGGACTGACACAGATGCCTGTCAGAGGTAGACCCTATCTGTGCACATCCATGTGTGTCTTTGTGTGTTCACAATTATCCACATATTAGCATATGTGTTCTTGTGGCCAGGAGTGGAAAGACATGGGTGTGTACCTATACAGATATTAGGGAGTCTCTGCTCACAACTTGAACACCAAGACTCCATATAAATTGCTCATCTGTCCTTGGCTTGTGTACACATTTACGCCGGCTGTGGTCGAGTGTGTACTGAGGAATCCATGACTCTGGGAGCTACCACTGTTTCTGTGACATGTCCACCCACAGCCTGTTTTGGGGGTGATGTGTGTATTGTTGGTGGTTATGAATACAAGCACACAGTTTGGCCTTGATGGCGATATGACAGGGAGTTTTCATGTCTGAGCTTACACGGATACACACGGCCCATCTCCAGGGGCACATGTGTGCTGAGGTGTATGTTAAGAGTTGTGTATGTGGACGTCAACATGAATACGATGTTTATGACCTCCCCTTGGTGGTGATGGCACATGTACGTGTCTCTGCTTGTTGAGGGGCCCACTGAGTCCACCTAATGTCCATCTGAGCCCCAGGCCAGCTGCTATAAAGCCCTTCAGCAGCTCCAGCAACCAATGGATCACTGTTTCTCTTTTCTAGAAGGAGATTCCTCCCACTACCCTTTCCCTTGCCGCCCCACAGGGCCCTGCTGCTCCAAGCTTGGTTCGGCTCAATTATTTATTGACTTTAAAACTGAAGCCAATCCTGGTTTCAAAAAAAAAAGGAAAGGGAGAGGGGGTTGAGAGGTGGGGGAAGAGAGAGGCTGAGAGTGAAATGGGGGAAGCAGAGGTAGAGACCAGAGCCAGACCAGAGCCAGGGACAGAGGGACAGACAGCTAGATGGACAGAAGGACAGAGATGGCAAGGAACAGACAAAGAGCGGAGATAGAGAAACATACAAAAAAAGGCAGCCAGCGAAAGAGGTTGGTTGGAAAAGCAAAGACGGGGGTGGGGGGGCAAACTATGGCGGTAGAAAGGTTTGTGGAAAGAGATGTGGCTGAAAGGCAGGGACAGCCAGACCCTGCTGACCGAAGGCTGCCAAGGACCCTAAGCAAAGGGGTTTCCCTGCCCACCACGCAGGGCTGGCAGACTGGTGAGACTGTGCCCACTCCCCTCCCAGGCAGCCTGGCGCGTGCAAGATGTAACTCGCACAGATTGGAGCCCATATTCCCTTCTGGAGTGCCACAGAGCCAAGCCGAGGCCATCACCCCAATCCTGGGGGCCATCCCAGTCCCTTCATAGCCTTGTCACCAGGGTATCAGCTGGCATTTTCTCTCAAGGGTGGGTTCTTCATTTGACCTGTGGGGTAAGGAGGGGGCAAGCCCAGATGCCTGACAAGCATGTCTTGGAGGCTGGCTAGCAGCCTGGTGGAAAAGGTAGCCGCTGGAGTATGAGATCTTTGTCCTACGAGGCCTCAAACACCAGCCACAAAGACCAGCAAATTGTCACCCTGAAGGTAGCCACAGCTCAGATCTAGAGAGTTGACAAGGTCCTCCTGTGGGGGACCCAACATACGGTAGCTGACAACTTGGAGGTATAGACCCACACCGTTGTGGTGGTCAGATTGCCTGTTGATACCTGCATGTGTATACACTGTGTGGGGGCAGGCATGTATGGACCCCTCTGCTGACATACATTTGCATGTGATATGAACTGGAAAACAGACCATCTCCCCTGGTTATCTATGTTTGTGCCACACAGCCTGGCCACCACTGGCCCACAGTGGTCACACATAGCTTCTAGACTCACAAACACACTCTGGTACCTGGGAATACAAGACTGCTGTGTCGTCGGACCTACATATATCTTTTTGCCCTTCCAAACATGCCGGCATGCCCCTCACATACCTGGCCATACATAAGCATCACGGGCATGAGCTCCCACTCTAAAGTGGAGCACATTTAACACTTGTCTGACAGGGCCCTGGCTTAGCAGAGTCTGTCATTAGAGACTCAGGGCTAGCCTAGAGAGCTCCCAAAGACAGGCCTGAGCGGCAGGCAAGGCTAACCAACCTCCACAAATCCTCTTTGCTTGCAGTCTGTCACCTGCCCTGGCCTGGTCCTGCAGGTACCACTGTGAGGGTCCCTCCTAGGTCTGGGCTGGGCTAGCTTGTGTCCCTTCAGAGCTTGGAGTCACTGCTGGGAAGAGTGGGGTGGCAGACCAGGCATGTTCCAGGCCTCAGCCTCCGCTACACACTGCGCAGGGAACTTCGCTGGAGGCGGGACGCGTTCTCGCGCTCGCGCTCCCGCCGCACGCCAAGGTCGGCGCTGCTGTGCCAGAGGCTGACCCGACGGCTGATCCCAACGGGGTCGGCCTGCGGTGTCCACCGCTGCTCCCGCCTTTCCCGCCTGCGGGTGGCGGGCCGGGATTCCCTGGGGCACTTCCAGGTCCACACCGCGGCGGTCCAGGTTTCTGAGACCGGAAAGTTTGCATGGAGGAAAGTTTGGGGCTGGGGAGCGGCGTCTGCAAACGTCCAGGATCCGCAGAGAGGCGCGGCCCGGGCTGGCAGCACGCCCGTCCCTCCCTCCCCTCCCCTGCCCCTCCGAAATTTGGGAGCCCCGCCATTTTCTCAGCCCCGCTCCCATGCGAGGCCTGAACAAAGACTTTGGGGAGACGCCCGGGCCGCTCGGGGCACCCCAGCTGCGCACAGTGCTGTCGCCCTCACGCCCGCCACTGCCACCCCGGGGGCCGCCACGCCGCGCCGCGCTCAGGGAACACCGCCCGCCCGCCCGCGATCCCCGGCGCCCCGAGGCCACTCTGCCTCCTGCCGCCGTGTCACCCTGCCTGCCCGCGCCTGCCACCACGCCGCACCGCCGCGCAGCAGCAGGGGTCCGCTGTCCGCCGCGCCCCGCCTCGCGCACTCGCCCCCCTCGCCCACTCTCCACGCACTCCCGCCGCGCGCCCAGGGGCAGCGCCCCGCGCCCCGCCCGCGCGCCTGCGGGGACCCCGGCCCGGCCCTCCCGGGGCGCGGGGGCGGCGGCCGGTACCTGGGTGAGGCAGTACGGGGAGTACATCGCTGGGCGCCCGGGCGCGAGCGCGGAGGCCGGCCGCGGCGAGGGCAGGCCCGGCAGGCGGCGTCGCGCTGGCTGGCACTCGGGCTCCGGCTTCGCTGCTCCGGCCTCCGCCGCGCGGCGCCCGCCCGGCCCGCGGCCCCGCTCGGCCCACCGCCGCTCCGCGCTCACAGGCTCGGCCCCGCGGGCTCCGGGCCGCCGCCGCGCTCGCCGCTGCCTCTCGCGTCCGCCGCCGCCGCCGCGCGTCTACTCCATGCCGCCGCCGCTCGGCCGGTCGCCCTCGCCCGCTACCGCCGCCGCCGCCGCCGCCGCCGCGCTGTGAAAGTGAAAGTTTAGACAAAGTTTGGAAGCGGCGCACTCCGGGGAGAGGGAGCGGGCGGGCGGCGCGGGCGGGAGGAGGGGCGCGGGGAGGGGCGGGCGGGGCGGGTGAGCGCGGCCGGCGCGCACACACATGCACACACGCGCGCACACACACGCACACACATACACACACACGCGGGGACGCACACCGACGCGGCCGCCCCGACACGTGCTGGCCGGCGTTCGGGCGCCGACACACGCTGACACGCAGCAGGGCTTGGATGGGCACAAATGTCACGGAGAAACGTAGGGCCTGTTCCTTATGGAGTCACATAAAACGGAGGTGCACACCGGGCACAGACACAACCAAGATCCACACACCACCTACTGTCACATGTCGTCCCAATGCAGACCAACGCTGAGAGCCACACTAACATACATACACGTGCCACACATATCCCTGCGGACTGATACACGTATGATCACACAACCATACCATGTCACACTCCAGACACACAATGACACACCAACATACAGCCAAGCCAAAATATCTTGGCAGGCAACTGTGACAATCCACCCAGACACGGGGTGACACTGATAAAAAGGATGCACTGACACATTGCAACTCCCATACAAAGGACACAAAGTGTCACTGTACAGGGGCGCACACATCACACATTGTGCTGCCCAGCACTAGGGCACACTGATCTACAATCCTTAAAGACTCTTCCAAATATCGCACACACACACACACACACACACACACACACACTTCCTATGTTTCCCATACCTTTGCACGTGTCCTGGGACTTAAGAGCATTATCTGTATTATGTTTGCGCTCCAGCTCCTGTTGCAGGCCCAGGACTCCCCACTTCCACTGCAGATGGGAATGAGGTGGGTGGGTTGGCACGTGTCTGTAATCCCTGCATGCAGAAGCGACAACAGAAAGATCATGAGTGAACTATAGACCAGTCCCCCCTCCCCCAGGTTACATAGTTTGAGGCTGGCTTGGCCTGTATAGTTAGACTCTGTTTCAAAAACCAAAAAAAGCAAACAACAGAAGGAGAAAGGAAAAAGGGGTTAAGAGGAATAGGTAGGTCCTGGAAACCCTGAAGCAGGGCACAGAGAACCCTTGGGTGACCCCAGGCTGGGTGGGGAGGCTTTGCCTGCAGTCCCCAGGCAGCTCCTGTCAAGACAGAGCTCCTTCCTACTGCCAGGTGCAGCCAGCACCTTATTGGCTTCCTGGGCCAAGAAGCTGTGGCAATTCTCAGCAATGCATTGTCTGTTGGGGGTGGTTTAGGTGCCCAGGTGTGCGTGGGTGGGTGTGTAGGGGCTAGCAGGCATGAGGATATGCACATATAAATGTCGCTGAATGCTATGCCCCTTTTTCCAAAACCTCTGAGATTGGTCAGCCAGAGATGTGCCTGGGATGTCTGGTGTGGGTTTGAGCAAGGGCAAGTTTGTGTGCTCAGTGTACTCTGAGTAGTGACATGGGTGTGGCTGTACTCATGGAGGTGTCTGTGAGTCAGCAAAGGTGCCTTCCACTCCCTAAGCCAAGCACTGGGACATAACGGGACAGGGAGCATTGGTCATTGATGGGAATCTTAGTGTGACAGGAGGTGAGGCCACAGGACACCTGGGTGAGTGTGTCAGTGTGGCCCCCTTGGATATCTGTGACAGTGTTTCCCTTTATGTATGTGTGTGTGTGACCGGCAGGTGAGTATCCAAGAGTCCCTGAGGGGCTGCTTGTGAGCAGGCTTTCTGTGTATGTTTCCCTCCTGTGGGTCCCAGCCATGGAAAAGGCCTGAGTGTACCCGAGTGGGTCATGGATGGGTGTCTGTGTGTGTCAGCCTGCTCTTGTAAATGTATGTTAAGACTGTGTCAGTGTGTGTTTCAGACCATGCTAACATGCTGGACTAGGGCTGAGTATATGTGTGTGCACCAGGTATTGGATATCTTTCTTTGTCAGGTATGTGCCTGTGTGTTAGCCCATGTCAGTATGACTATATCCGTGTGTTCAAACTCAAGGTTATCCTGTCTACACATCCCATAGCAATGTATATGGTTACTGTGTGTCAGGTATGTTTCTATGTGTGTCAGTGTGTATAGCTGTGGTGTGTGTGTATGTGCCAAGGAGGACATACTTGTACTTCTGTGTCTATGTGAAAAACATATTAGGACTGAGATGTGGTTGATAAAGTGCTCTCCTAGCATGAAGCCGTGTCTTCAAGACCCAGGACTACATAAGTCAGTCGTGGTGGCACACATTGACCCTCCCAATACTCTTAGTTCAAGGTTATTCTTGTCTACACATCAAGCTGGAGGCCAGTCAGGGCTATATGAGACCCTATCTCAAAAGCCAAAGGAGTGTGCATATATTCATATACATATATTCATGTACATATACATACACATATGCATTTACAAGGGAAGGACAGTCTGTCTGTGGTGGACATCCACCTTTATAATCTGTGTTACTAGGTGTCTGTGGTGGATATGCTTGCCTAAAGACATCATCCACCTTTATAATCTGTGTTACTAGGTGTCTGTGGTGGATATGCTTGCCTAAAGACATCCACCTTTATAATCTGTGTTACTAGGTGTCTGTGGTGGATATGCTTGCCTAAAGACATCCACCTTTATAATCTGTGTTACTAGGTGTCTGTGGTGGATATGCTTGCCTAAAGACATCCACCTTTATAATCTGTGTTACTAGGTGGCTATGTGTACCCATGTGTCCCAAAGCAGGGTCTCTGTGCCTGAAGCCATCTAGGAATATAGTGTGCCTGTCATTCCTTCTTGGGTCCATGGCCCTGGGATCCTATCCGTTGATCCAGGCCTGCCCCTGCACTCACAGTGGCTGCCAGTGAGGCAAGGATGCAGGCCTTGGCAGAGGGAGGGAATTGATATGTCCTTAAAAATTCAAGGGCTTCTCGTAAACAGAAACTTTTAACACCCGGTTAAAGTTTCAGGGCTGCCACAGAGGAGGGGGAGGGGCTTCAAGGCAAGAGGGGGGGCTGAAAATGAGGGGGCTATATGAGGCTAGGCGAGGCAGTGAGAACTAGGGTCTGGGAGGGACTGCTGGAAGGAAGAGGGGATCTGGGGACTAAAGAGAGTGAGAGAGAAGGATGGCTCCAGAATGGGAACAAGAGAGATGGACCAGGAGGGGCCATGACTGAGGGGATCCAGGACCCAGGCTTCTGGGAGAGAGACAGAGATGTAGGGCTTTCTTTGGCGGTGGGGGAGTCAACTTGTCCTTCACACAAAGCAGACAACAGTCCTGCACACACATAAAACACAATAGCAACTGTTCACACACACATTACACAGTATAAACCTTTCACAGGCACACAATAAATCACATGAACTCTGCACACACACCACACATCAACACTTTCCAAACTTACTAAACAACATCAACCCTTCACACACACACAATACATAAGACAGTATCAACCCTTCACACACACACAATACATAAGACAGTATCAACCCCTCAACTGAACATTAACTCTGAAAACATAGATAGGCACTACATATATGTACAGCATCAACCTTTCATACACACACCTACAACACACAAAACTTTCAACTCCTTACACACACACACACACTGTATAACATGAACTCGTCACACACTCACTGCACAACAGCCTTTTACACACACACCCCGCACATACATATATACAACACACATTAACCATTCATTCACACACCCTTTCACCTAAACATACACACTCTAGTCTTCATTTGCACACAACACCCATTTTGAGCTTTTTTAAATTTTTTTAAATTTAATTTTAAAAATTTTTTAAATTTAATTTTTAAAAATTTTTATTAAAGTATTCTGGGCACCAGATCTCATTATAGATGGGTGTGAGCCATCATGTGGTTGCTGGGAATTGAACTCAGAACCTCTGGAACAGCAGTCAGTTCTCTTAACCTCTGAGCTATCCCTCCAGCCCAACACCCATTTTGTACTCTCACATAGCTCCCACCTTTCACTCACACACCAATGCTACAGTCACACATGCAGCCATGCTACAGCCTTACACACCCCACAACAGACATCCCTCCACTCTCCCACTTTCACAGACACACACACAGTCCATTGCATTATACACATAAAACCTTACACACACCATAACATCCACTTTTCCATCTAGACACATGACATCCATTGTGCATGCACGCGCGCGCGCACACACACACACACACACACACACACACACACACAGTCCCTCCTTTCATTCTCTCATACACAGCATCCCTATTTCCACCCATGCACTGGAACTCACACCATAGCACCTCCCTGTGTTCACATATGCATGCCTTTCCTTAGGTTCACACACACTGTGTCCATCTACGCCCACAGAACCCAGCTCTTGCCCTTCTATTCACACACATTTGTACTCATCTTACCCACACTCAGACCGTCTTTGATACTTAGTACATCCCCAAACATACACAGGGACAGCGTCACCATGTTCTGAGCCTTCACAGCTGGTCGCTGCAAGAGGGTATTTCTCTCAGGGAAGCAGAGTAGCCCAGCCTTCTTGTCTCCCAGAGCCCAGATCTGAGGGCACACCTGGCCCTGAATTGAGAAGGAGGGGGCACTACCAGGGGACTGGGCACAGCTGGAGTGTCACAGCTGGAATCCCCCACATTCCCCCTTGCCAGCTGCCTACCTGGCTACAGCTGGCAGCAGGTGTGTTCTTCCCATGCAGGTGTTGGAGAGTGAGAAGCAAGCTCATGGCATTGCCTGCCAGGATGCCGGCAGCAGTGGGGGAGGGAGGGCTTAAACATCTGGGCTTCATCAGCCACATCCTGGGCCATGGAAGGTGGGGCTGGGCAATACTGGGCTCTAGAGCTGCTTGGCAGTGGGGGAGGGGGCTCTTGGGAAAGTAGGCACACACCCAGCACAGAAGGTAAGCAAGGATCTCAACTGTGGGTGCTGCCAGGCAAAGAGAAAGGGGTGCTCCAGCTCCTCCTTGAAATACGGGGGTCCCCTCTTCATGATCTAATCCTATGCCCAGCCTGGCAGGTCCCTGAGGGACTGCAGCTGTGCTCACTTCTTTGAGTTATGGCCAAGTAGGAGGAATCATGGCTCCCCACTTCCAAGGCGTAGCTGAGGACCTGCCGCCAGATGTGTTGTTGGCCTGTCTGGAATCTCACCATCACACACACACAGGACCATGGAAATGCGCAGGCATAGTCAGATGGGCACGGGACACAGCTCAGTAGGTAAAGGGCTTGGCTAGCATGCATGAAGCCCTAGGTTCCGTTCCCAGCACCACATAAAACAGGCATGGAGCTTATTTTATGACCAAGCACCATGGAAGTGGAGGTTAGGGAATCAGGAATTCAAGATCCTCTTCCACTACATAATGAACTTGAATCCTCCTTGGACTGCACAAGACCCAATATCAGAGGCCAGCAGGATGTTACCGTGAATAAAACTGTTTGCCATCAAACCTGATGACCTGAGTTACATCCCTGAGACCCACATGTTGGGAAGACAGAACTAACTCTGGCAAGTTATCCTCTGACCTCCACACATGCAAGCACACATATATACACGAGTAAATAAAATTAAAAACAAAACAAAACAGGGCCTGGAGATTGCTCAGCAGTTAAGAGTGCTGCTGCCCTTCCAAAGGACCTGAGTTCCTGGCCCCCACATCACACAGTTTACAACCCCATTTACCACCAGTTCAAATGGATCCCATGCCCTCTTCTGGCCTCTGTGGGTACTGCACACACAAGACATACACATGAAAATAAACATTTTAAATGTCAAAGGGAGCACAGGATGGGGGTGTAAGACAGATGTAAGTCCTAGGTTCAATCCCCAGTGCCTCATACATTGGATGTGGCAGCCCTTGTCTAAATCAGGAGAATCAGAAGATCATTCTTGGCTATATTGCAGATTTGAGGCCAGACTTGGCTACATGAAACACTGTCTCATGAAGCAGGATAGACTAGAACCACACAAGAATCAGGCACAATGGCACACATCTATAATCCCAGCACTCACCAGGAGGAGCATGAGTTCCAGTTTGCGTTGTTTTGTTTGCGATAGGGTCTCATTGTGTAGCTCTAGCCGTCCTGGAACTTGCTGTGTACGCTGTGTACATCACCCTGGCCTTGAGCTCACCAAGATCTGCCTGCCTCCGCCCCCTGAATGCTGGAATTAAAGGTATGTGTCACCTCATCTGGTCTGAGGATACTGAATTTAAGGTTATACTAAGCAACAAGGCCCTGTCTCAAAAAAAAAAAGTTTTAAAAAGCTAGGTGATGGTGGCACATGCCTTTAATCCCAGCATTCAGGAGGCAGAGACAGGCATATTTCTGTGAGTTTGAAGTCAGTCTGGTCTACAGAGTGAGTTCCAAGACAGCCAGAACTGTTATATAAAGAAACCTTGTCTCAGAAGACCAAAAAAAAAAAGTTTAAAAAAGTTAAACACACGCACATGCACACACACCATGATGGTCATCAGACATAGAGACATGTGTCTGTACTCCCAACACCCAGAAGACTGAGGCGGGAGGAAGGAATTTGAGGCCAGACTGAATAACCTAGGGAGAGCATATCTTTAAAATTAGAGCAGACTTGGGAGCTGAGTGGTGGTGCACACCTTTAATCCCAGCATTCAGGAGGCAGAAACCAGCAGATCTCTAAGTGAAGCCAGCATGGTCTACAGAGTGAGTTCCAAAACAGCCAGGGCTACATAGAGAAGCCCTGTCTTCAAAAACAAACCAAACAAACAAACAAAAAAGTGGAGATAGATGATATCTACAGAGAAGTCATTTGGTAAAGCAAGCATGAGGAACTGAGTTGAATCCCCAGAATCCACATAAAAAAGCTGAACATGGTGGTGCACATTTGTAACCCTAGCAGCGAAAGACAAGACAAGCAGGTCCCTGAGGCTCACTGGCCAGGCCAGCTTAGTCTACCTGGCAGACTCCAGACCTCTCAGAAAACAAAGAGGGGACTAGAGAGATGGCTCAATGTTAAGAGCACTTGTTGCTCTTGCAAAGAACCTGGGCTTGTTTCCCAGCAGCCACGGTAGCTCACAAGCTATCCAAAACTCCAATTCCAGGGATCTGGTGCCTTCTTCTGACCTCTGAAGGCACCAGGCATGTACATGGTGAACATAGATACATGCAAGCAAAATGCTCATACAAATAAAATAAATCCTGAAGGAAGAAAAGAAGGAAGGAAGGAAAGAAGAGGGGGCAGCAAGGTGGCTCATTAGTTAAAGGCATGTGGCACCATCTCTACATGTGTGCTATGTCATACATGTGCTCTCCCCTCACAAAATAAGTAGATATAGTTGTTTAAAAGAGAGGCCTAACAAGATGGCTCAGTGAGTAAAGATACTTAACAACCTGACTTCAATCCTTGGAACCACACTACAGAAGGAGAAAGCCACCTCCTCCAAGTTGTCTTCTGATTCCCACACACATGCCATGACACATGTACCCAGCCACATACATACACTCACACACAATAAATAAATGTAAAAAACAAAATCCAAGTGCACAACACCTGAGGAACAAAGTTGATCTCTGACCTCCATAAGTAGGGGCACACAGTACATCCACATGAGCACACGCCCAGACTTACCAAGAAAACACGCAAGGGCATCATTTCTGGGCACACACAAAGACACAAACATCCCCGAATCGCAGGAGGAGACCCACACCCTACCAGCACTGCTTCCCAGGATGCAACAGACACACCCATACTTGTCCATGGTACAACCTGGCCAGAACCTCCTGGAGCCACTGGTCACATAGGGTTAGGGAAATGTTTCATTTGCAGCTGGTCGGAGACCCGCCCACCCTGGTAACCTGGTCCCTGGTCCTGAATGGGGCCTCTGTGTTGCCTCTGGGGCAGCCAGCAGCAACACTCAATTGGGCCAGAGTATGAGATGTCCAGAGGGGGTAAGGCCACACTGACTGAGCTGAATATGTTGGATCCAAGTGAGGCCTCTGGGGCCAACTAACTACAGCTGGAATCCTAGTCCATCTCTGTTGCTTCTAGACGCTTCTCCCCAAACCAGCCGGGAGGAAAGGAAACAAAGAAATGCTATGGCCCAGCCTATGTCCATGTCTCAGGAAATGTCAGTGTGAACCCCTAGTTTGTCTGCCCTATAAAAGGAACCCCCTGGGGGTTGGAGAGATGGCTCAGTGGTTAAGAGCATTGCCTGCTCTTCCAAAGGTCCTGAGTTCAATTCCCAGCAACCACATGGTGGCTCACAACCATCTGTAATGAGGTCTGGTGCCCTTTTCTGGCCTGCAGACATACACACAGACAGAATATTGTATACATAATAAATAAATAAATATTTAAAAAAAAAAAAAAAGGAATCCCCTCAGTTCCTTGTGTGGGATCTGGGCAGGCATAGCCTCCTGGTACATGCTTTCGATTACAACCACTGAACTGCACACAGCTACAGTCACCACCACGGTGTTGCCTACACAGCTACACTGCCTACCATCCCCTCAGCCACACTAGCACATACAGAAATACCACCGGACAACTCCAGTGATGTGTGATCAAATCCACAATCTCACCCATCCTCTCAGTTGCCCTGACAATCTGACCCCAGACTGTATCAATGTCACTCTGACACGCTCAGTCTGCATGTCCCTGCAGCTGTCTGGGCCACGTGGCTATGCAGAGTCACTGCCCCAATCAGTCAGAGTCAAGAGGAGCAGGTCCAATCTCTGCACTCCCAGGGCGGGGCACACAGCTGTCCTCAGATCAAGGTGGCCCTGATGACACAATACAGCCTTGCAGTCACAGTGTCATGGAGCTGGCCAGTGAGTTACAGGCCACACTGTCCAGTCCTGTTGCCAGTGGCAGTTGTCCATTTCACCCAGTGTCACAGTCTGGACAGAGCTACAATGAAATAGGGTAATAATGTCACACCACAGCTACAAGGACATCCTCTCATACAACAATCACCCTTCCCACAGTCTGTCACAACGTTTAGACAGCCTCTTAGCCATCCCAACAAGGTGTTGGGATGTTTGTTAACAGGCTGACACTGCTGGCCTGTGATTGTCCTCAGGACTCCCCCGACCTGAGTCCTGGAGACAGGGACAGACAGGCTGAAATCCTGTCTGCCTTCTACTGGGAGCTAACAGAGTAGGGAGCAACTCAGAAGCGCAGCTGTTGTCAGTAGGTGCCAGCCCCCCCTTCATGAATATTCATCAGCTGGGGTTCTCCTGAACCTGTAGGGAGTCCAAGGTCCCAAGCAGCTGGGCATCCCCTTCTGTGCCAGGAGGCCCTCACGTGAGGGGGGCTCTGCCAGAACTCTGTAGTCCTTGGAACCCACACCCATTTCCACACCTATGCATATGTGAGTTAAGACTGTGAGAACACGGACCCCAGACATACAAACTCCAAATCACACCTGATTTACCCATCAGTACACACCAAGCACAGCAATGGGCACCGTGAACTCGGCAGCACGCCACATATACAACCATGCCACATGGGTACCCGGTCACATGAGCATAAACACACAGACACACCACTACAACATCAATACTTACCATCACAGGCAGAAATGCTACACACACATGCACACGCACATGCATTTCCTAAGTCGCAGATCGACCCAAAAGTAACAACCAACAGCTTTGTGTGTGGTGCTGACATGGAACCCAAGGCCTCAAGCACACTAAGCAAGCACTGCACCTTAACCACCTCACACGACTTTTTGTTTGTTTGTTTGTTTTCAAGACAGGGTTTCTCTATGTAGTAGCCCTGGCTGTTCTGGAACTCGCTTTGTAGACCAGGCTGACCTCAAACTCACTGAGATCCGCCTGCCTCTGCCTCCTGAGTTGGAATTAAAGGTGTGCGCCACCGCACCTTTTTATATCTTGTTACACTTATTTATTATTTCTGCGTCCGAACATGTGTAGGCATTTGCTTGTGGTCACAAGTCTGTGGAGATCAGAGGACTTGTGGAAATGTGTTCTCCTTCCACCAACTGTCCTCCGGAGCGACTTCTTGTAAAACACACAGCCATCCAAGCATTTGCACAAATTGGAACAAATTTGCACAAGTATACATACAGTTCCACCAACCATCAAATACAAAAGCACAAATATAGAACTATCTCCCAGAGCCCTACAATCTTTCCCTCTCTCCTTCCCTCTCTCTCCCCGTCTCTCCTTCCTTCTCCCACTTCTCTCTCCCCTCCCCCACCCTGAACTTGAACTTTATAGGTGGGAAGACTAGGGCCCTGAGGGCCAAGGGACTTTGAAGATCGAAGCCCCTCCTGACTCCAAGCAGAGGCTACGACCGGGCGCCCCCTTCTGGCCCAGTCCTGCAAGAGCGTGCGGGGCCGCGGTGACGCGCGGAGTGGGCACGCGCCTGATGTAACCATGGCACCCTCTTGGCACGCGCGGCCCGCGCGCGGGGAGGGCGGGGCGGGCGCGTTGCCATGGCGCCGGCCGGCCTCCTGAATGCCGCATTGTTCACAGCGGCGCCCCGGTTGGGCTGTCCTGGACCCACCCGGACCCACCCGGGCTGGCAGAGATGGAGAGAAGGAAAGACACCAGAGATGGAGTGAAACCAATATGGAGAGACAGTGATAGAGGGAGAAATGCGGAGATGAAGATAGGAAGGAAGAGGTGGACAGAGACATAAAAGATTTAGGGCTGGGAGACACGGAAAGAGAAGGCAGAGTGGAAGAAATAGGTCTTATAAGGAAGAGAAAGGGGACAGACCAACCCAGTGATACACTCGTGTAAATCCCACAGGGGTAGCTGAGGGTCAAGAGTTCTAGGCCAACATCAGTTACATGGCGAGACCCTGTCTCAGGCTGGAAGGGGGTGATGAAGCAGGGAGGAGTAGCTGAGGACGTGGCTCTGTTGGTAAAGAGCACTCATGAGGACCTGAATTCGGCTCCCTAGCACCCATGTGAAAAACCAGGCTTGTATGGGAGCACAGGTCTGGAAGCCTGGGAAGGCAGAGGCAGGTGGAAACGGGAGGCTGGCCAGCTAGCCTTCCCGATTCAGCAAAAGAGCCTGTGTTGAAAAAATAAGGCAGAAAGTTGGGTGTAGTGGTGAGCACCTTTAGTCCCAGCACAGGCAGGCAGAGTTCTGTGAATTCCAGGACAGCCTGGTCAACCTGGAGAGTTTCAGGCTAAACAAGGCTACATAGTGACACCCAGTCTGAAAAGCAAAGGCATGGAGATTCTTGAGGAAGACAGCTGAGGTCAACCTCTGGCCTCCATACACATGTGTGTGCAAACGCATACACACAGCACATGCGTGTGCTCGAGAAAGGGGCAAGTGGGAGAGAGACATGGATGGAGAAAGTAATGTTTAGAATCCAAGAGGAAGAGATGGGGAGATGAGAGTGACTTCCTGGAGAGAGATATACACAGAGGAGGAAGGCTGGAGGGAGACCAAACAAAAGCAGGATCAGCAAGAAGAAGGAGAATGGGTCTGCCAGGAGAGCACCCAGACGCAGGAGCCAGCGAGGAAGATGAAGGAGAGGACCCAGACACAAGGGCTTCACGGTGCTCCTTGATGTGCCTGGCTGTAGGATGAGGCAAGGATGGGACCACAAGTTAGAGGAATCTGGGTTCAGAGAGGCTAGTGGGTCTGTTCATGGACTGACAAAGAGCCAGATGTATCTAGCTAGACACAGGGAATGTCCCAAGAGAGGCCTAGAGAGTCACCCCTGATCCCTGCTTCAAGTTTCTAGTCTTCACTGCGGTGTCCCCTCTCTGCTGACTCAACTTGACACTCCCAGAATGTCCACCTTGTCTTGTTACTAAGGCATCGCTCATATAGAAACACAGCCTTCCTGACACTGCTCCTGACTCCAGAATACCTTCCCCCAGGTATTAGTCCTTACATTGCTTATGGAAACACCCATGGCAACCTCTTGACATAATCATGGACACATATGACATGACAGGAACTCTACTACACATCAGATGAATACCTCAGAGACAGAGAGAACACATTGGCAGCCAAGGCATGGTGGCACACATCTTTAATTCCAGCACTCTAGAGGCGGAGGCAGGCAGATCTCTGTGAGTTCAAGGCCAGCCTGATCTACAGAGTGAGTTCAAAAACAGCCAGGCATACATAGAGGATATTCTGTCTCAAAAAAAAAAAAAAGTTACATGCCTTTACAGGTTACAGGGACTGCTGTCACAAGGGGCCACCCATCTCCTTTCCAGATGTTCTTCAACATCCTATGACCTGTCCAAGAGACGCTTTTGTAGGACTGTGGGGGCACTGGGCTTACTATCCAGATTTGAGCAGTGGGAACTGAAGACCATGGGTCCTCACAAGCGGTTTGGGGTGGAGGAGGAGAATAAAAAAGTTACTCCCAGTCTCCCTCAAAAAAGTTGGGTCATGCCAGTCTTTGTGGCCCCACAGCTAGGTCAGTCGAGCCCAAATCTAGACCAAGGGCGGCCCCTGGTGGTCAAATTTCATCTCTACACTGATCTTTAGGGGTTATGATTGAAGGCATAGAATTCCAGGCAGAGATAGGTCCAGGATGAGCACACAGAGATAAGAGCCCATACCTAGAACTCAGACTACGTAATCTATGTCCTAGAATTCATAATCACAGTCTAGGTTCTGGGACTCAGGGATGTGCTGGTTGAGCAGTAGAGCACCTGCTTAGAATCCTCCAGTGAATATCTGAGGACAGGTATGGGCAGTAGAGCTTTTATCTAGTATGTGCAAGGTTTTGTCTCCACTATCAGAAAGAAGAAGACTCTAGACGCCAATAGTTCTGAGATGTAGGAAACAAGATCCAAGAATTCAGAACCCAGAATCTAAAACCCAGATTCATTTTCTAGAATCCAAAAGTCTAGATCTGCCAGACAGTGGTGGCACACGCCTTTTGATCTCAGCACTCGGGAGGTAGAGGCAGAAGGATCTCTATGAGTTTGAGACCAGCCTGGTCTACAGAGTGAGTTTCAGAACAGCCAGGTCTGTTACACAGAGAAACCCTGTCTTGGGGAAGGGGGAAGTCTCAATTCCATTGTTCAGAACTGGAATCTTGAACTGAGAATAGTTCCAAGAACAGAGAAACCAAAAACAGTCCTGTAATATTTGGAGCCCTGGGTCAGAACTCTCTGTATCAGAGCTGGGCTATTGAGAGCAGGTACAGACTGAAGGGGCAGGAGAGAATCAAGAGTGGATGTCCACAGCCTCTGCCAGCTGCAGCTGTTTCTCTCTCTCTCTCTCTCTCTCTCTCTCTCTCTCTCTCTCTCTCTCTCTCTCTCTCTCTCTCTCTCTCTCTCTCTCTCTCTCTCTCTCTCTCTCTGACTGTATCTCACAGACAGATTCACACCCCCACCACACACAGTCTATAACTGTAAGAGCTACAGCATACATGCCCTCTGGTT
This sequence comes from Dicrostonyx torquatus, assembly GCA_028555095.1. Taxonomy (NCBI): domain Eukaryota; kingdom Metazoa; phylum Chordata; class Mammalia; order Rodentia; family Cricetidae; genus Dicrostonyx; species Dicrostonyx torquatus. Next base: position 340,560 of record JAQHUG010000066.1, read on the forward strand.
ACACGTCAAGCACCAACACCCTAACACACCATCATCCAAAAACAAATTTTCTACTCCTCTTTAGGCATACCCGCATTCATGCTTACCTAGGCACCCATACAGTGTCGTAGCCATTCCCCTCCTCCTACCTTACCAAACCCTCACACACACAACCACCACTCAAAAACAAACCCTGCCATCCCCAGTCCTGTGCCCAGACACACCAGGGGAGAATAGCTGAGGAGGCTAGGATGGGCGTGTGTATACTCATATTGTGTGAGCACACACACATACACAGTGCAGAGAAGCTTTATGTCTTGGCAGCTACACAACTCCTGGGAACCAAACCCTAGGGACGGGGCTCACCATGCACCCCCTTACCCACCCCAGCCCTCCCCTGCCTGGCCGGCTGGCGGGCTTTAATACAGATGCCAAACTCATAATTGTAACTGAGGGTGACAGGGTCACCTTGAGCCCCAGATGCTCGCATGATGACAGATGGCGTTGGCAAACCTGATTAGCGGCCCCCGGTGCCAGAGCCTGTGGCACCTGCCTCCCCGCCCCTCCCCCCACTCCCCCAGCACTCATTACCCACCCATTACTGGGCCTGGGGGGCAGCAGCGGGGGCCGACTGGCACTGCCTGGGAGGGCACAGTGACTCTAGCCCCCCCTGGCACCAAGGTTCCCAGCTGGCTCTCCAGGCTGGCAGGAGGTGGGCACAGCTGAGGTGGAGGGATGCAGGCATCTTGTGCCCGCCAGAAAAGGGGTGCCAGGGCTGAGCTGCCAGCTCAGACACTGCATGAGGTTTGCCACCAAGCTCTAGGGACAGGCAGGAGGGTGCCCCTCACCCCCAGGGCTCTCCATGACACTCTGTCTAGGACGCTCTTGAGAACTGGCAGGCAGGCAAGTTCCCACCCCTCTGTTCGGGCCTGTGAGGTCAGGGGTCGTAGCTCCCAACCCATGTTGTCCCATCTGTTTCCTTGTGGGGGGGCCCTCCTGTTCCCCTCACCTGGAGCCTTCCTTCCTGAGGCAGGAAGAAGGGTGAGGGGGGCGCTTGACCAGTTCCCTCCACCCTGCACTGGGGGTGGGGGCATTTGGAGGCAATGCTGCCACATGTCTCTGAGTCTCTGCCAAACGGGCCCATCTGCCAGAGCCCTGGTTCCAGCCGCCCAGAGCTAGGCCGCCTGGCTGCCGCACACCCTGCCCCCTAGCTGAGGAGGGAGCCCCCTACTCAGAAAACCCTAGTCAGAGAGATGCACGCACAGCTGGACTTGGCCAACCTTTATGATTCCCATGGAATGCCAGGCTGGGCGTGGGGCTGCTGCGGGGACTCGGGTGGGGCAATAAGGGAAACCCCAGCCACTGTCAATGAGAGAGGGAGCTGCACACACTCGGGATCGCCTCTGGTTGGGGCCAGGTTTTCCAAGCAGCTGCTTCCCGCTTGCCTGCCATGGTTTTTTGTTGTTGCTGCTGCTGCTGTTTTTCTGGTGTCCCTAGAACGGGGTCATCTTTGCTGAGTGTCCGGGTTTGGGTGGTGCTGTCTTACGAGTGTCTGGCCGGGACAGAGAGACGCAGTGCCACCTCGTGGTCAACAGCTGCACCCCAGGCTGGGGAGGGACTTAGCGGGAAGCTGTGCTGCGCGTGCGCAGGCCTGTGTTTCAACCCCCCCCCCCAAAAAAAAAAAAAAAAGTGACAATGCCTCAATGGCATCGGTTTCCTCATCTGCAAAATGACCTATGGTGAAATCCTACCCTGCGGGACTGCTGAGGAGTGATTCTTGAGGATGATATGAGTTAGTGCTTATGGAAGGAATATTCCCTCCCTTACAGGGCACCTTTTCCCTCCACATATCCCCAGCTAAGAATGGAACCCAGGGCTTTGTGCCGTGCATGGTAGGCAAGGCTTTTCCCGCTGAGTTACACCCTAGCCCCACATGCTATGAGTATTAGTAGTCTAAACCCATGATTGGAGGATCATGTGTGTTCCAGGAGCAAGATGAGGACCTTGTGGACCTGTCCATCTGTCCTTCTAACCCTGCTCTCTTGACCTGATGTACATCATTCAGGTCACGTCTTTCTACTGCATCTCTGCGTCTTTCCGAGGTTCGTGTCCTGTGCAGTCTTCCACGAATCTCAGCTCACAGCTTCGGCCGGCACTGACACTTCTGCACCACAGCGACTGACATCCTCACTAGCCGAGGGGAGGCTGCGTGGCCAACTCCACACCACAGCCCCACCGACATCCTGCGCTTTTGAGCCGGCATACAGCTGTTGCAGAGGACCACCGGGGTGGGATCCGAGCTTGGAATGTAGAAGGAGGAACAGTGGCCGAAACAGAGATGATTAAGAACCCTGCCAGCTGTGCAGCCAGGCTTGGAGAGCACCTGCAAGCAGACACAAGGGACAGTCAGCCATGCGCAGTCCAAGGCCAGAGGGATGAAAATAATAATTCCACTTCTACCCGGAAATAAAGGTGTGGCTGCTGATGGCAGGTGACTTGGGTTTCAATTCTGAATCCCACTTTTGTCTGTGTGGCCCGCAGCAAGTTATTCAACCTTTCCAAGACTCTTTCTTGGATAAAATCTTCCAAATCCAGGACTGGGGAAAGTCAGTAAAATGATGTGGTCCCAGCATGCAGACCCGAGTTCAGATCCCCAGCACCCACATAAATGGGACTCATGCCTGTAATATCAGCCCTGGGAACTGAAGGCGACAGCCCTGGCGGGGCTTAGAGACCAGCCCAGCATAGCTGAATTGGCGAGTTTCTGGGTCAGTGAGAGTGCTTGTCCGATAAGGCATGAGGGAGCTGGAGAGGTGACTCAGTGGTTAAGAGCACCAACTGCTCTTCTAAAGGACCTGGGATTAATCCCCAGCACCCACATGGCAACTCACAACTTCTCCAAAGATGTAGCACCCTCTTCTGGGCACCAAGCATGCATGTAGTACACAGATACTGTGTGGGCAAAACACTCGTTTAAAAAAATGTAAAAGGAACAAAGCAGTTAAGGACACTAACATCAACCTCTGTCCTTGACACACGTGTGCACCTTCACACACACATACAAAATCATCCAAATTAAGAACCTGGAAACAACCTAAATGTCCCTCGACCGAAGAATGAATAAAGAAATTGTGGTACATTTACACAATGGAGTACTATACAGCAGAAAAAAATAATGACAGCTTGAATTTTGCAGGAAAATGGATGGAACTAGAAAACATTATTTTGAGTGAGGTAACCCAGACACAGAAAGACAACTGTCACATGTATTCACTCACAGGTGGTTTTTAAACATAAAGGAAGCCAGCCTACAAACCATAATCACAGAGAACTTAGACAACAATGAGGACACTAATATACATAGACCTAATATACATGGGAAACTATAAAAAGACAAGATCTCCTGAGTAAATTGGGAGCATAGGGACATTGGGGGAGGGTTAAAGGGGGGAGGGGAGAGGCAGGGAGGGGAGCAGAGAAAAAATGTAGAGCTTAATAAATATCAATAAAGAAAAAAAAAACTAGCCGGGCGGTGGTGGCGCACGCCTTTAATTCCAGCACTCAGGAGGCAGAGGCAGGCGGATCTCTGTGAGTTCGAGGCCAGCCTGGTCTACAAGAGCTAGTTCCAGGACAGGCTCCCAAAAGCTACAGAGAAACCCTGTCTCGAAAAACCAAAAAGAAAAAAAAAAAGAAAAAAAATTTTAAAAAATCATCCAAATTAAACTGGAAAGCTGGGCCTGGTGATGTAGACATGTACATCACAGTCTTTCTGGAGCCGAGACTGGGGATCTCAAGAACAAGGCCCGTTTAGGAAACTTACTGAGATCCTGTGTGGAAAATAAATAGAAAAGCAGAACTGGGGGTGTAGCTCAGGAGTGGAGCACTTACCTAACATGCACAAGGCTTGGGTTCCATTCCCAGCACCAGAGAAAACTAAAAGTCAAGGGAAGGCAGCCAGAAAGGACTCGTCAGTCAAGAGCACTGGTTGCTCTGTTCCCACATGGTGGCCTGACACCATCATCAGGCTTTACAGGCATTAGGTACACACTGGTGTACATACTAACACTAGGCAAATCATACACATTAAAGTATCTTCTCATCAAGTGGGGTATGGTAGCCCTGTAATCCAAGCACTTGGAAGGCTGAAGGAGGATTGCCATGAGTTTGAGATCAGCCCTGACTGCACAGCGAGTTCTATGCCAGCCTGGGCGATAGTGTGAAACCCTATATTTTTTATTGTTTAAAATTAAATTTATTTTATCAGGAGTGGGGGTGGTACAGTTTATATGCCATGGTGCCCATGTAGAAATCAAACAGTTTTCATGGATCAGTTCTTTCTTTCCACTGGGTGGGTCCCAGGAGTCAGATTCAGATAGGCTTGCTGACAAGTGCCTTTACCTGCTGAACCATTTCTCCCCCTCTGAAATACTATCTAAAGACACACACACACATGCACATGCAGGGGTCAGCAAGATAACTCACAATGAAGAGAACCAATTCCCACGGGTTGTCCTCTGCCCTCCACACTTGGGTCATGGAACACCCATGCATACACACATACACATGTACTCACAAAATAAGTGTAATTATATTTTTTGAGACAGGATCTTGGTATTGTCACCCTTGCTAGCTAGGAACTTGCTGTGTAGACCAGGCCTGAAAATCCCAGAGACGTTTCTGCTTCCCACGGGCTGGGATTAAAGGTGAGCATCACCATGCTCAGCATAATACAAAAAAAAATTAAAAATTTTAAAAAGGAAAAGAAGGAACTACTTGAAACCCTTTTACTTTGTCTTGTGTTTTGTTTTTTCAAGACAGAGTTTAGAACGTGCCCTGGAACTTACTCTGTAGACCAGGCTGGGCTAGATATTTGAAACCTTTAAAACAAGTTTTTTTTCATTAGTGTTTGTTATTGATATAGGTCTCATGTAGCATAGGCTGGCCTCAAACTCACTACTTAGTAGAGGTTGACCTTGAGCTCCTTACCCAAGAGCTCCATTATACATGCCCAGCTCCCTGGGTTCCACTCCCAGCACTGGAAGAAAAAAGAGACAATCCCTGACACCCATGCTGGCCCCTGCTAAACCCAGACTTGATGTTCTGTCTTCCCTGTGATGCTGAGGCCAATGATAATACGTCTGTTTCCAAATGAGGAAACTGAGGCTTGGAGCTGCCTGAGACCACACAGCTGCAGGGAAGGCTGCAACCTAAGCGTCTTGTGCCGTGTGGGGCAAGTGCAACTCTGGGCTCAGCAGTGAGCTAGACTCGAAGCTGAGTTCTGTTCTGCTAGGCGCAGTCAACAGCTGGTAGGCATCAGATTCAGGATGTGGAGTGGGCATGGTGACCCCAGGACTCTGAAGCAGGGGAGCACAAGTCTCAGGCCAGCCTGGACTATTTTGTGAGAACTATCTTGAAAGGAAAATAAAATAGATTTGGGGCAAAACAGACCACTCTGGATCTCCTGAATTCCAAGGTTTGATAAGCAAATACCAGGCCAGGGGGTTTGGGGAAGTGGTTCCCTACTGAGCAGGGCCAGAGCACCCTGAAGGAACCTGGGATTGTTAACTCTGTTAAAGGGCAGTGAGGAAAGGGCAGAGAAGGCAAGCCACAGACACCAGCAAAGAAGCAAGAGTTGAACTCCACACAGAATAAGAATTCCCAAAGCTCTTCTGGACCAATTGAATGCAGACATGAGCTCTCTTCTTTTCAGCTGCTCCACAGCCCAGAGAGGCATGTGCCACTACTCATTCCTTTGCCCAACAAACACAGAGTGTCCGTTGTGTGCCTGGCCCTTACAGCTCTTGGGGACAGGAATATTGGAAAGAACAAAATCAGATAACCACTGTCCTGGAATGGGGATATAGCTCATAGGTAGAGTACCTACCTAGCATCTTGGAGGTCCTGGGTTCTACCCCTAACACCACACAAACTGGCTGTGGGGCACACCTGTACTCCCGGCATTCAGGAGGCAGAGGGAGGAAGATGGAAGCTTAAAACCAGCCCCAAGCTACATAAGACTCTGGCTAAAACAACAACAATAGCAACACCTCTGCTCCAAGATGGTGACTCACACCTATGAACCCAAGGAGAAGGGCCACTGAGCTAGAGGGCAGTCTGCAACACATAGCAAAACATAGTAAAACTCTCTCTCTCTCTCTCTCTCTCTCTCTCTCTCTCTCTCTCTCCTCTCATGTCAGAAGGGAAGGAGGAGAGTGGGAGTAGCCAAAACCAGGGAGGTCAAAGAATGTAGAACGTTGTGGGCTCTGAGAACCTGGGCTGTTCAGAGAAAGGTGAGAGCCATGTGGTTTTGGAGGAGACAAGGGACATGCATTTGTCAACAGCCTCTTCCTGGCTGCTAAGTATGAAGACAGATTCAGCAGCTGGAGATGTGGCTCAGTTGGCATAGCTTGCCTCATATGCATGAAGTCCTAGGTCCCATAACTAGATGTGGTTGCACATGCCTGTATGCCAGCACGCATGCGGTGAAGTCAGGAGTGAGATCTTCAGATCGCTTAGCTACAGAGAGGTCAGCCTGGGCTACTGGAGCCCATGTCTCAAAAAAAAAAAATGTAGAGGAGGAAAAGATGTGAAAGAGATGAAAATGAAGGAACCTGAAGTTCATCGGTATTTAAATGGAAGATTCAGGACCTGAGACTTGATTGGAAGTCTGCATGAGGCCACATAATCTGTGCTCTGTACGATGCAGAGAGCGCCCACCACTGCCACCACCACAGACACCATCACCACCAACTCACCTGAATAAAGGCCACAGCCTTACAAGTCTCCTGGAGTACTTCCTGGGGGGCCAGGGGCAAAGACACAGCAGCAGGCACTCTGTGCTCTCCCTGCAGCCCACCTGTCCCTTGCTGTTTGTCTTGTAGGCCCAGGAAGGCCTTCCAGCTACCCAGGGCAGAGGCTGGTACCAAAGGGTCCAGAGTCCAGCTCTGATTGGCAGCAGCCCAGGCCTGAGCAGGGGTGGATGGGGCCCCAGGCCTCCCTGAGCCTGTGGGTAGCCACGCCCCACTGAGAAGACCCAGCAGCATCGTTAACTGGCTATGAAACATCATTTAGCTGTACAGTCGTGCGCCTGTCGTGGAGTGGGCTCAGGGTCGTGGGCAATGGACCCTGCTGTCTAGAGTGTGAGCCTGGGCCCTCAGAGATCTGCTTTTCACCACTGTTCCCTCCTGGGTAGCCCAGAGGTGGTTCTGGGAGCTCCCAGCAGGGAAGGAAGGCAAGTTGACCTGACCAATCCCACAGCTCCTCCCAGCCTGCTGGGAGTCCCAGTGGGGGCTGAGCCTGCTCCACGGGGACCATGAGAATCAAGGAAGGCAGGTCTAGGGGACAGAGGCTTAGGAGTCTTTCGAATCCTGAGAACTCCATTTATCCACTAGTGACATCACACCCTTCAGCAGGACTTTCTCGTTTCCTGCTCTGCCCTGACATTTCTTGGCTGTGCACCCTCACGTGAGGCCGACCACCACTCTGGCCTTCAGCTTCCTCTTCTGTAATATGGTGCAGCAACAGTCTCTACCTCAGAAGTTGTACTGAGGACTCTGAGAGACCTGAAAACGGGTGTTGGTACACATCAGTCCCATGTGCCCATTATGCTCTTTTCTTCCTGCTCTGAACCCTGTGAATGATAAGCAGGGAGCCCTGCAACACTCCTGTGCCCAAACAACGGACTAATGTAACTACCATTGCTGTCTCGTTGGGTGGGAAGGTTGGAACAGGACTGCCTGCTGTCCAGACTGGCCACAATCTCCTGCTTCCTCACCTCATTCTCCTGAGTGCAAAGATTGCGTGAGAGTACACACCTCTCAGGTCTGTCATCCCAGCACATACGAGACTGAGGCAGGGGGGGATCAGGAGTTTAAGGGCAGCCTGGGCTAAAAAGTAATCTTGTGTCAAAAGAAAAAATGAATAGAATGATCTTTAAGGGGGTCAAGGTAGGGGTTTTGATCCCAGGGTGGTCAGGGAAGACCCCTGGAGAAGGTGACACTTTTGCAGACACCTGAGATGCTGAAACAGGTGATGGGAACAGAGCGGTGGGAAGTACACAAAGGATGTGAGATTGCACCCCAGGCTTTGGGGCCCTCGGGGCGCCTGGGGGGACCTAGCACCTCAGAGGTATGTATCTCACACTCAGGTGAGGAGGGGCAAGGCCAGGCCGCAGGAGCGTGAGAAACCGCGGCCCGGGTCTTTCCCGCGGCGCGCTCGCCATCTGGCGACCGCTCCCGGGACTGCGTGGCCGCCACGCCCGGACACCATCCTCCAGGCGGCTCAGCCGACTCTTGCCACCCACCCATCCTTTCTGCTGTCCTCCAGCCAAGGCCAGTTCCTTCCTGCTTAGACTGAAGCGCCCCAGTCGCGGCGGCCTTGACCCTTTCTCCGTCTCCGCACCTAGCCTCGGGCCACAGCGAGTTTCATTTTCAGCTTTCAGCGGAGTCTCTCCAGAACCTCCACTTCTCACTCCCACCCCACTTCTCCATGATGATGATGGCTGGATGATAGCGTGCACCTCAACCTTCCACTTTCTCGCTCGCTTCTCGAGGCCACCTCCTGGAGCAGTCTAAAGACCTTCCCAAGTCCCACTAAATCCTGCCCGGGGGACCCCATCATCTTCTCACCCTCGCCTATTCATTCTTCTCCCTTCTCATTCTAGCCAGAGTTTCACAGCTGTTTCCAAACTTCTCACAGTCTCACAATACCCTGCGGCTATGTAACCGGTCTTCTGTACCCACAGATTGTGAATGCAAGGATTCAACCAACCCCAGTTTGAGGACTATAGCACCAGGCTACCGCTGTCTAAACAATACCACTGTTTACACACAATACTGAGCACACCAAGCCTTTAGGTTATCTAGAGATGACTTACCATAGGCTCTCTGCAAATGCTGTGACATTTTATTTTAATTTAATTTTGCTTTTTAGTTTTTTTAGACGGGTTTCATTATGTAGTCCTGGCTGTCCTAGACCCCATTATGGAGACCAGGATGGCCTCGAACTCACAGAGATCCACCTGTTTCTGCCTCCTGAGCGCTGGGATTAAAGATGTGCATCACCGCTCGGTGAATTCTTTTTTTTTTTTTTTTGGTTTTTCGAGACAGGGTTTCTCTGTAGCTTTGGAGCCTGCACTGGAACTAGCTCTTGTAGACCAGGCTGGTCTCGAACTCACAAAGATCCGCCTGCCTCTGCCTCCCGAGTGCTGGGATTAAAGGCGTGCGCCACCACCGCCCGGCTCTTTTTTTTTTTTTAAATATATTTATTTATTTATTATGTATACAATATTCTGTCTGTGTATATGCCTGCAGGCCAGAAGAGGGCACCAGACCCCATTACAGATGGTTGTGAGCCACCATGTGGTTGCTGGGAATTGAACTCAGGACCTTTGGAAGGACAGGCAATGCTCTTAACCTCTGAGCCATCTCTCCAGCCCATAGTGTACATATTTTTTCATTTAATTTTAACTGATTTATTTATTTTGAGATGGTCTCACTTTGTAGCCTTGGCTGGCACGGAACTTAATATGTAGACCAGGTTTGCTTCAAGCCCTCTGATGCCTTAGTGCTGAGATTAAAGTTATGTACCACCACAGTGGCCCAAGATCAACCTCTTTTGTTTTTTTTCTATTTTGGAAATGTGGACAAGGCAAAATTACTCTTCTCCAACAGGGTGCCATTCAGAAGACGCAAACAGAAAGGACATGCGCTTTTTAAATTTAATTTTATTATTTTATTTATCTACTTTTTTATTCTAGCTCAAGTGGTGACTGCCTCTTTTCCACACTGGCTGGGTCAAAGGTCAAGCTATTCTAGTTCAAAGTGGGCACAGCTCTTCTCAGAAGGTGTGCACTCACGTTTTAAAGGACACTAAGCCAACATGCTGTAAGCGTGTTTACAGACGTGACATAGACAGCCAACAAAAACAAAATGGCTGTAGCCCTAAGTATACCAACTACTCCAGCACAGGCCTCCACAAAAAGACTGCGGTTATAACAATCGTTGAAGATTTATTTTTATTTATTTGCACATGCCTGCCACATGTATGCAGGCACCCTCGAAGGCCAGGCGGCCAGGAAAGGTCACTGGACCCCTGGAGCTGGAGTTGTACAGGATCATGAGACTTTCTACATGGGTGCTGGAGACTGAACTCTGGAAACGCACCACACCCCTAACCGATTACAACCTCTGTAGCCCATCTGTTCATTTCTGTCTTGTGTGTCTCCCTCACCGAATCACTGGAAGAATTACTATTCAAGAAGTCAATGAGATGCGGTCATCCATTCTAAGTTTATCTCCTGCTATACTACTATGGAGAGGAGGGTCATAGGAGCTTTCTTCTTTCATTTAGAAATCATGTATTTGCTAGGCGTGGTTGCCGACACCTTTAATTCTGGCATTCAGGAGGCAGAGGCTGGTGGATCTTTTTGAGTCTGAGGCAAACCTGGTCTATATATCAAGTTCCAGACCAGCTGGAGCTATATAGTAAGATTCTGTCAAAAAAGCAAAGAAAGGAAGAGAGAAAGAGAATAAAAAAATCCAGTATTGGGCTGGAGAGATGGCTCAGCAGTTAAGAACACTGACTGCTGTTCCAGAGGTCCTGAGTTCAATTCCCGGCAACCACATGGTGGTTCACAACCATCTGTAGTAATATCTGGTACCCTCTTCTGACCTGCAGAACACTGTATACATAATGAATAAATAAATCTTTAAAAAAATGACAAAAGTCTGTTAGTAAAAAGGAAAATAATTTAAAAAAAAATCCAGTATTTTTTCCTAGATACTGTGGTGTAGAGCCGCAATCACAACACTCTGGTGGCTGAGGCAGAGAGATTTCAAGTATGAGGCTAGCATGGGCTATAGTTCTCAAGACTGTGTACATACGCACACACTGAGGAGGTGGCTCAGTCAGTAAAGTGTTCCAATCACAAGTCTGGAGTTGCATGCCAGCCAGTTTAGACAATTTGGGAGCTCTAGGTTCAGTGAGAGACCTGACCTCAAAAATAAAATGGAGGAAGTCAGGTGTGGTGGTGCACTCAGGAAGCAGAGGTGCAGGCAGGCTGCCTGGTGTACATATCAAGTTCCAGGACAGCCAGAGCTACATAGGGAGGTCCTGTCTCAAAATAAATAAGTAAATAAAATAATAATAATAATACAACAGAGGTGACTAGAGAGATGACTCAAAAATGACAAGCATTTGCTGGTCTTGCAGAGAACCAGGGTTCAGTTCCCAGCACCCACATGGTAGCTCCAAACCATCCTTAATTCCAGTGCAAGGGACTCCTGTGCCCTCTTCTGACCTTATCAGGCAGCAGGCACACACACGATGTATATACATACATACATACACACAGGCAAAGCACTCATACACAGAAAATAAGCAAGTTTAAAAAAATAATGTAAGCCAGGTGGCAGTGGTGCACACCTTTAATCCCAACACTCAGTAGACAGAGGCCAGTGGATCTCTGTGAATTCGAGGCCAGCCTGATTTACAGAGCGAGTTCCAGGACAGCCAGGGCTGCACAGAGAAACCCTGTCTGAAAAACAAAACGAACAAACAAAAAACTTGGCCTCTACATGCACCTGCACATTCATGAACACACACAACTCCATAAAAACTGCACACACACACACACAAACACACACTTCCTTGCACACACAAAAGGCTGGAGAGATGACTCAGTGGTTCCAGAAGACCTGGGTTTAATTCCCAGTATCTACATGGAGGTCACAACTATTTATAACTCCACTTTCAGGCGTACAATGTCATCTGCAGGCAACAAGTACAATATGTTATACACACATACATGCTGACACAATACTCATACACATAAAAAACTTTTTAAAAAATGATTTATTTTGTATAGTGTTCTATCTGCATTAGGCCAGAAGAGGGCGCAAGATCTCATTACAAATGGTTGTGAGCCACCACGTGGTTGCTGGGAATTGAACTCAGACCTCTGAAAGAGCAGGCAACGCTCTTAACTGCTGAGCCATCTCTCCAGCCCCACATAAAAAATTCTTAAGTAAAATATAAATAAAAACAAATAGAAATAGTCAGGGGTAGTCTGGAAGTGGTGGCACAGGCCTTTAATCCCCCCTCAATAAACAAACAAATAAATAGATGAGAGAAAAGAAGGAAAGAAGGAGAAGTCAGGCATTTCATTCAAAGCAACTAAATATTTTAATTACACTTATCTACTTATTGTTTATTATGTGTGTGTATTATGTGTTGTTCTGAGGCGCTCAGGTGAAGGTCAGAGGTCAACATACAGTACTCTTTCTCTCTCCTCTCATTAAGTGCCCGAGGCATTTGAACTCAAAGGGCAGGAAGTGGCTTAATATGACCATCATATCTTCCCCAAAGTATTTTAAGATTTATTCATTTTTATTTTACATATATGGGTAGTTATCTGCATGCATTGACTGTGCACCATGTGTGTACAGTGCCAGTAGAGGCCAGAAGAGGGCATAGGATCCCCTGAGACTGGAGTAGCAGGCAGTTGTGAGATGCCATGTGGGTGCTGGGAAGCACATCAGGGCCCTCTGGAAGAGCTGTCCGTGTTCTTAACTGATGAGCTATCTCTCCAGGCTCAGAACTGTTTGTTTGTTTGCTTGTGTTTTGAGATGGGGTTTCTCTGGGTAGCCCTGGAACTCACTCTGTAAACCAGGCTGGTCATGAACTTAGAGATCCACTTGCCTCTGACTCCCAAGTGCTGGGATCTAAGGCATGCACCACAGCCACTACCTGGCTTTCCTTTTATCAGAAATTTTTAAATAAATTTTAAGGTACAAGGCTGTGTAGATAGAGAGGCCTTGACTCTGAGCTCTAGTCTTCTCAGCTTGGGTTTATGTGACCTGGGTAATGACTCATGCCTCTTGAGGATGTGACAGCAAAGCCCTCAGTTCTGCATCTACCTGGCATGTAGAAGAAACGGAAAAGATCAGGACATATCTTTCAATTACTGTTCCCACCCATGCTTCCCATCATGATGATAATGGACTAACCCACTGAAACTGTAAGCAAGTCCCCAGTTAAGTGCTTTTTTAAATAAGAGTTGTCTTGGGGCCGGAGAGATGGCTCAGTGGTTAAGAGCATTGCCTGCTCTTCCAAAGGTCCTGAGTTCAATTCCCGGCAACCACATGGTGGCTCACAACCATCTGTAATGAGGTCTGGTGCCCTCTTCTGGCCTGCAGACATACACACAGACAGAATATTGTATACATAATAAATAAATAAATATTTAAAAAAAAAAAATAAGAGTTGTCTTGGCAAGGTTGTCCACACTCTCCATATCTATTCAATATAGTTCTTGAGGTCTTAGCTAGAGCAATAAAACAACAAGAGGAGATAAAGGGGATACAAATCGGAGCCGGGCGGTGGTGGCGCACGCCTTTAATCCCAGCACTTGGGAGGCAGAGGCAGGTGGATCTTTGTGAGTTCGAGACCAGCCTGGTCTACAAGAGCTAGTTCCAGGACAGGCTCCAAAGCCACAGAGAAACCTTGTCCCGAAAAAAAACAAAAAAACAAAAAAATCAAAAAGGGGATACAAATCAGAAAAGAAGAAGTCAAACTCTCGCTATTTGTTGATGATATGATAGTTAACATTAAGTGACCCAAAAAAAAAAAATCTACCAAGGAACTTCTACAACTCATAAACACCTTTAATAATATAGCAGAATCTAATATTAAGTCGAAAAAAAATCAGTGGCCCTCCTTTATACAGATGATAGATGGGCTGAGAAAGAAAGCAGAGAAACACTGCCCTTCATAATAGCCACAACTGACATAAAATATCTGGGTTTCCAGTCAAAAAATAAGGTCAGCTAGTTGCTTCTTGGCTTCTCTGATCTAGCAGGTTTTCACCCCACATCTGACTTCTGAATCTTTGTTGGTAAACAGAACAATAGAGACTTAGTTTAAGCCTACATATATATCATGGTTGCAGGACCTGAAGGCCCTCCAGGCCAAGGCCTGAGTGGCTAGTAGGGGGTTGACTGCAGGGTTGTGGGGCCACAGATGATAATTAAGGTATCAGTAGATGATTCATGATCTATCTATCTATCTATCTATATCTATCTATCTATCTATATCTATCTATATCTATAGATATGTATGGGAGATTGCTCGAGGTCGAGAAGTTACAGCTATTGCAGAGAATCTAAGTTCAGTTCCCCACACCTGTCATACAGTTCACAAACAACTGTAACTCCAGTTCCAGGAGATCTGATGCTCTCTTCTGGCCTCTGTGGGTACTGCATGAACTTGCTATGCAAACACTCATGCAAGCAAACACACATACACATAGATTTAAAAAGAATCTTTAAAATTACTTAAAAAAAAATAAAATGTGGGCATAATAATTCATGCTTGTAATCCAAACACTGGGGAGGCTAAGACAGGCAGATCCATGGGGCTCACTAGCTAGTCAGCCTAACTATAGTGTGTTCCTGGCCAATCAGAGATCCCCATCTCCAAAACTGAGGTGGATGGTGCCTGAGGGATGACTCCCAAAGTTGACCTCTGATCTCCACATGCTCAGGTACAAATATGTGTGCATACAGACAAATCCACAGCACACACACACTGCAGGTCAGACAATCTAGATCTGTGGTAGAATATTTGCCTAGCATGTCCCAACTTTCTGTCCCCCTTCTGTCTCAACAGACAAGTAAAGAAAAAGAATGGGCGGTGGTGGTGCACGCCTTTAATCCCAGCACTCTGGGAGGCAGAGGCAGGCAGATCTCTGTGAGTTCGAGGCCAGCCTGGTCTACAGAGCGAGTTCCAGGACAGGCAACCCAGTCTCGAAAAACCAAAAAAAGAAAAGAGAAAGAAGAGCGGGGGTTGGCAGCACAAATCCGAGCATCTGGGAGGTGGAGGTAGAAAGACAAGACATTCAAGGTTAATTTTAGCTACTTAGTCAGCATAGGCTACTTGAAACCCTATTTTTGTTGTTGTTTTGATAACACAGGTTTTAGATACATAACTTTGAATAGCTTCAAATTTAAGAGCTCCACCTGCCTCTGCCTCCCCAGTGCTGGGATTAAAGGTGTGCACCAAAACACCTATCTTGAAACCCTGTATTTTTTTTTCTTTTTTGTTTTTTTTTTTAAATGTTTATTATGGCCGGGCGGTGGTGGCGCACGCCTTTAATCCCAGCACTCGGGAGGCAGAGGCAGGCGGATCTTTGTGAGTTCGAGACCAGCCTCGTCTACAAGAGCTAGTTCCAGGACAGGCTCCAAAGCCACAGAGAAACCCTGTCTCGAAAAACCAAAAAGTGCATGCTGGGGCCAAGCGGTGGTGGCGCACGCCTTTAATCCCAGCACTCGGGAGGCAGAGGCAGGCGGATCTTTGTGAGTTCGAGACCAGCCTCGTCTACAAGAGCTAGTTCCAGGACAGGCTCCAAAGCCACAGAGAAACCCTGTCTCGAAAAACCAAAAAACAAACAAACAAAAAAAATTAAAATGTTTATTATGTGTTGGGTGCTGGGGATAAATGATCATTTCTTTTCCCTTTCAACTGTATTTATTTATTTAATTTTATTTTTTAAGATTTATTTATTATGTGTACAACATTCCTTCCGTGTGTGCCTGCAGGCCAGAAGAAGGCACCAGACCTCATTATAGATGGCTGTGAGCCACCATGTGGTTGCTGGGAATTGCTTTTTTGTTTTTTTTTTAAATTTTTTATGGTTTATTTAACTTTTATCTGAAGTGTCAGATCCCCTGGATCTTCAGACAGTTATGAGCTGCCATGTGGGTGCTGGGAATTGAACCCTGGTCCTCTGGAAGAGCAGTCAGTGCTCTTAACCACTGAGCCATCTCTCCAGCCCCCCTTTTTTGGTTTTTTGAGACAGAATTTCACCATGTAACAGCCCTAGTTGTCCTGGAACTCACTCTGTAGACCAGGCTGGCCTCAAACTCAGACATCCCCCTGCCTCTGCCTCCCACGTTAAAGGTGTGCGCCACCACACTCAGTTGATTACCTCTTTTTTGGAGACAGAATCTCACATATCCCAGTGTGGTGATGTTTTGTTTGTGATCTAACAATAAAGCTTGCCTGAAGATCAGAGTGCAGAGAGAGTCACTAGTTA
This sequence comes from Dicrostonyx torquatus, assembly GCA_028555095.1. NCBI lineage: Eukaryota > Metazoa > Chordata > Mammalia > Rodentia > Cricetidae > Dicrostonyx > Dicrostonyx torquatus. Next base: position 356,632 of record JAQHUG010000066.1, read on the forward strand.
GCTATAGAGGCTAGGCGGTGGTGGCGCACACCTTTAATCCCACCAGGCAATAGAGATTCACGCCTTTAATTCCAGCACTTGGAAGTCACATGCCTTTAATCTCAGCACTAGGGCAGGAGGAGACAGGAGCTCAGGTGCAATCTGAGGTTTCATGAGAGAGCACGCAATCTAAGGATGTGTAAAGACAGGATCACCCCTTCAGCCTGAGGATTTGGTAAAAGTAAAAGGTCTCTCTAGTGGCTGGCTGCACTACTTATCTGATCTCTCAGCTTTCATCCTTAATATCTGACTCCGGATTCTTATTATTAAGAACAATTAGAATTTGTACTACATCCCAGGCCTGCTTTAAGCACTCTATGTAGCTCAGAATGACCCTGAATTCTTAGCTTCTTGTCCACTTACTGAATGCTATGATTATAGGTACTCACCATCATGCCGTTTCTGTGGTGCTGGTGATTCTGAAACTCCAGTTCCAGGGATCTGATGCCCTCTTCTGGTCTCTGAGGGCACCCATACACATCCCAACACACACAGACTTACACATACATGTGGGGGTCTCCGCAAACACTAGAGCCAACAGAGTAACGGCCTGAGTGAGGCAAGAAGTAAATCTGGCTCAACAGGACTCAGCAGCTAGTGCTGGCTTAAATCTCAAGAGTCTGGCACCAAACAGTTTATTTTAGGCATATTTAAGTACAGCACAATTTGAAAAAAGTTTTTCTCTCGTGATAATAACTCAATCCCATGTGCACAATAGAGCTCACGACAGAGGTTGAGAGTGCTTCCTGCTCTTCCAGAGATCTGAGTTCGGTTCCCAGCAACATCAGGCAGCTCACAACTGCCTGTAGCTCCAGCTCCAGGGGATTGAACACTCTCTTCTGGCCTCAGTAAACTTGAGTAGACATGAATATATTCATAATATTTATAGTCATAAATATTTTTAAAATTAAATTTAAAAGAGTAAAAGCATTCAAAATATTTAAAATAAAATTTTAAACAGGAATGGTATTACATGCTTCTACTCTACTCTCAGAACTTGAAAGGCAGAGGCAGGATGATCAAGAGTTTAAAACCAGCCTCACATATATAGCAAACCTGAAGCCAACATGGGATACATGAGACTCTATCTAAAAAATCCAAAAAGCAAAGAACAAAAAACCTCAGTCCTAAAGTAAACCTTGCTAGATGCAGTGAAGCATGCCTGTAATCCTAGCACTGGAAAGATAGGAATCCAAGCCTAGGCTGTGCTATGTGAGACTCTTAGTAAAACAGAAGGGTAAGGGTGGAAAATACAAAGCTATGTAGCCCCGGATGACCCTGAATTTCTGATCCTCTTGCCTCTACCTCTCCAGTGTCAGGATTAACAGGCATGTACCACTATGTATCGCTTAGGCAATGCAAGGATAAAAGTCAGGGCTTTGTGTGTGCTAGGCAAGTCACCTAGCACGACCGAGTAACGTAACTAAAATCCCATAAAGTAGATCTTATATGTAAGACATAAGGCAAAATGGACATTGAGGGGGGGGAGGTCCTCAGGTCTTTCATTTCAGCACTGCTAAGGCAGAGGCAGGCAGAATTCTGTGGGTCTGAGGCCAGCCTAGTCCACAGTGAGTTCCTGGCCAGCCAGCACTACATAGTAATACTCAAAAGACACAAAAGCAAACAAGATGTAATGCAAGGAGCTGGAGAAATGACTCAAAAGTTAAGAGCACTTCCTGATCTTCCAGAGGACTTGAGTTCAGTTCCCTGTACCCAAGCACCTTGACAACTGCCTGGAAGGCCAGCTCCAGAGGATTCATTTGGTTGCCACTGGCACTGCGCAGGCACACACACATAAAATTAAAAAAAAAAAAAGATTTAAAATGTGCCAGACAGTGGTGACACACTCCTTTAGTACCAGCACCCAGGAGGCAAAGACAGGAGAATCTCTGAGCTTGAGGTCAGCCTGGTCTATGTGTAGACCAAATTTCAGGACAGCTAGGGCTACCCAGAGAAACCAGGTCTCGAAAAACAAACAAACTGTATGGGGAAGGGTCAGTCAAAAAAACACACCCTGACCCTGAAACCAGAGCTAAAGAAACACGTTTTGGCCATAGAATCAGTGCCAGTGAAAGAAATATGTCCTGGCCCTGAAATTAGAGCCAAAAGGCTAAAAAGGGCCAGTGAAAGAAACACTTTGGCTCTGAAGTTCAGAGCCAGATCTCCCCTGACCAACTAAGCAGAAAGCAAACCAATCCCCGAGCAGAGATCTAGCCAATCTGAGCTCAAGAGACTGAAATCTGACCAACTTCCATCCTGAAAATCTCCTCCCTGGAAAAACTCTGCCTCTAAGAAGCCCTACATAAGCTCTGCACCCGCTGAGTTTGCTGCTGCCTTTTCTACCCTGGCAGATGCAGCCACTCTCCTGGATTCTTCCCTCCCCCACTTCCACTTACTGGGCTTTCGGCTAGGAGCTCGGCAGAGTTGTTACACGGGACGGGGAGTCGGGGGGACACGGGACCAGAGTAGATCTGTAATAGCTTCGCTAGGGAAAGCCTCTCCTGATGGAGGAGCAGAGCGGTTAGACTGGGGAAACCTTTCCCTGGGGCAGGGCTGTAACCTGCTCCGCCTACCGTGACCACCTGTGCTTGGTTCCCAACTGCCAGAATACTTTTCCATCCAAGCTGTAATAAGCATTCCTTGGCTCCCGACTGCCAGGATCCCTTTCTATCTGGGCTGCAATGCTTACATAAATAAAAAAAAAAAAAAACCAAAAGACTTAAAAGGCAACATGAACCTAGATACTATGATGGAAATATCTAATACATTAGAGAGATAAAAAGGCATATGTGGGGGAAATAAAATATAAAATAAAATGGAAATAATTAAAACAAGATTTCAAAACTAAAAATTAAAATGTTAGTTTAAATATATTATTTTAAATATTACTAGAATGCCAGTTTTAAGTTTTGCTTTTGTTTTGTATTGAGACAAGGTTTCTCTATAGCTTTGGAGCCTGTCCTGGAACTAGCTCTGTAGACCAGGCTGGCCTTGAACTCACAGAGATCCTCGTCCTCTCCCTCCTGAGTGCTGGGATCAATGTTATATTTTATAATATATGGCCACGCCTGGTAATATATATTATTTTAATGAACTACCGCCTCCCGCATTAAATGTGCACCTCTACGGCACCGATTACAGTCTTCCAGTCTAGTTCCTTGGCTCCCTTACCTGAGGCCCCCGAGGTTTCCGCCGCGCAGGCAGCGCTCTAGCCAGCCCGCCGCCCGCGAGGACCCACAGCCAAGATGGCGGCGTCTGCCATGCAGGCGCATCGTTTCCTGCGGTTCTCCGTGGCTCTGGGGCCCAGGTCCTATAACTACCGTGCGCCGCCACCCCCGCGCCGCCGCCCCGGGCCCCACTGGCCAGACCCGGAGAACCTGCTGAGCCCACGATGGCAGCTAGGGCCGCGGTATGCGGCCAAGCAGTTCGCGCGGTACGGCGCCAAGTCGGGGGTGGCCCCCGCCTCCCTGTGGCCGTCCCCGGAGCAGCTGCGCGAGTTGGAGGCGGAGGAGCGAGAATGGTACCCGAGTTTAGCGACCATGCAAGAGTCACTGCGCACGCAGCAGCAGGCCCAGGAGGCAAGGCGTCGTGCCAGGTGCGTTATGGGGGCAGGTAACCCACGGCCCCGAAACCAAGGCATGCGGAGCCCTTGTGGTGTAGGGTTAACATACATGTACACTTGGCTGAAAAACAAAACTTCTGGCCGGGCGGTGGTGGCGCACGCCTTTAATCCCAGCAGTTGGGAAGCAGAGACAGGTGGATCTCTGTGAGTTCGAGACTAGCCTGGTCTACAGAGTGAGTTCCAGAAAGGCTCCAAAGCTACAGAGAAACCCTGTCTCGAAAAACCAAACCAAACAAACCCCCCAAACTTATAGGTAAATTCTTTTTTTTTTTTTTAAAAAGATTTATTTATTTATTATGTATTCAACATTCCTTCCATGTATGCCTGCTGGCCAGAAGAGGGCGCCAGATCTCATTACAGATGGTTGTGAGCCACCATGTGGTTGCTGGGAATTGAACTCAGGACCTCTGGAAGAACAGTCAGTGCTCCTAACCTCTGAGCCATCTCTCCAGCCCCTAGGTAAATTCTTGTAGTCACTCAACTACAGTTCTTGTGTTACTTTCCCCTTTCCTTTACTACTGAGACTAGCTTGCCCTTATATATACATAAGGTCTCATTGTTAACCATAACTCAGTGTTTCCAGACTGGCATTGAATCTAGAATCCATCTATCTTTACCTTCCATATATCTGAGATTACAGGCCTGTACCAGGCCCAGCCTCAACTATTTTATCTTTACTAACATTCTGTGCAAGAATCTGAGGATCCACACAATGGGAAACAAAACAGACAAGAATTTCACATGACAAGGGGCCCTCAGAAGGACAAAACACAGTTAAGAGTGCATGCTGGAGCCCGGCAATGGTGGTGCAAGTCCAGCACTCGGGAGGCAGAAGCAGGTGGATCTCTGAGTTCGAGACCAGCCTGTTCTACAAGAGCTAGTTCCAGGACAGGCTCTAAAGCTACAGAGAAATCTTGTCTTGGGGGGGAAAAAAGTGCATGCTGGGGCCAAGCAGTAGTAGTGCACGCCCTTAACGCCAGCATTCAGGAAGAAGAGGCAGGCGGATCTCAGTGAGTTCGAGGCCAGCCTGGCTAAACAGATAGACTGTCAAAACAAACAAACAGGGTGGGGGTGGGGATGCAGGAGAGCATCAGCTAGCTCGTTCTTGTTTAAGCAAAGCCCCATATAACCAGTTATAGTTACTGGGAAAATCTCGAGTTCCCAGAAGAGGGCACAAATGGTGCAAAGGTCCTGAGGTTGAGCCAAGCCTAGTGACACATGCCTGTAACTTTGGAGAAGACATGGCTCAGAGGCAGGTTGTGAGGTCTGAAGACAGTGAGACCCTTTATCATAAGTAAACTGGGCATGATGAGAGCACACCTGTGATCCTAGCCATCTGGAGCCAGAGGCAGGGTGAATCGCTGAGTTTTGAGACCAGCCTCGTCTACATAGTAAAACCCTATCTTTTAAAAAAATTTCAGGCCAGTGGCAGTACGGGCCTTTAATCCCAACACTCAGGAGGCAGAGGCAGGCTGATATTGGTGAGATCAAGGTCAGCTTCTACACTACAGAGTGCGTTTCAGGGCAGCTAGGACTGCACAGAGAAACCCTGTCTCAAAAAAAACAAAAAAGAAAGAAAATTAATTTTAAAAAAATGCCTAAAGTGTACCCTGAGGCAGTAGGTCAGTGTGGTTGGGTAATGGAAATGAGAATAGTGCTGGGCCCTGAAGTTCAGGGCAGACGTCAGCAAAGGAGGAACATGTGCACGATCAGATCTGGGAGGGAAATGAAGTCACAGACATCTGGATGATGCCACTTCTGGTGCAGGGTCCAGGGCAAGTGAAATGTGTTCCTCGTATTTAACCTTGTCCTCTCAACTTTGAAAGGACAAGATCGCCCTTTGTACAGATGAAACTGAGGTCTGCAGAAGCCATGTCAGCTGTCCAGAATCATGCTGGCAGGGTAGGATGGAGCTGGTTCCCCATCTGTCCCACCCTAGCTGGATGGATGGTCCTTTCCTGTTTTAAGGCTTGATTCTTTCAGTTTTACTGTCTTAAGACTGAGATATGAGTGTAACTAAAAATTCACAGGGCTGGAAGAAAACATTCATCTAGTTGTTTCTGTGCCTGAATTTGGACCTGGCAGACACAGCAGTGAAATCAAGGAAGACAGCCATGACATGGGCATGAGGATGGTTTAGTAGACAGGTGGAATCCAGGGTTGACTTGGTCTGCCCCTTACTGCCTGCTTTCCTCTGCAGGGAGCAGCACATTGCAGAGTGCATGGCCAAGATGCCACAAATGATTGAGAACTGGCGACGGCAGAAGCGGGAACGCTGGGAGAAAGCTCAGACTGACAAGGAGCGGAGGGCCAGGTTACAGGCTGAGGCCCAGGAGCGCCTGGGTTACCACGTGGACCCAAGGAGTGCCCGCTTCCAGGAACTACTACAGGACCTAGACAAGCAGCAGCGCAAGCGCCTCAAGGAGGAGAAACAGCGGCAGAAGAAGGAGGCACGAGTTGCTGCTATGGCCTCTGCGGAAGCCCAGGACCCAGAAGTGTCTGAGGAGCCCAGTTCCTGAAAACCCCTTTCCCAATAAAGTCTGCTGCTGAGAGCTCTGTTCTATACATTCTCTCTCAAGTTGTGACTTCCTGGGCCCCCTGGCTCATTCCACAACACCTGGGGTGGGAGAATGCTCCACTGGGCTGTGTTCACACCTGGACACTAGGCCATGCCATGAACTGGGGCTTCAGGGACAGAGAAAGGGGAATGGATGGGCAAATAATGAAGGAGCAGATGGCAGTGGAGAAGGAGGCTTCTGTTTACCAACATTAATCTCCAGTAATTAGCCAATTACCGGGGGGAGTACAGCCAAACAGACTGCATGATAGAGGGAGCAGCAGCCCTTCTAGGGCTGAGCTGGGGCAGGGGCCCAAGTTTCCAGAGGGAAGAGATGCTGGGGGCCCCCATCTGTGAGGCTCACAGGCCTCTTCCCCACATCTCGGCATGCCATGTCACCTGTGCCCCAGCTAGCTCAGATTCATAGGCTGCTGTGAGAAGCTCCAGTAGGCATGCACCATTATTAGGGCTCACTTTTAAAACTTTATTCACCTCAAAACCTTTATCAGAGATGTGTCCTGGGGCAGGGGTAGCCTTGGGCTTCTAATGAACTCACTCCAGATGGAAAGATTTGGGCCACTCCAATGGAGGATAAAAGTTTAGGGCTCCAGCTTCCCCTCATGGAGGAGGGAGGTGGGTTGTCCTTGGGGATGCTTCAGGGATGGGGAAGCAGGCAGGCGCCTCTCCATCTGGCTGCAGGGAGCTGGGACAGAGGCCAAGAGGGGCCCATCTGTCACCTCCTGGTTTGCCAGCAACTTTGAGCAGGCTGGGCTCTGTTAAGAGGATGGGGACAGCTGTCTGGCCCAGGTCTCGTTGGACTGAGATGGGAATAGGGGCCACTTCAGGAAGGTGGGAATCTGGGCTAGGTGATTTTTCTTTTTCTTTAAATGGTTTTTGAATTTTTTTTCTTCCTCTTAAATAAACATGAATATATATATATATGTGTGTGTGTGTGTGTGTGTATATATATATACTTTTTCTTTTATAAAACTTTTGTGGAGTGGGGTGGGGGCACTCTAGCCTCCCAGCATCACTCATCATCAAAGTTCTGACTCAGGAGGAAGTTGGCAGCCAAGTTCTCATTTTTTTCACACGCGAAGTAGGCCTGGATTACCAGGCTCTCTGGGAAGCCCAGTGCCTTCAGCTGTGGGAAGATGGGCAGGGGTAAGAAAGAGGGAGGTATGGGGCTGCCCACCATGAGTGGCTCTTCAGCCAGACCTCTTACCCTTTCTATAGCTTCCTTCTCCTGCGGTGTCACCTGGATATAGTTCATCTGTGGGGCCTCCTCCCCTATGGCACCAACCTCGCCCTCTACATCAGAGACATCCGGCAGCTCCCCCGGGGGCTCATTCAACATCTGGATGAACTGCTCCTGGTGATGGCTAATTTGCTGTGAGGAGAAGGGTGACAACCCACAGTCCTTGACACGTATGCCCAGGCCCCATCACAACTCTGCTTACACACCAAATTGTCAAACACTCTGAATGTGCCTACTCTGGCCAAACAGTCATGTAGTCATAGAAATAAACTGTCAAGGTAGGGCTAAGGTGCCAAGCTGGGGAGACGGGCATGGTGGTGTACACTTTTAACCCTGGCACTTGGGAGGCAGAGGAAGAAGGATCTGAGTTTGAGGCCAGCCTGGTCTACAGAGGAGTTTCAAGCTAGCCAGGGCTATATAGTATCTCAATTAAATGTCTCAATAAAACAGACCAAAAAGTAAATGTGCCAAAGCTAGGCATGATGGTTCATACCTGTGATCTCAGCCCTTGGGAGGCTGAAGCAAGAGGATCACCATGAGTTTGAAGCCGGCCTAACCTATATAATGAGACTAAATAAAAGCAAAAGTTCAAACCAAGTAGCTGCAGATATGCTAGTTAAGTCATTGAGGCCTTTTGGGAGGGATCAACTGTCTTGCAGAAGAGGGGAACTTGCCTCTGGCTAAAACAAGCACCAAGTGAAAATGCCCTGGGGTGGATCTAGTGGCATGGCAAGTCTCAGAAGAGCTCTGTGGCATGAACAGCACACAAAGTCTGGGAAGACTTTTCTCCTGTGGCAGTGGGAAGCCACAGTGGCAAACGGGGGAGTGCAGCTTGGGTGCTTCTCTGGCATGTTGCAAGTGAACCTAGGCCTCAACCCGCTAAGCACTAGCACTCCACTACTGAGGCACTCTAGGCCTGTGCAACCTTTATCTTTTTTATTTGAGATGATCTCACTATTTCAAGGAGCTGACTTCAAGTCCAGTGATCCTCCTACCTCAGCCTAAGTACTGGGCTTACAGGTGTACACTACCATGCTCAGCCTGAGTCTGTTAAATACGCTGTACTTGGAAATCTAGAGGTTCTGATGCAACCCTTTGCTTCTACAGACATCTGACAATTTAGCCTCTTGGTGGACAGTCACCAGGGGCACAGTGTAAAATGGAGACGAGAGAAAGAAACATGACAGTGGGTGGGCGAAGTGGCTGCCACTGGGGTAGAAGCAGAGACAGTCCCCAGGAGGCTGTCAGAGGCTCAGGGCAGAAACAAGCAGGCCTGAAAATTCAGAGGTCCAGAAGTCCTCTCATAGTTCAGCTGAGAGCGGTCCAGGTTCTGGTGTATGACACAGATTCAGGTGAGATCAGGAAAAGCCAAGACTGAGGAGCTACAGTACAGGAAGAACTCAAGAAGAATGCTGAGCCGGGCGGTGGTGGCGCACGCCTTTAAGCCCAGCACTGGGGAGGCAGAGGCAGGTGGATCTCTAGAGTTTGAGGCTAGCCTGATCTACAGAGCGAGTTTCAGGACAGGCTCCAAAGGAAAAAAAAAAAAAGAACACTGTGGCCAGAGTCTAGGACCCAGACATACAGCAGGCGGCAGGCGGCAGGCAGCCTGCTCTGGTGCTCTGGGCCTGACCTCTTCTGCAGGGGGATGTCAACAGCATCCATACCTCACTGAACTCCAATTACACATGACCTTGGAGGTCATCAGACAGCAAGGGACTGGACCTGTGCTAGTTCTGCTTTTTCAGAGCAAAGCTATGTCCCTGGATGTTCCCCTAAGGAACTAGAAAAGGCATCTGTCTCAGTTCCCTCGCCCTGGACCGCACCTGCAAGAGCTGAGGGTTCTCCTGGCCCAGCTGCTGGAGCAGTGCAGGGAGCAGCGCTGGGTTCTGCTGAATCACTTGCCGCATGTTCTGGAACTGGGGCTGGTCCCGCAGGAACTCCAGGGGGTTCTCCACTGCTAGTGGCAGGAAGAGATGTGGTGAGAGCCCTGCGGGGCTCCTGTGTCTAGACTGTAGATGCCCACATGTACACTGTTCATCCTGCTCACCTGTTTCTGTGGCCGGCTGTTCTGGTACCTGGCTCTCCTGGACAGAACCATGTTCTGGCTCGGGGCTTCCGGGAATTCCCTGTCAGGGATCCTGCTCTTTAGTTCTCTCCAACAGACCCGTTTTCCCCTCCCAAATTATCAGCCTGACAGGAGACAGGAAGGTCTCATCCCTGCCCTCTGTGCTCTCTGTCCAGCCTCTTTGGGAAGCCTTCAGTGGCAACATGCAACACCCAAGAGCCTATGGGGAGGTTCCACTTCCATTGCCTGTTGAGGTACCGAGACCTGGAGACTCCCTCACCGTGAGTAAGTACTCCACAGCTCTGTGGGGGTTGTTGTAGCTGGCCCTCAGTGCGGCCACAACCCGTTCCCGCTCGTAGCCCATGGACATGATCTCAGTCAGCATCGTCTCATACTCAGAGCCAGTCACTGTGGAGGGAGCAGCAGGGCCGGGGTCACCAGGAGCACAGAAGGGCAGCTCCCAGACCCTCCCAGACCCAGACAAGGCTGTCAAAGGCTGATGGCTGGGGCTCCCAGTCGCCTCTGCCCTGAGGACCACCCACCCACCTAATGTGGAAGCTGCGTCTTCCTCTCGCCCGCTGCTACCTGAAGAGGGAACAGAGCTGCAAATTCAAGAGAGAGAAATCGGACCCAGGCTTCTGGTGGCTTGCCCTCCCCGCAAGTGAATGGGACCACACTGGAAGGTGCAGAAGACAGGGCACAGGTAAGGCTACTGTCCTCTCCTTACCCAGAAATAGATTCTGGAGATGTTGTGGTGGCTGAATCTTCTGATGGGCTCTTGTCCTCTCTGCTGGGAGGTGGAGGATGAGACATGCCTGATGCTGGGGCCGGAGGAAAAGGTGTGGAGGATTCCGAGGCCACAGTAGGTGAGACCTCTGAGGGTGCTGAAATACCCTGGCCAGTCTTGGTCTGTGACAAGAAAAAGGGATCAGGCAGCAGCATCCCTATCATGCCTCAACATCCTGTCCCATCACAGCCCCACCCTGCCTGTGGCTAATCTCTCCTGGGCACACAAGCTCTTTGCCAGCATCCCAGCTAATCTACCCACCTTGGTCACCATGACAACCACAAAGTTCTTCTCATCTATATGGTATTCCTTGATGGGGACATCATCACTCAAGATCTTGCCAGCATAAATGAGCTTCTGTCCGGCCACAGGGAAAGCATCTTTACCCTTCTCAGCTTCTATCTTTTCCTTCAGCACCTTCACCTGGAATAAGGAGTAAGGTATTATAAACAAGACTAATAATGTGTGTATGTGGTCACAAACAGCACTAGCATTTGAAGATACCCTCAGTGAAGTCTAGGCATGGTTGTGCACGTTTAACCCCAACATTGGGGAGAGACTGAGTTCTAGGCTAGCCAGAGCTACATAATGAGGCTGTCTCAAATAAAATATAAGACTCCTTTCCTGACCCTTTTACTTTAGGGAAAAGTCGTTGATCTCAATCATGCAAGATTCCAATTTGTTCTGGCCAGCTGACAGCAATCTGTTATAGGCCAGACACTGAAGCTGCTCAGTGTGTGTCTCTGTGTGTGTGTTCACACGTAGGTGTGATGGTGGCGGTTTAGGGATGGACCCCAGGGCCTGTATATACTAAGTGCTCTACCAGAGCTCCATCCCCAAACCCTGTTTTAAATGGCCTGTGGAACAGAACAAAACACAAGTCAGTCACTGTTCTCACGTGAAGACACTGATGTGAGAAGAAAAGCAAATTTGTATTTCAGATGCCATGTAGTTGAGAAGGGAAACAGTAATAAGGAAATGAAAGGGTATACCTACCACTGGCCTCTGTTCTGTAACTACTGAGACATCCTTTTCCTTTCCATTTTTTTTTCCTTTCAACTTTTTTAACAGGGTCTTTCTTATTCTGTACTCCAGGGTGGCCTAGATCTACGTAGCTCAGACTGGACTGAAACTCAAAACAAACCCCATCTTGGCCTTAGTGTTCAGGGATCATAGACATAACCACAATGCCTAGACTTCACGTTAGGGTATACCAGTAGCTTTATAGTGTATTTGAGAAGGTTCAGGGAAAGTGGCCCCAGTAGTATCACCTACTTGGGAGGCTAAGTCAATACAGATCACTTGAGGCCCAGAAAGTTCAAAGTCACACTGAATAACAAGACCCCACTGTCAAAAGGCAAAAGCAAACAAAAGTTCATGCAGCATGTTTAGGCTGCTGTCTGTTACATGAAACAGAAAAAAATTTTAATCCTGTGTCTGCCATTGCTGTCACCATGGCAAAGTTCCTTAACTCTGAGGTTGTCAAACGGAGAAAGTCAGGAATCCCCGAGGGACAATGCTACTTTGCAGATTCAGCAAGATGACACTGGGGAAGAATAAACGGCCAACAAACACGGACCACCAAAACTATTAAGATTAAGACCATTTATTATCATCAACACTGTCGTCACCAGTTGGCTCCTCTTGGCCACTGATGCCAAACTGGGCCACCCGAGCAGCTTGCAGGCTGGGACGCGGAGCCGGCAGCTGACACCGCAGCGGGCCTGGGGACTCGCCCTGGGTCCAGGCAGGGCGCCCGAGCTGCCGGGGCAGGGCAGGGCCGATCGGGGGGGATCCGAGGAGGTCGGGCCGCTGGGGGAGGGCAGTAGGGCCCGGCCGCACGTCCTCCCCGCCCCTCCCGTTGGATACGGGCCTCCCTGCCCCCACCCACCCCGGCACCCGGTCGCTCCCGCCACCCGGGCTCCGGCCCGCACCGTCTCCTCAGGCTCCATGCGTATCTTGAAGGTCTGCTGCTGCAACGTTTTAAGTGTGATGATGACGGCCATGGCGGGGCCGGAGCAATGCAGCAGCCCCGGGATCCTCGTATAACATGCAACTCACGCCGCCGCCATCTTAGCGCCCAGCTGCGCCGTGCTCCATGCACTTCCGGGGCAAGTGAGAAGCGCGCGCATATCATCAACTATATGACCTGTCTGTGAACCCGCCTCTACCTCTAGAGCATGCGTGGTAGCAGTTCCCTTCCTTAGGCATGCGCAAACATTTTAGCTTTGCGCTTTAGCTTCGGGCAAACATCATGTTGTCTGGATGACATCATGCTTGTTAATAGTGATGTCATATGCCCGCAAAATGGCTTCTAAGACACCCGCTTTCACTACCAGGTTTTATGGGTGTTGCTTTAGTTGCCCCAATTCAGATCTGATCAAACTATAAGTTAGCAGAAAGCAAGTGAAGTTACCACAAATCTCAAAGGTATAAACGGTTTTTTTCGAGGCAGGATTTTTCTGTAGCTTTGGAGCCTGTCCTGGAACTAGCTAGCTCTTGTAGGCCATGCTGGCCTCAACCGCAGAGATCTGCCTGTCTACCTCCTGAGTGCTGGGATTAAAGGCATGCACCATCACCACTCAGCTGTCAAAGACTAGGCTCACAACCAAATATAAGAAACAGGGTATCATGTGGCTCCATTTTCAAGGGCTATCTTATTAATTTTTGCAATGAATTCTTCTATAGTTCACGGATGTCCTACCTCTGTGATATTCCAATGACTGGCAATCCATTCAACACCTCAAAAATATTTAACATTTTCAAGGCTCCTTTATGCTAAATAGTTTTTCCCCTCATAGATTTATTTCCCTTGCTTGCACCCACGTTTCTGGGAGGTAAGGGGTATTTCAAGAAACCTTAACTCACCATCACATTAACTAAAAGGTGGTGAAATCATCAGCCTTGGAAGGCAGGGGCAGCACATCAAGGGTGAATTAACGGGCTGAAGTAAAGCTGGGCCAAGGCTCAGCTTGAGACCATGAGCATCAACACCCTCAGCAAAACTGACCCACTCACTACTGTGGAGCTTGCTAAATGCTTCTAGCCACCAGTGACCAGGTTGAGTGTAGACTCCTTCAGAACTGGCAAGGGCAAGATCAGTTTTCTTTCTAAGATCACAGGCCTCTTGCTCACCTTCCAACTTTAAATGGCAAGCCTGTGACCCACAACAGTGGGGACCCCAATCCTTTCAGTTCCTTTTTCCCTTGTGGTCGGCAGGCACCCAGAGCATGCTTGGTAAGCCATCTCCAACTGAACATAACCAATCCCTTTTCTATCAGCTCAGTCCTAGATATATGGGCCCCGTGGGCCAAACCAGTCACTCTGAATTTAGTTCCTTGACTATGACTTACCAGCATTCACTACAATAATGCAAGGTTTGAAACTGCTCAACTATCCTATGTAGCAGTATCAGAAAGCAGACTAAGAGATCCAGCCTACTCTTCAAGACAGGGGTCTCCGTGTAGCCCTGGCTGTCCTGGAACTCGCTCTGTAGACCAGGCTGGCCTCAAACTCAGAGATCCGCCTGTCTCTACCTCCCAAGTGTTGGGATTAAAGGTGCACACCACCATGGCCACATGGCCAGCTCCAGCCCGAGCCCGTTTTTTTTTTGTTGTTTTTTTTTGTTTTTTTTTTGAGACAGGGTTTCTCTGCAGCTTTTGGAGTCAGTCCTGGAACTAGATCTTTGTAGACCAGGCTGGTCTCGAACTCACAGAGATCCACCTGCCTCTGCCTCCCGAGTGCTGGGATTAAAGGCGTGCGCCACCACCGCCCGGCCGGAGCCCGTTCTTAACAGATGGTTAAGATTAAGGTTCTAGTGCAGCCCCTAAGCTCAGTCAGCAGTCTATTCACACGTCTGCTGCCAGGACAAGGGGATCATTAGGGACGTCAGGCATCAAAACTTGTCAGCAAGCTGGTCAGTGGTGGCGCAGGCCTTTAATCCTGGCAGAGGCAGGCAGATCTCTGAGTTTGAACCTGCCCTGGTCTACAGAGTGAGTTCCATGACAGGCTCCAAAGCTACATGGAGGAATCCTGTCCCAAAACAAAATCAAATCTGACAGCTGCTCTCCTGCTTGAGATTACACGATACATATATTTATGCACCAATGTCATTTTGTGGGATTCGGCCAACTCCAATAGCTCAACCATGAGCCATCAGCACCCTGAAAAGCCACTGATTCCCTGACGTACATCCTCCCAGAGAAGGAAACACGGTAGGGAAGACACAAAACTTAATTTAATAGAAATTTTGTTTGTAGTTCTTACACTCTCAGTGTGAGCTGTGCTAGAACTGGCTGCCCCACAAGTGGCCCAGTCCTGGGGGCAAGGGAGAAAGGGGATGAGAAGACCCCCATTCTTCCTCAGTGCTGGGGGCAGGGGAGACACCACCCCCTTTTCTCCTGCCCTCCTCTGAGATCAGGAAGGAGAGCAGATGCAATCTCAAGCCTAGAACTTTTCCTCCACACCCCTTTTCCTGGAGTTGGAGGGTAGTGACCAGGGGCTGGAGAGAAAGGGACAGAAGAAAAAGATGTTGATTCAAAATGAGAAGCCAGGAGTTGAGGGCTGAAGGAGAATTAGGACAAACTCCAGTAAAAAAAAAAAAAAAAAAAAAAAAAGGGAGGGGGAGGCAGGGAACAAAATCAGAATCCACCCCAGATCTGAACCTGCCTGGAAAAAAATGAAAAGTTCCTGAGTCTCATAGAGACATTATTGGGAGCAGCCAGCTCTGCAGCGGGGTGTTCAGGCCTCAGTCCAGCCTTGGAGGCAGGTGGTATGGCCTCTACAGCTCATCCTTGGCCTGGGCAGTGGCATCCTCATCTTCTTCCTTCTCATCCTCATCTTCTTCATCTTCATCTCTGTCATCCTCATCCTCTTTGTCCTCAGCCTCTTCCTCCTCTTTGCGCTTCTTGTCCTCCTCTTCTTCCTTCAGCCTCTGTTCTTCATCCTGCTTGTCCTTCATCTGCTTTTCTGCAGCCTGTGGGGATGGACGGACCACACCTTTTACTACCTGGCTCTCTCCTGCCTCCCAGTCCCTGCAGCTGACCCCTAATAAGACAGGAACCCCAGCTCACCTTGGTGACACCCCATGTCTCATTGCCAAATTCCTCTGCATAGGCCTCATCATTGGTGATGAGAAAGTTGTCAAAGATTGTGCCAGACTTGACCTGGGGAAGAATGAAAAAGCAGATGGTCAGGAGTGACTTCCGACAGCGCTAGCTCCGAACAGGGCTGCTCTATTTCCACCATGTGAGGCAGTAAGGTGTGTGGTAGGACATGCCTTTAATCCTAGCACTGAGGAGGTAGAGGCTAGACCCCTTATGGAGTTCCAAGCCAGCCAGGTTACATAGTGAAATGCTGCCAAAAAAGGAGGGGGGGGGCATGGCAGGCATGTTGGTGCAGTGGAAAGGCAAGGAGGAAAGAACTCCAGGCCAGACTGGGCTACATGGTGAACTCCAAGACACCCAAGGATACATACCAAGACCACCCTGCCTCAAAACTCTTAAGAGAAAAAAAGAGGATACTGAAGTTCAAAAGCCATGCTTTCAGGACCTCTGCCCTAGTGACCTGTACTACTGACTTAGGTGCTCAGTGGGGCCAGGCACCACCTATGAGGTGTCAGCTAATAAAGACACTTGCTGCCAGAGTTGATTCCTAGGATGGACACACACAGTAAAGAGAATCAACTTCTTTTAGCTTTCCTCTGACCTCTGTATGTGCACCCACATAAAAACAAAATAAAACGTATAATAATAAAACCAACTTTCTTACCAAGGTGGAGGTAGTAGCACAAACCTTTAATCCCAGCCCTTGAGGGGGAAAGGCAGACAGATCTGAGTTTGAAGCCAGCCTGGTCTACAGAGTGAGTTCCAGAACAGCTGGGCCACACAGAGAAATTCTATCTGGAAACCCAACCCTTCCCTGCCCCCAAAACCCCAACTTTCTCCTGTGCTATGAAGAAAAAGGTATCATAAGAAACACTTCATAAAATGTACCGCTTTGGAGTCTGGACACCTTGAGGTTGGTTCTTCCCTCCACAACTACCAGTATGATCCTACAACTTGAGATTTACCAAGAATCTTTGTCTTTCCTGTGTCTCACCTGCCAGAGATCAAGGCCCAGGACACCAAAACTATCATAGGCATAGATGTTGGCATCCGGGGAATATTCAGGGTTGTCAATTTCCGGGTGTATCCAAGTACCCTTGTAATCTGGGTTGTCAATCTGACGTGGCTTCCACTCGCCCTGCAAAGGAGAACCAGGTGAATACAGGTGGACATATTCTTCAGTACAAGCAACAACCCTGCAGAGAACCCCAACGCCCGTCTTGTTTCTGCGGCACACAGGTGAGCCACACCCCACCACTCGAGCTTACCTTGTACTCAGGATTCTGAATTACTGGTGGTTCCCACTCCCCATCCATCTCTTCATCCCAGTCCTCAGGCTTCTTAGCATCAGGGTCAGGGATGTGCTCAGGCTTGTCCCAGTCCTAGGAATACACATGGAGGGCAGAGTGGGCCCAGGTGTCCTCCACTCAATGATGGCGGTAGAGCCACTGTCTGAGCACCAACCTCAGGTTTAGAATCTGTGGGGTCATCAATCTTGGCTCGTTCATCCCAGTCTTCTGGCTTGGCGGCATTAGGATCCTTTATCTTCTTGGGTGGCAGAAAGTCCCAATCATCCTCCAAGGAGCCTGACTCCACCTGGCTGTTGTCAATTTTCACCTCATACGTGTTGTCTGGCCGCACAATCAGCGTGTACAGGTGTGTGAATTCATCATCCTGAAGAGGGAAGGTGGTGAGCAGCCCCTCCCACCAGGCTACTGCCTGGGCCTCCCACGACAGCCACTTAAATGATTACCCCGTCACACCTTACACCGGATGTCCTTGTTGATCAGCACATTCTTGCCCTTGTAGTTAAAGATGACATGAACCTTCTTGGTGCCAGGACCGCAGATGTCTGGACCTACACGAGCAGCAAACACAGGCTGCTTACTAAGGCAGGCTCTAGCCCTCTCCGTGAGAGAAAGAACTAGCCTCGCCTACTTATTAGCTTCCATGTGCATGTATGTGCACCATGCATATGCAGGAGCCTCAGAGGTCAGAAGCAGGAACTGGACACCCTGCCACCCAACAAGATCCTGAAGCTACCATTTGAGTGCTGGGAGCTGAACCTGTGTTCTCTGGAACCACTGTATCATCTCTCCAGTCCATTTTGTTTCTGACAGAGGACACTGTTACAAATAACTCACGCTGGCCTTAAATTATTAATCTACCTCAGTGGTCTAACTGCTGGAATCACATGTGTGCACCAGCATACTTAGCCAGGAATAAGGACCCGATTCTATTTTCTTTTTCTGAGACAGGTTCTCTTTACATATCCCTGTCTTGGGACCCACAAAGATGCACCTGCCTTCGCTACACCCAGTACTGGGATTAAAGGCATGTGCCACCACTTCAGGGTCAAAGACCTGATTCTTAAACTCAGGACAAATCTGAAAAGATTACCATTCTAAGACGGGCAAAGCGGCTTTAGAGGTAAATCAGTGCTTTCCACCAAGCCTGACAACCAGAATTCAAATGCCAAAATCCAAACGACAGAAGAGATTTCTGAAGTTGCCCTCCGACCTTCACACTAGGATGCCCAAACATACATGCATAAATATGAACGCACTCAAAAGGTTTCTAGTGATTTAGATTAAGTCATTGGCTCCATTTCTAAGATTAGAAAACATCTAGAAATAATCATACAAATGGACAACAAAAATCTACAACTAAAATAGCTATCCCTTCAGGAAAAAAAAATCCTCATTCATGTGCTATGGTTGTGAAAACCAGTTTTCTGAGTATAAAGGGGTCAGTCTACACCCACTGTCCAACAGGCAGAGGTCGGCACTGGCTGTCCTCCCCCCTCACCAAACATGATGTTGTATTCCGAGTCTCCATGCATGTCCTTCTGGTCCAAACTACCCGGAAACAGCTTCACGTAACCGCCCCCACAGTCGATATTCTGCTCATGCTTCACCGTGAACTGTACCACCAGTGTCTGGCCCTTGTTGCTGAAGGGTTCAAATCTAGCGGACAGCGCGTAAAATCGGGCATCTTGGCTTGTCTGCAGCCCTGTAGGATTGGAGTGTCGTCAGGCGGACCCCGAGTACCCTAGCCCTCGAAGGGCACTGATGACCTCCCCTTCCTTCCCCCACCTGTCCTTGGCTCCCGGGTTCCGGGGAAAAGCCCAAGCTCTGAGTGCTGACTACAGCTTCCTCCAGGAAATCGTCTTCAATCTGAACACCCACTCCCTGCCTCTTACCTTTATCTTTCTCCTGGTCTCCGTAGAATTTGCCAGAACTGAGGACAAATTTGCCAAAATCGGACTTGTGTTTGGATTCGACCCAGCGGTTGGTCCAGTCATCTGGTGGAGGGGCGGCATAGAGTCAGATCAGCCGGCCCGCTGACCCCCGCCCCCATACCCAACGTCTGTCAGAAGTCACAGCAGGTGGGGGCGGGGAGGGGGGGATTCCCATCCCAGCCTCGAACTTGACACCTCGAGCCTGCTTCAGGTCCTCGGACGAACCCTAACTCCGGGCGCGGGAAACTGCTGTGCCTTCCACGGCCCCCAAGGACGCACAACAGGAACCGCCCGCGGCTCTAGTCCCCCGGGGCCGCAGTGTTGGCCCTCTGAACCGTAATTACATTTACACACGGTGAGGCAGCCATGGGCGCCGGCTCAGCCGCCGCTGAGGCAGCCTCGAGGCGGGCCCAGACCTTACCTCCGTCCAAGAACTGCTCTTTGAAATAGATGGCAGGCTCTGCGGCCGCCAAGCCGAGGAGGCCGAGCAGGAGCGGCACCGAAAGGAGCATGGCGGGCCGAGGGGGCGGCGGCGCACGGGCCCTTTAAAAGGATCGTCGAGCAGCGGCTCTGCGGTACTGACGGACGCTGCCGCCGCGGCTCCGATTTATATTCACCCACCTCTCACACCAACCTGACCCGGCCGCTGAGCCCGCCCCTCGGCCCTTTTGACTGGTTTAGACCCACAGCTATCCCTTCTCATTGCGTCCTAGTCGGCTCAGCAAGTTAGGCTGTGGCTCGGAACGCTGGGATCCCAGATGGCCGATTTCTATTGGTTTCACCATGGGCCAATGAGGGTCAACCACGCGTTGTGGGGGACGCCCCCTGGTGGGGTGGGGGCCCTGAGCCCGCTCGGGTCCGGTCACGTGACCGGGCCTCCGGCCCAACCCCGCCCTTGCTGGTGTGAGTCCCTGGCTTTCCTTCGAACAGTTTAAAGAATCCGCGCGAGCGAGCCCAGATATTAACCATGAGGGACCAAGACCATTTTCCATCCTCTCTGCACAGAGGCTTCCTCTCATCTTCTATCCGTCCTGCGCTTAGGGAACGCCCACCCGATGGAGCGCTTTTCCTGTTCAGGATACGGGCAAATGCTAGTGCATTCTAGTGTCACAGCTGCTCACGCCAGTAGAGAAAGTGCCAGCTTTCTCCTCCTTCTGTCCCGTAGTGCCCTAGCAGCCTGTCAGACTACTGTGTGACATGATGCAAGTCGCTTTGCCTCTCTGAAATAACAGAGGCCAAGATGGGTGACCCTGAATTATCTGGCAAAAACGCTTTTAAATCTTTTAGGGCTATCCACGGTTTGAGGGCAGGAAACACAGAGGTCTCAGAGGGGTGTGGCCGTAAGCGTCTTTCTTCGGGTGAGAGGTACGGTTATTATCTTTTTTTACCCAGAGCTGGGAAATGAAGGGTCACTTCTTTGTGGTCTCCCACAAACGACTTGGCTTTTGCAATTAAACGGCTATAGGCAGAGGGGAAGGGGTGCCGTTTGAGGAGGGAAAAAAGGACACAGATGGCTATGGTGATAGAGTCCTAGGCCGATAAGCAGGACCCTTGGATCTTGAGTCCGGACTCAAGTCATGTGGCTGTGGCCAGCTCCGTGCCTGCTGCTAGGTGGTGGGGGATGGGGAGGTGTTTCCAAACTGAGGAAATGGGAACGCTGGGACACCAGCTCGGCCTAGGGAAACCTTACAAAAATGGTGTGCTTCCGCCTCAGCGAGAGGAATTCAGAGGTGAATGACACTTGAGGTCAAGAAGTTGGAGCTCCACCCCCCACCCCCCCACCCCCGGCAGTGCACAGAACTAAGTATTGTTGGTCTAGATCCCTCTGGAGGATACCCAAGTTCAGAGTGATCTTGACAGACCTGTCCTGTGTCAATAACACATATGCTTAATGCTCCTGCTTTATGGTCAATGCATTGTTGCTTGAAATGGAACCCAGGGAATTGTGCATGCCCTCTAGGGGTTGAGACACATCCTTAATGCTGCAAGTTGACAGTCATGCTGTGTAGCCCATACTACCCTCAAATGCACATCTGTAATTCCAGCACTTAGGAGACTGACCGAGCAGAAGGAAGTCTGGCTCCAGACCAGCCAGAGCTACAAAGACTGTCTAGAAAACAGAAGGCAGACAGCATCTGAGGAACACCACCTGAGGTCAACCTGTGACCTCTACATACATGCACACATACAGAAAATAAGTTAAGTGGGGCTGTGGACGTGTCCCTGTTAGCAGAGTGCTTGGTTACCATACATGACGCCCTGGGGTTCGTCCTCAGCACCTCATAAACAGGACAGAGTGGTGTATGCCTATTGTCCTAGCACTCAAGAGGTTGGGGGGGGGGAATCAAAACTTCAAGGTCATTCTCAGCTGCATAGTGAGTTCAAGGTCAGTCTGAGTCACAGAGGACCCAGTGCCTCAACACAGTGAAATCAGGGACTGGATAGATAGTTTAGGAGCACTTGCTTCTTTCCAGATGTCCCCAAGTTCAGTTCTCAGCAACCACGTCAGATGGTACACAACCTTAGCTCCAGTGGATCCAAGACATATTTCAGGAGACAGAGGCAGGTAGATCTCTATGAGTTTAAGGTCAGCCTGATCTACACAGTTCCAGGTCAGCCAGGGTTACATAGTGAAATAAACAAGAAAATATTTTAGCTGGGCGGTGGTGGCACACGCCTTTAATTCCAGCACTCGGGAGGCAGAGGCAGGCGGATCTCTGTGAGTTTGAGACCAGCCTGGTCTACAAGAGCTAGTTCCAG
>JAQHUG010000066.1:378845-433040 GCA_028555095.1 Dicrostonyx torquatus
GGATTGCTGTGAGTTCGAGACCAGCCTGGTCTACAAGAGCTAGTTCCAGGACAGGCTCCAAAGCTACAGAGAAACCCTGTCTCGAAAAACCAAAAAAAAAAAAAAAAAGAACCACCAGCAGCAAAAAAGAACAAGAGAGCCAGGTGTACTTGCCCATCAACACTCCCAATGTAGTAGTGCCCTTGGCCACACTACCTCTCATCTCCTGTCCCCAGTGCCCATCTTCAACCAGCCCAGCCTACTGAAGTGTAGGTACTGAATCCCAAGAGTCCCTGGACCTGCTCTATAATCTAGATTCCCTCTTCCAGGGAGTACCACCCAACAAGAGCATTTATGATGTGTGGGCCAGCCACCCTTGGGACCTGGCTGCTCCTGCTCCCAGCTGGCTGCTCTGCTGGTACAGCCTGTAATAGTTCAAGGCAGGCAGGGGCTTCTTCTCCCTTCTATCCCTGGGTACCATTTTGATGGAGACCAGAGCTAGGAGCATGTCCACAGCAATAGCTTTAAAACATCAGACACGGCCTTGCTGAAAACCCACAACATTAATTAGGCTACTTCAGAAAGTGTTTTCCCTCTGCTAGACACAACAGGTCAGGCCAATCATGCCTTCGACTCTCCCACACACAGGGACCGGATCTGGAGAAACAGCGCTCAGTCTAGAGTGGTGCATCTTCTCTTATTCCACCCTCGCATGCCATTCCTCTAGCCATCCCTCTGTCACCATGCCTTCTTGAATCGAAGCTGCGGGAGGGAGAGCCAAAAGTGGGTCCAGTCTGAAGTCTTGCCCTGCCCCTCAGCTGCCTGGGTAGGAAGTAGCACCTTTTGGGGAAAGGGTTAGGAAATGAAATCTGGACCCTACATAATTTGGGGTGGTGGAGGAAGTAGGGGACAGATTAACAGTAAAGGAATTTACGAGAAAAAAGAGAGAGACCTTTGCAGTTAAATGTTTAAATGGGCTTAAGGCTTGACTCTCATAGACTGGAGGAGGGAGCAGAGCCAGCCGCCAGAGCCCCAGTGGAGGGCCTAGCTGCTTCTTAGCAGTTTAAGGTTTGGCTCATGTGGTCAGAAAGTATAGAGACTTCTAGATTTTTTTTCCTAAGGACAGGTCCAGGTGGAAAAAAAAACTCATAAAAGGTTACAGTGTGTTTAAAAAATCTGCATAGGCTTAAGAAAGAAAAGAAAATGGACATAGCCAGTCATAGGAAAAAATAGCTTAAAATAATAAAGTCTTTAAAAAAGAGAGAGTAAAGTAATACAAAAGAACAACCCATGTAAAGATGGGGAACACACAGGGAGTCTGGATCGTGTGTGGTGCTGTGTTGACTTTGGATTGTTTGAATACTGATGAGCAAACAACAGCTGCTGAAAGACATTGGATTGTAAAAGGGACTGCTGAATCAAACCAGCCTCCGTGCAATAGGGATGTCTTTAAAATGGATTGTGTTAGGAGAGAGGTTATGCTTCTGTTTCCACAGGATTCCTTCAAGGTTAGTAGAGATCAAGTTTGATCAGGGAAGACCCCCTGAAAATCCTGATTATAAACATAAAGAGATAAACCAAGGAAAATGAGAAGAAAGAGGACGTATATGCTGATCCCTCTGCATGGGAACAGCTCTGAAACTGGACAACAAATGTTACAACTCGTTTTCCCCAGATATGACCATTGTTTCAATTTTCTCAGGGTCCCCTGGAGATTCTGTCACCCCCAGACAACAGGAAGCAGTCTAGAGAGCAAAATGTGCACATTCTCAAGAGGTGGGGTGGGTAGTTTTTAGTCATTTGGTGGATTATGGATGTTTGTCATAGTTTAGAGGGGATATAAAAATACAGGATAAAAAGACAACTGTTAACCTCAAATATTTTACAATGGTATGAATTTTGATATATAATCTGCCTACATTGATACAAATTTAAAGGTATTTCTGTTATACTGTATGTATGTTTCTATTCTTGTCTGGGATATTGTGCTTATGCAGCTCTGGTGTGGGAGAATTGTCTGTATTCTGTCAATCATGTTTTAAATATATGCTGATTGGCCAGGCAGATAGTATAGGCAGGAAAACCAGACAGGAAGTAGAGGTGAGAACAGGAGAATCCGGGGAAGCAGGAAGCTCCCTTGGCATTCCTGCACAGACCACCAGAGAGGCAACATGTGTTCCTGTCTCAGCTGAGAAAAGGTACTGGCCATGTGGCTAATATAGATAAGAACAATGGGTTAATATAAATTATAAGAGCTAGTAAGAAGCCTGAGCTAATGGGCTAATCAGTTTATAATCTTATGGAGACCTCTGTGTGATTTTCTTTGGGGCTTGCCGGCTGCGGGGTACAGGGCGGGACAGTAACCCCAACGAGCCAGCCCTCATGTTACACAGCTCATTTAAAAATAATGTAAAACGGGGGCTGGAGAGATGGCTCAGAGGTTAAGAGCATTGCCTGCTCTTCCAAAGGTCCTGAGTTCAATTCCCGGCAACCACATGGTGGCTCACAACCATCTGTAATGAGGTCTGGTGCCCTCTTCTGGCCTGCAGACATTACACACAGACAGAATATTGTACACATAATAAATAAATAAATATTAAAAAATAATAATGTATAACTAAGAAATACAGGTTAGTAGTTAGTCATATATAATAATCAAACTTGTAGTCGTTATATTTTCAAGACTAGACATACTGTAGATAGGTGACCTTCAGATACTTCAGAGACCTACAGAAAATGGCATTTAATATTTTAATAACCTAAGGCTTTTCATGACAGTGAACATGTGAGTTCCTGGCAGGACCAATCTACTTCACAAAAGAATGATAGGCATTGAAGAGCTTCCATATAGAGTTTGCTTCGTTTAGTTTACTTTGAGGAGGGTGACGGGCAATGTGGCAAAGCTGGCTATTTGGGCAAGAAACTGCCCTTGCCTTAACTGCTGACAGTATACTGTTCAAACTGGACAAGCAGGATATAAAGGAAATCAACTGCCAAACTTTGTAAAGACAAGGTGGAACAGTCCTTCAAAATTCCTGTTTCATAGAAAAGTCTGCCGGATATTCTAGACCTGTAGGCTGAAGATAGATGCCCCAACGTTGTAGAACTTTGGGTGTGACTGTCCACACAGCCAGATGTTTCTGTCATTTCTGTAGTTTTGGAAGTGACTTACCCTGTACTCCCTGTTTACTATGTTAAAGCTAAACCCTCGCCTTTTTATTTAGACAAAAAGGGGGAAATGTGGCATAGAATATTTGTTTAACTTTGTAAATATGTGTTATTTTGTTTATGCTGCATTTGTTTAACTAGGTAAAGATGTATTGCTGTTTCACCTGGCCTGCCTAAGGCACCTGATTGATCTAATAAAAAGTTGAATACCTAATATTATAATATTAGCTAATAATAGTCAATAGTTTGGCAGAGGAGGGATAGGCAGGGCTGGTGGGCAGAGAGAATGAGTAAGAGGAGGAATCTAGGTGGAGAACAATGAGGGAGAAAAAGAGGAAGATGTCTGGGGCAACCTAGCTAGGCAGCCGCCACGGACAAAGCAGGAAAGTAGGACATATAGAATGAAACGTAAAAAGCCCCAAGGCAAAATGTAACCGAAGAGAAACAGGTTAAATAGAGTTATAAGACTAACAGAACAAGCATAAAATAAATCTGAGCTTTCATAATAAGTCTCCATTTCATAATTTGGAGGCTGGTGTTTCAAGAAAGCCTGCTACAGAGGTGTTGTGGAATAAATTTTTTATACACTGGGAAGATGTGTCATTGCCAAGGTGCTTTCTGATTGGTTTAGTAAAGAACTGGATGACCAATAACTAGGCAGGAAGTGATAGGACTTCCAGGCAGAGAGAAAAGAAGAGCTGAATCTAAGCATAGGGAGGATGCCTGAGGAGATGAAGAGGAAGCAGGACATATAGGAGGAAAAGTAAAAGTCACAAGTCACATGACAGCATGTAGATCAATATAAATGGGTTAATTTATGGGCTAGTAAAAACAAGCCTAAGTTAAGGCAGTGCTTTCATCACTAATAATAAGTCCCTGTGTCATGATTTGGGGACTGGTGGTTCAAGAAAGCCTGCTACACAGAGGCTTACCATTTTACCTAGTTTCTCGTTGTCATCAACCTAATTGGATTGATTTTGATGTAAGAGCTAACCAGAAATATGCCTGAGCCACTGGGTCAAACAGTGTTGTAATTAAGATAGGTTTGTGTGATTATTCGGGTCTGGTGGCCAGGAAACAAAAGGGCAGTCTTTGTTTTCATCTTCTAACCTCTGAGAGCATCAGATCCCCAGAAACTGGAGTTACAGATGGTTGTGAGCCACCATGTGAGTGCTGGGAACTGAACCTGGGCCCTCTGACCCGCTCATCCATCTGTCCAGCCCCGCAAAGAGCAATTTTGATTAAAATCAAGACTTCTAACACAATATAACCAAAGGTACACTAATTTGCTATGCACTGAAGAATGATAGGAAAATGTTACATTTTTTTTGTTTTTGCTGGGCAGTGGTGGTGCTGGCACTTGCCTTTATCAGAACTTGGGAGACAGAGGCAGGTGGATCTCTGTGAGTTTGAAACCAGCCTGGTCTGCAGAGTGAGTTCCAGGACAGCCAGTCCCACACAGCGAAACCCTGTCTTGAAAAACAAAAGCAAAAGAAAGAAAGACAGACCTTGAGGAACCAAGTTATTCTTCCCAAAGTTGTCCTCTGACCTCCACTTGTGTACCATGGTCCCTGCCAAAAAAACAAAAGCAAGCAAGAAAGAACCAAGGTTGCAGTGGTAGCATGGCTCAACGTGGCCACGCACTGCCTGAGACACCTTGGATTCACTGCCTTTAATTGTGAATTACTTGGTCACTGGATATTCAGAAACTTATTGTTACTTTTGGCAGCTTTTTGGTAACCCCACATTGAGTTATAGGACCCCATATGGATGACGCCCATAGTTTTAAAGAAGCATCAATTCGATATTATTGTTTTGATCTCCTGAGAGCACAGGGAAGTGTGGCAGCTGGAGAATTTATAATTTTTCCCTGTTGGTTGTCATTTTTGCCTTATTTTTTTTCTTCTGTGAAATGGAAGATTTAGATAGTAATTACATTATGAATTTGGGGGAGAACCTTAAAAACCTCAAGTATTCCATGCAGGTCAGCATACTCTGTATCTGTGGCTGTTCCTAGGTGAACCCCTCTTCCCTAAATGGGTATGGTTCCTACCCAGATTTCCTGACATTTTTAAAAGAAGACTTACTTATTATGTATACAGTGTTCTGCCTGCATGTTGCTGCAGGCCAGAAGGGGATACAAGATCTCATTACAGATGGCTGTGAGCCACCATGTGGTTGCTGAGAAGTGAACTCAGGACCTCTGGAAAAGCAGCCAGTGTTCTTACCCTCTCCAGCCCTTCCTTTGGCATTTTAAAAGAGTAGTTAACATCAGCAGAGTTGGGAGTTGGAAAGATGGCTCAGCTGTTAAGTCCTCTTCAAGAGGACCATGGTTCAATTCCCAGAATCCACATGGCGCTTCAAAACCATCTGTAACTTCAGTTCCAAGTGACCTGATGACCTCGTCTGCCTTCTGAGGGCACCGTGCACATTTGTGGTGCACGGACATATATACAGGCAGAATACACATAAATAAAACAAATAAATCTAAAAATTTCAGCAGAATAACCATGAGTGAAGCTCACCACCCAGTGCTTTATCTCTGTGCGAGAAAGAATTCTAGGAGGGTGGCAGTGATCTGAGCTTGTTGGTAGTGGCTGCATGAAAATTACAGAGTGTTGGGAGTGAATCAATAGAATTATTCTCAGTTAGGTATTTTTTTTAATTATTTATTTATTAGGTATACAATATTCTCTGTGTGTATGCCTGCAGGCCAGAAGAGGGCACCAAACCCCATTGCAGATGGTTGTGAGCCACCATGTGGTTGCTGAGAATTGAACTCAGGACCTTTGGAAGAGCAGGCAATGCTCTTAACCTCTGAGCCACCTCTCCAGCCCCTCAGTCGGGTCTTATAGTGTTTCTCTGTAACCCTAGCCTTTGGCAGATGTAGGGAGGAGATAAAGTGTTCAAACAGGAAAAAAAAAAATCAAGAGAAACTATTTTTTACTTTCTTTTTTTATTTTTTATGTACATTGTTGTGAAGTGTCCGATCCCCTGGAACTGTTTCTTCAGACAGTTGTAAGCTGCCATGTGGGTGCTGGGAATTAAACCCGGGTCTTCTGAAAGAGCAGTCAGTGCTCCTAACCACTGAGCCATCTCCCGAGGCCCTTTAAATCATCAGATTTACCTCACTATTTAACTAAAGGCTGCTGGGGAGAAACTACTCTGAATCCCTTAGGTTTAGCTGAGGTTTAATTGCCACACTTAAGATGGCGACGGCCTGCTCCCAAATCACACTGTGCGCCACATTAAAAATGGCGACTCACGCGCTCTCGTGGTTCCGGTTCCGGTTCCTCGGTCCGCCGGTGGCCAGCACGCACTAAGCACACTGGGAGCCACCATGGCTGACAATCCGGTGTTGGAGCTGTTGCTGCGGCGGCTGGAGGCAGCTGATGGCGGCCTGGACAGCGCGGAGTTGGCTACGCAGCTGGGCGTGGAGCACCAGGTGGTGGTGGGCGCAGTGAAGAGCCTGCAGGCTCTGGGTGAGGTGAGCTCGGCGCGTGCGGCTGGCCCGCCTCGCTTTTACATCTGTACCCCATTATGGCTGGTTAGGGAAAACTGCATATAGGTGCGCCGTTGGCTGAGCAGGTGGGAAGTCTGGAACGGTTTATGTTCCTCTGGTGACCAATGCCTATTAAAGCAAAAGCAAGGAGCTTGTAAGGGTGTACGGGACGAGATCGCTGCCCTAAAAGGGGTTGCAGTCTGATGGGGAGGTGCAGATGACCTGAGTGATGTGGGGGCTCAGAGAACCAGCTGTGACTGTTAACCTCGGGATAACTGAGTCTGATCCGGTAGAGGAAAACGATGACACTCAGGACATCAATGGCAGGGCATCGGTACCGGGATTACAGGTCGCAGTGACCATCACAGCCGAATTGTATGGGTCCCTCATTCCCATTCCTCTCCATATTAGGGCCTCCTTGTGCGCTAGGCAAAGCTGTACCATCGAGATTACGCTCTAGGCTGTGCTGTAAATTGATCTGTGGACCAGGCTGACCTCCAATTACAGAGGGCTGAGATTAAAGGCTCACACCTTCAATATGTGGCGGTTTTTGTTTGGTTGTTTGTGGTGTTTTAAGAATTGTTTATTAGTTTTATGTTTATATGTGTGTACCTGCTTGAGGAGGAGGCCAGAAAAGGGTGTTGGATTTCCTCTTAAGTTACAAATGATTGTGAGCCTCCATGTAGGTGTTGGGAATTAAACCTGGTTCCTCTGTAAGAGCTATTGCTCTTAACCACTGAAGCACATCTCAAGTCCACTTTTTACTTTTTTAACTTTTTTTTGTGGGTTTTTATTTTTGTTTTGTTTTATAGACAGGGTCTCTTTACATAGCCCTGGCTTTCCTATAAGCTGCTATGTAGATCAGGCTGGCCTTAAACTCACTCACAGAGATCTACCTGCCTATGCTTCTCAGTGCTGGGATACTTTGAAACAGGCTGTCATTTGTCCAGGCTGGCCTTGAACTCACCACACAACTAGAGCATTCAGGCCTCGGGCTTTCCATTTTCTTGCCTGAGGTTCTCAAGCAGCTGAGATTACAGGTTTTTATCTACCATGCACAGTCTGATTTGTCCGACTTTACCCCACAAGCATAGTGGAGGACCATACTAGGAGTTGTAGCCAGCGAAGTTGTGTTCTTTGTATAATCTTTGGGAAGGACTGCCAGGCAAAAGTGAAGGCTGGGTGGGGTGCTGAGGACTGAGACTGGCAGGTCCCCACGCCTGACGGGCATGGTGTCTTGGGTGGGGAGTCACGTGACTCGAGGTTCAGGGCAAGGTAGAGGAGCAGGGAGGAAGCCCGTCCTTCCAGCATCAGCAAGTGCACGGTGCTGAAGTGAAGGGCTTGTGGACTACTCAGGAAGCAAGATCCATGAGGCCGAGTTCTGGGCTGTGTATTTGTTAAGAACAAGTTCTGTAGTCTCAGCTGTGTTCTGTAGTCCTTACCAGAATCTCAGGATAATGATATCATTTTTAGGTCATTAAGACAGATGATGTTCAGTGTAGTTAGGTGACTTACCAGTGTCACTCGTACATAGTTCCAGGGTCCTCATTATTGAGATCAAATCAAGATTACAGTATAGGGGCCAGGGATACGGCTCTTGCTGTATTCGTCTGATAGCCTGAGTTCAATCCTTGCACACCTGTAATCCCACCACCCCTAGTTAAGCAAGGTGGAGGCAGTAGAATTGCCAGGAAGCTCTTGGCCTAGCGAGCCTAGAGTGTGCAGCACAGCAAAGAGTAAGAGACCCTCCTTCACCAGGTGGTGGCTGCACACACCTTTAATCCCAGCACTCAGGAGGCAGAGGCAGGTGAATCTCTGAGTTCAAGGCTAGCCTGGTTTACAGAGCGAGTATCAAAACATCAGGGGTACACAGAGAAGTCCTGTCTCAGAAAACAACCCCCCCACTCCGGGAGAGAGAGAGACCCTCAACAAAGTATAAGGCAAGAACGAAAAGCTGTTGCCTGACTACACACACATTAATAACTCTTAAAGCTAAGGTGTTAGGTGTGTGGGGTGGCTCAGGCTTTTAACCTCAGTATTCTTAAGCAGAGGCAGGTAGATGTCT
This sequence comes from Dicrostonyx torquatus, assembly GCA_028555095.1. NCBI lineage: Eukaryota > Metazoa > Chordata > Mammalia > Rodentia > Cricetidae > Dicrostonyx > Dicrostonyx torquatus. The sequence continues at coordinate 387,560 of JAQHUG010000066.1, forward strand.
GTGAGTTCAAGACTAGATCTATAGAGTGAGTTCTAGGCTAGGCTATCCAGAGCCACATAGTGAAACCTGCCCGGTAAATGAGTGAGTGAGTGAATGAAAAAGTAGAAGGGGAAAAAAAAGAAACATCTGTTTATAGTTGATGTAGGAGTCAGGTCAGGGGCAGAAGGAGGAAGATGGCAGTGGAATTGTCCAAGTTCCAGAAGGAAATTAAGGAGCCCGAGAAGCTCGTCGACTGGAGACTTGTCTGCTGTGCCTCCAGTGCATCAGAGGTGTGAATATGCACGACAGTCACAGCCACCACCGCTGAATGGCTGGATTCTCCCCAGGAAGCGAAGGCTTCATATAAGCGGCAGGTCTCCACTTGCATGGGTGCAATTAAAGGCCATCATGAATGGCCTTGATTTATTTTATTTATGTGTGCGCGTGTGTGTGTGTGTGTGTGTGTGTGTGTGTGTGTGTGTGTATGCATATGTATAGGTGAGTGAACATGCTCCGGGAAGCTGGAGAAGTCAGATCCCTGAACTAGGAGTTAGAGGTGAGCCACTCTGCATGGTATAAGAGCAGCACATGCTCTTGACTGCTGAGGCGTCTCTCCAGCTCTGGGGTGTCTTTGAATCTCTGGCTCAATGCTGTAGAGATGCTGGTGGTTTGGAACACCACATGTACATGTGCCACTCATTTCCTTGCAGGTCATTGAGGCTGAGCTACGTTCCACCAAGTGCTGGGAGCTGACTGCTGAGGGTGAGGAGATTGCTCGGGAGGGCAGCCATGAGGCCCGTGTGTTTAGAAGCATCCCTCTTGAGGGCCTGGTGCAGAGTGAGCTAATGGTAGGGCCCAGGGCTAGGGTCCAGGGAGGGGTTGGGGTGCAGGTGGCCCTGGTATACAGCACTCATCACAATCCCACTTCCCTAGCGACTCCCCAGTGGCAAGGTGGGCTTCAGCAAGGCCATGTCCAACAAGTGGATCCGAGTGGACAAGAGTGCAGCTGATGGGCCCCGGGTGTTCCAAGTGGTGAGTCCTGTGTGCAGATGGCCAGGCAGGCTGGAGGCAGACGGAAGGGCCGGTGGGGCAGACGCCAGCCCTCATTCCCTTTGTCCTGTGACAGGTGGACAGTATAGATGATGAGGTCCAGAAGCGGTTGCAGCTGGTCCAGGCAGGCCAGGCTGAGAAGCTGGCTGAAAAGGAGAGGAATGAGCTCCGGAAGAGGAAGCTGCTAACCGAAGTGTGAGTGACTGCAGAGCCTAAGCCCTTTCGCTTGTGTGGTACTGTGAGGATGGAGGAGGAGCTGCCTAGCCCGTATCCAGTCTTCAGACCCTGTTTCTACAGGGTTTTGTTATTGTTGTTTAGTTCTTTGGTTCCTTGCTTTAGAGACAGGCTCATTCTGTGTAGCCCAGGCTAGCCTGATGTTAACTATGTAGCTCAGGCTAACCTCAAATTTACAAAGATCTGCCTGTTTCTACCTCCCTAGTGCTGGGTTAGAGGCATGGACTGTGCAGGGCTTTGAGTATGTGTACTGGGCTCAGGCAGCCCGTGGGCCTTTGCTCTTGCTGCACCTGCTGTTGAGGAAAGTATACCTTCCAGGCAGGCAGCCAATTAAATTCCTGCTCGTGCGTGACTTAAGAGGGCCACACTGAGCCAGATTTGGTGCTGCATACTTGTGCAGGGAGACAGGGAGTGTCGGTCTGGCCTACACAGTGAAACCTGCCTCGTAGAACCTCTTAAAGCCTGGGGTTGTAGGGCTACCCAATGGAAGTCTAGGCCCTGTATTTCCTTAGCTAAAGTTTATGACTTGGCCAGCTCACTTGGCCTTCCCCAGCCTCAGCTTCGTTACTTGTAAAAATCCTTCTCATAGGGTTGTGAAGTAACAGATCCAAAATAAACTCTCAATACTTTGCTAATATCATCATGACCCTCGATATGCATCACTACTTGAATGGACCCTGGCACAAATTAGAGTCTTAGTGTTTTTTATACAACGAATAAATGCACGACCAGGTAGGTAGTGGTTGCATGAGAAAATTTCAAATGACAGTTTCTGTAGTATGAAGGGAAGCAGGCTGTGTCCCACCGCCCATCTCCCGGCCGTCAGCTAGCTTATACCTGAAATAATTACACAGAGACTGTATTCATTGAAATACTGCCTGGCCCGTTATGTCTCCAGTTTCAAGATAGACACAACAGAGTGGACAAGGGAAGTTGCCAGCCTGGGCATCATAGAACACCTAATTAACAAGGAGGAAAAAAGAGGGCCAGCATAATAGTTTAGTGGGCAAAGATACTGTCACCAGTGTAAGCCTGGTGTCTTAGGGTGTCTTTTGTTGTGAAGAGACATCATCACTTCAGCATCTTTTTTTTTTTTTTTTTTTGGTTTTTCAAGGCAGGGTTTCTCTGCAGCTTTGGAGCTTGTCCTGGAACTAGCTCTTGTAAACCAGGCTGGTCTCAAACTCACAAAGATCCTCCTGCCTCTGCCTCCCGAGTGCTGGGATTATAGGCTTGCGCCACCACTGCCTGGCACAGCATCTCTTTTAAAGAAAACATTTAATTAGGGTGGCGCACTTACAGTTTCAGGGGTTCCGTTTATTAGCATCACAATGGGGAGCATGGCAGTGTGCAGGCAGATGTGCTAGAGTAGTAGCCGAGAGTTCAGGCAACAGGAAGTCAACTGAGACACCAGGCAGGATCCTAAACATAGAAAAGCCAGCCGGGCGGTGGTGGTACACACCTTTAAGGGAGGAAGAGGCGGGTGGATCTTTGTGAGTTGGAGGCCAGCCTGGTCTACAAGAACAAGTTCCAAGACAGGCTCTAAAGCTACAGAGAAATCTTGTCTTGAAAAGCCAAAAGAAAACTTCAAAGCCTGTCCCAACAGTAACACACTTCCTCCAACAAAGCCACACCTCCTAATAATGCCAACTTTTTTTTTTTTTTTTAAATATTTATTTATTATGTATACAATATTCTGTCTATGTAAATGCCTGCAGGCCAGAAGAGGGCACCAGACCTCATTACAGATGGTTGTGAGCCACCATGTGGTTGCTGGGAATTGAACTCAGGACCTTTGGAAGAGCAGGCAGTGCTCTTAACCACTGAGCCATCTCTCCAGCCCTAATGCCAACTTTTTATGAGATTATGGGGGACAGTTACATTCAAGCTTGAGTTCCATCCCTGGGACCCGCACGGTAGAAGGAAAGAACTGATTTCTTGACGTTGTCTTCTGTTCTCCACATATAAACTGTGGCGTGTGTGTACCTTCACACACACAAGCACACATAGACAAGCGAATGTAGTAATGATTTCAAAAACTTTTAAAAAGCTGGGGGGACTGGAGAGATTGCTCAGGATGAACAGCACTGGCTGCTCTTCCAGGGGACCGGCTTAGATTTCTAGTTCCCATGTTGGGCAGCTCACAACTGCTTGTCACTCTAGCTCCAGGAGCTGTGTTAGGAGCAGCCCCAGGATGTGATACCTTCTTGTGGCTTCAGCAGGCACCCATACACAACATACATTGACATAAACATGCGGACATACAGTAAACGTAAATTAAAAACAAAATTGGTAGTGCAGCTCAGTTGTAGGATAATTGCCTGGTGTGTCGAAGGCCCCAGGGTTGATGCCTTCCACCACAAAGAAAAAAACAGCTGGACATGGTCACGCCTTTAGTCCCAGCACAGGAAGCAGAGAGACAGGTGGACCTTTGAGTTTAAGGCCAGCCTGGTCTGCACAGGAGTTCCAAGTCAGTGCTCTGTAGTAACCCTGTGTTGTTTTTGTTTTTTAAAGCAAATAAGGACACTGTGGAATACAGTGCCTAACACCTTTCATCTCAGCCTTTACTGTGTAACATTACCTTCTCTAGAATAAACAAAGACATAAGTAAGTAGAGCAGGTTCTAGGATGTAGCTTGGTTGATTAGTATGCACTAAGCCCTAGTTGATCCTTAGCACCACATAAACCCAGTGTGTCGTAGGCCTGTAGTTGTAGCATATAGGGGGTGGAAGCCGGAGGTTAAGGCCATTCTTGACTGTATAGCAAATTCCAGGTCAGCCTGGGATCCATGGAATCCTTTAAAACAAGAACCAACAACCTAAAACCAGAGTGACTCAGTGTTCTGGGATTAACATTCAATGGCAGATCGAGGGAAGGCTCTCGAAGTGACAGCAGTGTCCCTTCTCTTCTCTGTCCATAGGGTCCTGAAAACCTACTGGGTGAGCAAGGGCAAGGCCTTCAGCACAAGTGTGTCCAAGCAGGAGGCAGAGCTGAGCCCAGAGATGATCTCCAGGTAGGAGAAGGAGAGGACAGAGGCTGTGGGGAGGGTTGGACAGCCCTTTCTTTATGGTTTATTTAACTTTATTTTATGTGCATTGGTGTGGAGGTGTCAGATCCCCTGCAACTGGATCTTCAGAAGTTGTGAGCTGCCACATGGGTGCTGGGAATTGGACCCGGGTCCTCTGGAAGAGCAGTCAGTGCTCTTAACCACTGAGCCATCTGTCCAGCCCCCTTTCTCATATCTTTGTATGAATTTCCTGAATTTCCCCACAGTGGCTCCTGGAGGGACCGGCCTTTCAAACCCTATAACTTCTCTGCCCAAGGTGTGCTCCCAGACAGTGGCCACCTGCACCCCTTGCTCAAGGTCCGCTCCCAGTTCCGACAGATCTTCCTGGAGATGGGGTGAGCACGGGGCCTGGGGTCGGATGTGGCAGCTACTGGCACAGGCAGGACAGTCAGTCCGTGTCTCCTGCAGGTTCACTGAGATGCCTACGGACAACTTCATTGAGAGCTCCTTCTGGAACTTTGATGCCCTCTTCCAGCCTCAGCAGCACCCAGCTCGGGACCAACATGATACGTTCTTCCTGAAAGGTTGGTGGCCTGGGAGCCTTGCCAAGGTCTGGGGGAAGCTTTAGGGAAGAGGTATCTCATTTCCTAAGATGAAATCTGACCTTATTGTAGTCAGCAAGGCCCTGGCAGCCGGTTTCATCCCCTAGTAATTTCTCTCCATTGTGCCTAGTCTCTGCTTCCTGAACATGCCAGGCTGTGCCTGCCTTGGGGCCGTTGCCTGTGTTGTACCTGTACTAGCCACCCAGAGTTGGTTTTTGTTTTGTTTTGTTTTGGTTTTGGTTTTTTTTCGAGACAGGGTTTCTCTGCAGCTTTTGGAGTCAGTCCTGGGACTAGCTCTTATAGACCAGGTTGGTCTCGAACTCACAGAGATCCGCCTGCCTCTGCCTCCTGAGTGCTGGGATTAAAGGCATGTGCCACCACTGCCCGGCTTGTTTTGTTTTTTTTTTTAAGAGAGGATTTCACTATGTAGCCTTGACTGGCCTGGAGCTCATGTAGAGGAGGCTAGCCTGGAACTCACAGGAGTTCCCCTGCCTCTGCCTTGCTAAGGCTGGGCTTAAAGGTATATGCCACAATCCGTGGTGGTAATTAATATTATTTAGAACTTCACTGGCTGTCTGGAACTCCCAATGCAGACCAGGCTGGCCTCAGACTTACAAAGCTACACCTGTTTCTGCCTTCCTAGTGTTTGGACTAATGGCTTGTGCTACCATGCCTAGCATGTCCCAGATTTTTAATGCCACTTAAGGGCTGGGGTGTGGCTCATCAGTTTATCATCAGTTTAGCACTTGATTAGTACATATGAGAACTTGGATTCTATTTGTCTCTGGCTTAAATAAATAAATAGCCGAGAGCCGCCCTTCCTGTCACCTCCCCTCTCTCAGCACCATGAATTCTCAAGGGTTTGTTTGCAGTCAGAATCCTGTTCATGTATATGAGCTGAAGAAAAAAACTCAGCAGTGAAGAGCACTTGCTGCTTTTACAGAGGGCCCTAGTTTAGTTCCCAGTGTCTGTGTTGGAAGCTCACAACAACCTCCCACTCCAGCTCTAAGCAATCTGATAACTTCTGAGCACCCAATGTCATGTGCATATACTAGACATAGATACACAGGCATATACATAATTGGAAAATAAAAATAAACCTTTAAATAGAAGCATGTTGTCCTTAGTTCTAGAAATGTCCATCGCCTCCCTTCCTCCCTTCCTTCTTACTTCCTTTTTGGTTATTGTTGTTTTTGTCAATTTGTCTTTCACTGTAGCCAAGGCTGGCTTTTAACTCATGTCAATCCTCCTGCCTCAGCTTCTTTAGTGCTAAGACCATCTTGCCTTACTATTGTGGATTGTTTTGTTTTGAGACAGGGTCCTACTCTAGTCTAGGCTGGCCCATAAGTCACTATCTCAGTCTCTGTCCTTCTGCCTCAGCCTCTAGCGTGATGGATTGTAAGTGTGACCACCATGACCAATGATTTGTTCCCTCTGTGTGTATACTGTTGCTGCTGTGAGGGATGGAACCCAGGGTCTCCTGGATGCTGGAAGTTCTCTGTCACTGATTACAGGCCAGCCCCTTTAGCGTTATGAGTGGCTTCTCACAGTGGTGGTCTTCTTCCCTAGGAGGTGACAGATGAACTCCCTCGGTGACCATCGTCATTTTAGTAGCAGTGATCTTGCTGTTGTCATGGTACCCAAAATTCATCTTCTATTCCATTGTTGTAAACCTTCCAACTACAGGAAGTGGTACTGTTAGCCCCTCATTTACAATTGAGGAAGCTGAGGCACAGAAGCACATCACTTGCCTAGGGCAGCTAGCTGGTACATGCTAAAGACTTTTTTTTTTTTTTTTTGGTTTTTCGAGACAGGGTTTCTCTGTGGCTTTGGAGCCCGTGCTGGAACTAGCTCTTGTAGACCAGGCTGGTCTCGAACTCCCAAGTGCTGGGATTAAAGGCGTGCGCCACCACCGCCCGGCCATGCACCAAAGCTATGACACATTCCCAGACAATTCACATGCGTGAGTTGGGTGTGGTGGCTCTTCCCTGTCACCAGCATTAGGGTGCTGAGCAGGGGAAATTCTACATTCCCAAAAAGGAGAGAAACTTGTTTTGTTTATTTGCTTCTGGGGGGTACATCTTAGTGTTAGAGCACCTGCCAAACCTGAGGAAGGCCCTGGGTTCCAGGAAGCATTGAGGGGGAAAAAATCACATATTTCTTGAGCAAGGCCTCTCTGAAGACCCTCCTGAATGGCAAGATTGTTGCTCATCAGCTGAGTCAGCCCTGAGTAGGGCAGAAGTCCCTGTCCCCAGGGAGAGCCACTTCCTGACTAGGTGTCCTGAGGAATCTGTGTGGTGGGGCAGGAGGTGAGAAACCACTGTAGATACTAGTGTGTGCCTGCGGGCCTAGGCAGGCTGTGTGCAGATACTAGTGTGTGCCTGCGGGCCTACGCAGGCTGTGCACCATTTCAGTCCTAAGCAAGGCTGGGGTGGTAGCACACGCGTTTAATCCCAGCATTCTGGAGGCAGAGACAGGTAGATTTCTGAGTTCAAGGCCAGCCTGCTCTACAGAAGGAGTTCTAGGCCCACCAGAGCTGCAGGGAGTCCCAGTTTAAAAAAAGTCCTCAACAAAGACAAGGAAGTAAGGCGAGAACGGTGTGAATCCTCCAGCTCGAAGCTGTAGCCGGTGCAAAGTTCTGAGGCTGAAATGTCAGTTAGTGACCCTGGAACTGCAGGCCATGGGCCAAATAGGATGAGAGGAGACCAGAGCAGGAGGTAACGGGTCAGAGCCAGAGGGAAACTTGGGCTCTTTCACAGTGAAGAGGAAAGCATGGGGAAGTAGGAGTTCTGAATGATGATGTCATCAACTTAAGAATTCCAGGTACCTCCAGCTGCTGGGGCACTGGAGCTTCTGTGGATACATGCCTGACTGACATGCACTAGCTTCTGAGATATTCATTGACTGACCGCCTGTCTCTGTCCTGCCTAGATCCTGCCGAGGCCCTGCAGCTCCCAATGGACTATGTTCAGCGGGTGAAACGGACCCACTCCCAGGGTGGCTATGGCTCACAGGGGTGAGGCAGAAGCAGGACTTGGGCTGAGGAGGGGCAGGAGGCTGGGGTTCCAGGACTGCAGAGTAGACTCTGCTTTTTCTTTTGAAGCTACAAATATAATTGGAAGCTAGAAGAGGCCCGGAAAAACCTGCTTCGCACTCACACCACAGCAGCCAGTGCCCGTGCCCTCTACTGCTTAGCCCAGAAGGTACAGCTGGTGGGTGGTTGGTACTGTCCTATAGGCCTTCTGACCCGTGCTGGGACCAGGCCTCATCTGGCTGTTACCCCTTCTCCTCAGAAACCCTTCACACCAGCCAAGTACTTCTCTATTGATCGTGTGTTCCGGAATGAGACGCTAGATGCTACCCACTTGGCTGAGTTCCACCAGATAGAGGGTGTGGTAGCCGACCATGGACTGACCCTGGGCCACCTCATGGGTGTGCTGAGGGAGTTCTTCACCAAGCTGGGTGAGCAGGCAAACCACTCCAGACAGGAAGTGTTTGGGGTCCTTGAGAGGGTGCCTCTTGGGTCATCAGCCTGCCTTGGCCAACCCCTACAGGAATCACCCAGTTGCGCTTCAAACCAGCCTACAACCCCTACACAGAGCCCAGCATGGAAGTGTTCAGCTACCACCAAGGTCAGGGGTGGGAAAGTGAATGCAGAAGGGGGTCTGAGGGGCCTCACATTTGACCTGGGTCACCCTCTTTCCTAACCTATCTTCCCGTTCTCTGGGCACTATCACCCACATGCATTCTCTGATCTCCCCTTTCTCTTCACAGGTCTAAAGAAGTGGGTAGAAGTTGGCAACTCTGGGGTCTTCCGCCCTGAGATGCTCCTGCCCATGGGGCTCCCCGAGAATGTGTCTGTTATTGCTTGGGGTCTCTCCCTGGAGCGGTGAGTGCCCAGGCTGGAGCTTGGGATGTCCCCGTCATTCACTTGTTCATACCTCTGACAATTCTTTAATAGGAATGCCCAGTTTTGTGCTGGGCCCTGAGCTGTGAACACCACAGCATATTTCCTCAATACCATGCAACCTGGAGCCTAGTGGAAAAGGAAGGGGAACTAACATGGCTAATAAGGAAACTCAGAAGGCCAGAATGTTGATGGCAGGAAGTGCCATAGAGAGGATAAAGCAGGACTGAGGAGACGAGGTGGTCAAGAAGGCTTCACGGAGGCCCAGGAAGCAGTGAAGTTTGCTCACAGGGTGTACCAGGGAGAAGGCATAGCTTGTGCAAAGGCTCTGGGTCTAGATTCAGCATGGGGTGTGCCAGCAGAGTAGGGAGTGGAAGGTAAGATGAGCTTGGGGGTGACTGGGCCAATGATACATCCTTTTCACCATGGGCAAGACTTTCCCTTCTGAGAAAGAAGCAAAAGATAGCCTAATCTGATTTAGTGTTAAACTGTTCCTTCTCTTAGCCCAACGATGATCAAGTATGGCATCAATAACATCCGAGAGCTGGTGGGTCACAAGGTGAACCTGCAGATGGTATATGACAGCCCTGTGTGCCGCCTGGATACCCAGCCCAGGTCTCCACAGACACAGGAGGCTGCATGAGTCCCTGTGCATCCCCCAGCGGTGACCTCGCTCATATTTATGAGGCCTCTGTGAGGCTAGCTCACTCCCTCTGCCTCACCCACCAGGGGCAGGGTCCTGAGTGCAAGAAGCGGGTTTCTTGTGCTGGCCTTTGGTGGTGCATGTAGTGTTCTCGTAAGGGTGGATTGGGCCCTGCGGGTCAGCTGTTGTCTAATAAAATAGGCACTTTCTCCATGTGGTGCCTTTTGTTAGGATTCTTTCTTGTTCATTTCATTAGGTGACTTGTGGGCCTTTCCCTGCTTGGTGGGAGAAAACTGGGTGAGAGTCCCTGGGTATGTTGGTTTGGGAGTCAGGGTTTTGGATTCTCCATGGTCCAGGATCCTAGAAGGTCCCAGGCAGCCCAGGCAGGTCCATGGCTCCACTCAACATTTATTTATTTTTAATGGATTTGTGTCTGTCTGTTCAGGTGCAGGTGGAAAACAACCTTGGGTGTCATCCTTAGGAACAATGTCTATGTCCTTTGTGACAGGGACTCATTGGCCTGGGCACTCACTGGTTAGGCCATGCTGTGTGATAGGGAAGCTCCAGGGACTTTCCTGCCTCCATCTCTCCAGCTCTGGGATTATAAGTGCACATCCCTTATTTTTTTACGTGTATTGAACTCATACACAGCAAGCACTTAACTACTGAGCCAGCCCCTCGCCCCTGGCATTTACTAGTCACTGACTGGTGCCCAGTCCTTGTCTAACTGAATAGGACTGAAACTCCTCTTGATGAAAGGACACTTTAGTGAGTGATGGCCTAACGCTAGCCTTCCTGTGCTTGTTAGGAGCAAGGCTGTGGGGTGAGAAGCTGCTCTTAGTTTCCCCCCTAATGGTCAAATCTCCCAGCACTGGAGCAGCTGAAGCAGGGGCATCATGAATTTGAGGCCAGCCTAGGCCACGTACTTAGCCTGTCAAATGAGAAAAGAGAGAGATTCACGAACTTTGAGGAAATAGTTGCATAAAGCTTCACGCACCTGCACTTTAACTTGCTTTTCTGGGACCGCCTGTTTGTTTGTTTTTTATGTTTATGATAGTTTTGTCTGCATATATGTCTTAATGTTTTAGGCCAGGTGGTGGTGATGGTGCACGACTTCAATCCCAGCCCTCAGGAGGCAGAGGCAGGCAGATTTCTGTGAGTTCGATGGCAGCCTGGTCTACATAGGTTATCACTATAGCCTAGGCTTGCCTCAAATTCAAGATTCTTCTGCCTCAGCCTCCCAAATACTGAAATTATAGACGCATGTCACAACACTTAGATTTCTTTCTTTCCTCCTTTCTTCCTTCCTTTCTTTTTTTCAAGACAGGGTTTCTTTGTGTAGCCTCAGCTGTCCTGAAATTAGCCCAGTAAACCAGGCTGGCCTTGAACTGCTTCTGCCTCTCAAGCTCTGTATTGGAGGTATGTGGCACCACTGCCTGACAACAGTTAAGTTTGTTGCCTCCTATCAATAAATTTTAGGATCTGCCAGATGTTTATCCTTGCAACTTTTACAACAGTGTTATTTTAGTTTTTTACCACAGCAGTAATAAACGGGGATGTGTTTGAGAGTGCCAGTTTTTCAGCCAGGTGTGGTAGGATATGCCTTTAATTCCAGCACTTGGGATATAGAGGCAGGTGGATTTCTGAGGGCAGTCTGATAGACAGAGCTGGTTCCAGGACAGCCAGGGCTACACAGAAAAACCCTGACTCCCAAAAATAAATAAAGGAGAGTACCAGTTTTTCCATTGCTTAGCTGATAAAAATCCAGATTCATAGTCATTTTCCACAGAATGTAGAGTCAAGATATGTCCTAGTTTGGTGTGTAGTTATGACAGCAGTGTGACTGGGGCCTTCCTTCATGCCTCCCTTATGTGGACGGTGTGACAGATGTCACACAGGGTCTTTGCTCCTGTTGCAGTGTCCTGTTTATGGCCTCTCTCTGGTGCTGCTGACCCTGAGCTGGTCCAGCTCCGGGCCTTCGCATGCATCCATTCCAGTATATTACCCATTTGTGTGTGGTGATCAAACCCAGGGTGTGTATGTTATAGACAAAGGCTCTACCTGAACTATATCCTCAGGTTTAGCTCCTTTTTTGAGACAGGGCTTCTGTGTTGCCCAGACTGGCCCCGGCTCCTTTGCCTAAGTAATTTTGCTTCAGTTATCCAAATATCAGGGACCACAGGCATGTTAACTGTTCCTAGCCTCCGTATTTTAGATGATTGGTTTTTTTTTTTAAGTCTGGTTCAGCTCATTTTGTTCAGGTTAGCCTGAAACTGGAGATCCTCCTACCTCAGCCCCCAAAAGCTGGGTTACAGGCATTCCTAGATGCATGTTGAGTTCCATGCTAGCCTGAGCTACACAATACTTTATTTGAAAATGTAGGGAGCAGTAGTGACACACACCTTTAATCCCAGCACTCAGACATAGGGCAGAAGCAAGTGTTTTCTCTGTGAGTTCGAAGCCAGCCTGGTCTACAGAATGAGTTCCAGGATAACCAGGACTATACGGTGAGACTCTTGTCTTGAAAAAACTAAGAAGAAAAAGAAAGAAAAGAAAAATCTGTGGGGTAGAGGAAGCCCTGAGTGAGTAAAGTGCTGACTTGTATTTTGATGTGGGCATGGAGGAGTCCAAGACCAATTGACCCATTGGAAACTTCCAAAGCCATTACCTATGTGGGCCAGGCCCTAGAGGAATGACAAATCGTCCTCCAGAGCCTCAGTATGACTGTTTATGGGTAATTAATGTGTATAGAAATTAGCAAGCCGGGCAGTGGTGGTGCACGCCTTTAATCCCAGCACTCGGGAAGCAGAGGCAGGTGGATCTTTGTGAGTTCGAGACCAACCTGGTCTACAAGATCTAGTCCCAGGACAGGCTCCAAAGCCACAGGAAACCCTGTCTCAAAAAACCAAAAAAAAAAAAAAAAAAGAAAAAGAAAAAAGAGATTAGCAACTTGGGCTTCCTCTCCAGATGTGTACAGGCTAAGATTGCTCACCCACAGATACCTCCTACCAAAGCTCGCTAACCCCTGTGCTGTACATAAAGAACTGAGGTTCCAATCTGCAGCCATAGCTCTAGAGAGCTCTACCTGATCCACTCAAGCTGCTGGGGATGTGGCGTCAAAAAAAAAAGTTGGAGAGATAACTTAGTGGCTAAGTACTGGTTGGTTTTTCGAGGACATAAGCCCAATTTCAAGCACCCATGTGGTGGCTCACAATTGTAATTCCAGTCCCATGGAATCTGGATCTCTTTTCTGAGCTCAATGGGCACCAAGCACACATGTTGTACAGAAATATGTGCAGGCAAAACATTTTATGTGTATGGACACAAAAACTATATTTAAAACATTAATAAAGACAAAAAGAGATCCCTCCAGATGGCAGAGTGGGTAAAGGCACTTGCATAGTCTTCCATCCCAGTGACTTACAAAATGGAAGAAAGTAGTGGACTCCTTCAGGCTGAACTTCCCAGTGGGGAAGTCAGAGTTGGCACATGCATACACACAAGTAGGTTAAATGTATAAAAATTCACCTGAGTTCAATTTCCCACCACCCACATGGCAGCACACAGCTGTAACTCCAGGTCCAGGGGATTTGACACCCTCACACAGACACACATGCAGGCAAAACACCAATCCATATAAAATGAAAGTAAATTTATTTTAAAAAATTACAGTGGTGGTGCAATCTTTTAATCCTAGCACTCGGGAGGTAGAGGTAAGCAGATCTCTGAGTTCGAGGCCAGCCTGGTCTACAAAGTGAATTCCAGGACAGCCAGGGTTAAACAGAGAAACCTTGCTTCACAAAAAAATAAATGGACGAATGAATTAATAAATAAATGTTGCAGGTTATCACTAGCTGTGGGGGTGCCTGCCTTTAATTCTACCACTCTGGAAGCAGAGGCACGCTGATCTCTTTGTTCAGTGCCAGCCTGGTTTACATAGAGTCCCAGGCCAGGACATAGTAGGACGCTGTTTCAGAAGAATTTGAAAAAAATTGTAGAACAAGCCGGGCGGTGGTGGCGCACGCCTTTAATCCCAGCACTCGGGAGGCAGAGGCAGGTGGATCTTTGTGAGTTCGAGACCAGCCTGGTCTACAAGAGCTAGTTCCAGCACAGGCTCCAAAGCCACAGAGAAACCCTGTCTCAAAAAAACCAAAAAAAAAAAAAAAAATTGTAGAACAGAGAGACGGAACGCCGATGTACAGTATGAGTTCGTCAAACTGTAATCTGAGTGCCACAGGTGACCGCAAATGCGCTCTGCGACTTTAGACGCAAAGGGTAGCCGATGCGCGCTGGACCAGCATAACTCCACTGGCGCCTAACCGCACGCGGAGCCTAGTGTAAAGCTTGGGGGGCGGGGCGTGCGCAGAAGACCGGCGTGCTCAGAGGACAGGAGCGTGCGGAGGGCGGGGCGCAGCAGAAGACGGGGCGTGCGGTGGGCGGGAGCTCCGAGGCGGGAAAAGACGAAATGGAGCGCCAGGGAGTGCGTGAGGTGCTGTTTTCCCTTCTGTGGGCGGCGGGCGGGGTCCGGCACTTCCCCGGCCGACCTGTACCCGGGGGCCGTTCCTTACTGTTGGGGCCGCCTCCTGCCTGGCGAGGCGAGGTTTTCTGACTGACGGAACGGTTGGTCCTGATGAAGCAGAGGCCGTGCGAGCGTGCGGTACGCTACCGGCGCCGCGCTAAGGCCCCTCGCTGTGTAGACCGGGCCGGGAAGGGGACGAGGGGCGCGCCGCTCGCTCGCTGTCTGCCCGAAGCTCTAGCGTGCCACAGGGGCCCCTGTGAGGACCAGACACGCGGGTGGGGGCGCCCGCCCACGCCGCCTCTCAGAGCCTCCTGTGCTCGCAGGTGGACGTGCCTCCCGTGGAGCTAAAGGACCAGGACCCACAGGCGGTTGTGGAGAGCGGGGAGCCTCAGCGGAACGAGAACCACGAGGAAGAGGCTAGCGCCGCGGCAGCCAGGTGGGGGCCCCATCTTGCTTCACGCGGGTCATTCCACGAGGGCCTTGTTCCACGGTGACGTAACACCTTCCGGGCGCCCAGCACGGTCCTGGGTGCTGGCGACAGGCAGAGGAGAGGCTGGTGTATAGGCATGCAGAGATTATTGAACAGTACAGGTTAAGAGGGCGATAATAAGAGACACAATTAGACCTCTCCTCTCCCTACCTTCTTTTCGCGTTCCTTCCGTCACTGGGTTCTCACATATCCCAGGCTGGCCTCAAACTAACCACCTATCTAGGGTGAGCTTGAGTTGAATCCTCCTGCCCTTCATCTCCCAGCTATTAGGATTATAGTTTATACTGCCACACACCTGGTTATACAGTGCTTGGGCCTTGTGTGTGCTAAGCAGGCAACCTACCAACTGAGTTCCATCCCTAGCTTTGTAGTCAGACTTTAGATGCCTCTCAGAGGTTTAAGATGGGAGGACCGACACCATTTGACTACTTGGTTGTTGTTGTTTTTGGTTTTTCGAGACAGGGTTTCTCTGTAGCTTTGGAGCCTGCCCTGGAACTAGCTCTTGTAGACCAGGCTGGCCTCGAACTCACAGAGATTCGCCTGCCTCTGCCTCCCAAGTGCCGGGATTAAAAGCATGAGCCACCACCGCCCAGTTCCATTTGACTACTTTATATTTTCAGGGAGGCAGAGGTCGATGGATCTTTTTGAGTTCCAAGCTGGCCAGGGGCTACATCATGAGACTATCTTAAAAAAAATTTTTTTTTGTTTTGTTTTTTAACTGTCTAGCCCTTTAGAGAAGTTTGTTCTCTTTGAAAGAAAGTACTAAAAGGCTCCCCCTAGCTGCTGTGACATGAAGGACAGGAGTTGAGTCAATGGGAATAAACCCACGTGCAAGGTGTATAGCTTGCTCTATGGTGGTATGGAAGTATTGAGATGTGTCAGGTTCTGGAAATGTTTAAGAGGATAGATCTGAAAATCGATAATGGATTAGATTCTGGAGTGAAGGAAAGAAGGTGTTAAGAATAACTTAAAAAATGTTTTTCGCCGGGTGGTGGTGCTGCACACCTTTAATCCCAGCACTCGAGAGGCAGAGGCAGGCGGATCTCTGTGAGTTCGAGACCAGCCTGGTCTACAAGAGCTAGTTCCAGGACAGGCTCCAAAGCCACAGAGAAACCCTGTCTCAAAAAACTTAAAAAAAAATTTGTTTTTCCCAGCTGGGTGGTAGTGGCAGACACTTTTAATCCCAGCACATGGGAGGCAGAGATAGGTGGGTCTACAAAGAAAATTCCAGCATAGCCAGGACTATTACACAGAGAACCCCTGTCTCAAAAAACCAAAAATATATTTTTCCCATGCACTTTTATTCACCAAATATTCATTGAGGGTCTAGATGATGGGCATTGCAACAATGACGAAACCAGCACTTTGGGTTTCTAGGAACTTAGCAATATGGAGTTGTGATAGCTCGTTGTCTTTTGGTGGCATCACAACTCATTTGGTTGTTTTTTTTAAAACTTGTTTTTAGTGCTTCAAAATGTCCTTTGTGTGGATATGCCCCAGTAGATAATCAGTTCACTTTTGAAGGACGTCTTGATTGCATCTAAATTTTAGTAGTTAGGAATAAAACAGCTATAAACTACACCTAGCTTTTAAGTTTTTAATTTCAATGAAGGCCAGTTTCTCAGTTCTTTCTTTCACACATTTATATGTGTGTTTTATTTGAGACATCAACAGCTTCCCCCAACAACCTCACCAAAAAAAAAGCTGGTCATGGTGGTGCATGCTTTTGAGTCTAGCACCCAGAGGCAGAGGCAAGCTCATCTCTGAGTTTGAGGCCAGCCTGATCTACAAAGTGAGTTCCAGGACAGCTAGGGCTACACAGAGAAAATCTGTCCCAAAAACAAACAAACAAAACCAAAAAATAATACACCAGCAGCCAGGTGTGGTAGCAGTTGTCTTTAATCCCAGCTAAGGCAGAGGCTGGTGGATCTCACTGAGTTTATGGCCTATATAATAAGACTCAAAAAAGTCCCATAACCAAAGTCTCTTATATTTTCTCCTACATTCTAGTTTTGGGATCTTATATTTGTTTACTTTCTTATTTTTGTTGTACTGGGGAAGAAATTAGTGTCCTTTTTTTTTTTTGCAGGGGGCATTGAGACAGGGTTTCTCTGTGAATTAGTCCTGTAACTCGCTTTGTAGACCAGGCTGACCTCGAACAGAAATCAGCCTGCCTCTGCCCCTCAAGTGCTGGTATTAAAGGCTGTGTCACCATTGCCTGACGGAACCCAGTGTCTCGTGCATGGTAAATAAGCACCCTGTCACTGTACATTTCCAGTTGCTGAAACTACAGCACTTAAACTTGACCTGACTGGTGTGACAAAGGAATGAAGAAAGGACAAATACATGTACAGAAAAGCTGGAATTGGGTGGATTATGTGCTCTAATGGAGGCACCCTAGCAGCAGCCCTCAAACTCAGTGCATTTATTTATATAAATGTGTGTGTGTGTGTGTGTATTCTGGGTTGTTTTTTTTTTTTTTTTTTTCAAGACAGGGTTTCTCTGTAGCTTTGGAGCCTATCCTGGAACTAGCTCTTATAGACCAGGCTGGCTTCGAACTCACAAAGATCTGCCTGCCTCTGCCTCCCCAGTGCTGGGATTAAAGGTATGCACCACCACCGCCTGGCTGATTTAGGTATGTTTAGGTACTTATATTTAGTAGGAACTGTTGGACCAGAAAAGTGGCATACAGGTTCCTGTTATAAAGAGATGCTGGTTGGATGTGGTGCACAACTTTAATCCCAGCACTCTGGAGGCAGAGGCAGGCAGATCTCTGAGTTCTAGGACAGCCTGGTCTATGTGGTGAGTTTCAGGACAGCTGAGGCTACATAGTGAGACTGCCTCAAAACAAACAAACAAATAAGAAAGAAATGCCCTGACTACTAAGTAGAGAATGGTTTGAAGGAAGTGTGAGTGGTTATGGATCAGGTTGGGGGTTCTCTCTGGGGTACCATTTAGCAGGGGAGGTTGGGGGAAAGCCCTTAGGGAATAGGCAGGAGGAAGGAGATTGTCCTCATCCATGGTATATTGAAACTGGCTCCTATTGGCTTTTAAAAGCTAATTCTATATATCCCTTCCCAAGTTGGCAAGTTTATGTTGGAAGCTTGATATTTGCTATAGTGGGAATATTTGCACAGTGGCATTTGGCAAACTTCAAATCAGGGTTTTCCCCCATTCCTCAGAGAGTCAGTAGTAGCTCAGTGCTCACCAGGATGTCCCTGCTATCTGCTTGGCGTGGTTTCTCACAGGTGCTAGCTTCTAGAACAGAGGCAAGAACTTAAGTTCTAGTTTACACCCCTCCCCCCGCTTTTTTTTTTTTTTGAGGTGTGTGGGAGACCAGGGGACATTCTCATGATTATGTACAGCCAAGGTGAGAAATCACAACTGGGATCTCTGAGCCGGAACTCAAAGTGGTGTGATGGACTGCTAGGATGCTGTGGGAGTGGCTTCTGTGATGACAGTTGTGGACTGAATGAGCTCACTTGAGGCCAGAGCCAGAGGACCCAGACAAAGACAGCTTTCCCTTTTCTCCCCCATTTCTCAATGGAGAGGCAGGCCACAGGGTGGAATTAGTGCTATTAGGCAGATATGAATGAATCATTTATTTAATAAATGTACTGCAAATAGCACACTTAGACCAGAATCTCTGAGGTGAAGATGCACAAGCAAAGAAAGCATTTACAAACTTGAAGGACTCTACAGGAGCCAAAAACCAGATGGATGAAAATCATCACAGGGACCAGTTAATGGACTCAGCAGCCAACATGCAGCAACATGATTGAAATATTAACACATTTCTGGAGGGGAGGTAGGTGAGGAACTGGCTCATCAGCTTTCACTCAAACCTTCCCCCTTCTTGGCAGGACTTCAGCAAAACATCACTTTGTGCCTGAGTGCCAAATTCTGTGGGTTCCTCTCCTGGGACTATCCCCCAAGATGGTCATAAGTGGCTGGTGGCTTATTTATTTGTGTTATATGTGAGAGGGGCCATGGAAAGAAGGCCCCATCAGTAGGTAGCTCTGGCTCATACGCCTGCCAATCATAGATTTACCTGGAGCGAACAGATGGTCTCTTTGCTGAGACCCATTTCCTTGGCCCCCTGCCAGCTTGGGAACTCTTCTAATTCTTGGAACTGATTAGGGTCTTCTTAGAAGGACAGACATAATAGATGGGTGCATCGATATGCTTAAAGACCCCCCATCCTAGGCCCCTTACAGACCAAACAAGCCCCATAACTGTAATGGGCTCTTTTCCATCCCTGGCCTCAGTCCAGGGTTCTGCCACAGAAGTCAGCCCAGGAACTGAGGAAGCCTACAGAGAGGACACCACACATTTTGTTTATTAAAGCTAATTGGTGAGTACAGACCCAGGGAAGCCAATGATTCATTAGCATCTTGATTAATATGCAGCTGCTGAGTATTAAGAAAATGAAATGGAAAAGCTGAAATGCATAAAAGATGGGTTTGGAAAAATAAAAATATGCTCTCAGTAGACATCCGATGCAGGCCTTTGTCCCACCACAAAATCTGAATTAGTTGAATTCAAGTGATTTTTCACCTCAACTCTTGAGTATTGTACTAGAGCATCTTGCAGCCATTAGGAGTTCAGTCAGGTTGCAGAGAATTACACAAAAAGAAACACCTTGCAAGATGAGTCTTAATTTTGAAATCCTGAGCTGGTCCAGAAGAGGATGAGATAAGGGAAGCTGGGTGTAAGAAGGCATGAGAGGGGGCTAGAGATGGCTCAGAGGTTAAGAGCATTGCCTGCTCTTCCAAAGGTCCTGAGTTCAATTCCCAGCAACCACATGGTGGCTCACAACCATCTGTAATGGGGTCTGGTGCCCTTTTCTGGCCTGCAGGCATACATACAGAATATTGTACATAATAAATAAATATTAAAAAAGGGGGGGGGCATGAGAGCAGGGATCTTAGAGTAGCTCTGTCAGGAGAACACTCAGGAATTCAGCACATAATGAAGTGTTTTAAGTGCTGAAAAGCACAGAAGAGAACTGTCGTTCCCACCCTGAACACACACACACACACACAAACATAATCTAAGAGTCATGGCCAAGAACAGGAGG
Organism: Dicrostonyx torquatus; assembly: GCA_028555095.1. Lineage (NCBI taxonomy): Eukaryota > Metazoa > Chordata > Mammalia > Rodentia > Cricetidae > Dicrostonyx > Dicrostonyx torquatus. Next base: position 407,068 of record JAQHUG010000066.1, read on the forward strand.
GGAAGCTTGGGTATTGCTTTGGCAGAGGCAGAAAGGGAAGTGATTCTGGATAAAGGCTAGTGGGTTTGGGGAAATTTTTTGTGAAAGGGTCAGATTGCTAGAGCTGAGGATATGGCTCAGTGATAGAGTACTTTCCTAGCATGTACAGAGCCTGGGGCCCACCGTACATAGAAAACAAAACAGTAAGACTGAAAAGGGTACAGGCCCAGGCCCTGGAAAGCCTTGTCTTCTATATAAGGAATTTAGATTTGACCTTATGGCCCTGGGGGTCTTTTTAGGCTGTCACACAGGATTAGGAGGTCAGAATTTGGTTTGGAAAGTCACAATGGTCCAGGTGAGAAATGAAAACCGTAATACTGCCAAGGATAATGGATTGGGGGAAATTTTTGAAAGGTAGAAACTAGAAGATTTCTAGATAGGACATGGAGGGTCAGAGAAACCCAGACTGTTAAATTTTTAGTGTGGGAATCAGGTGATTTTATCATTTACTAAGAGGAGGAAGGATGGGATCTTGTGTAGGGAGAAAAAAAGAGATGTTAATTGGTGGACAAAGATGAAGCTTGAATGCCTTTAAGATAGCCTTGCTGAGAGGTCTGGAAGGAGACACTTTTAGGAGGTTGAAGATGGACGTCTGCAGGGAATAAATTTTGAGGTAACCAAAGTATAGGTGGTGATGAAAGCCCTCAGGAATCATTATTTTTGTCTGTTTGTTGAGACCAGCCTGCCCTTGAACTTGGAGAGATTCACCCGACTTTGTATTAAATGTACTACCACACTCAGTTTAAGAATCATTAATTTGAGCTCAGCAGTGAGGTGTACGCCTTTAATCTCAGCACTTGGGTGGAAGAGGCAGGTGAATCTTTGTGAGTTCGAGGCCAGCCTGGTTTACAAAATGAGTTCCAGGACAACCAGGGCTACACAGAGAAACCCTGTGTTGAAAAACAAAATAATCACTTTTTGGCTGCACATGGAGATAGAGAAGATGAATTCTACAAGGTCCCAGTCCTCCTGGAGTTGGCTGGATCATAGACAAAGATGTTAGCACTGTAAGTGATGTGTACACTAAGGCCAGCTAGGAGTTCTTCCTAGATCAGTGGTTCTCAACCTTCCTAATGCTGCAACCCTTTAATACATTTCCTCACGTTGTGGTGCCTCCAACCATAAAATTATTTTATTATTTCATAACTAAAATTTTGCTACTGTTATGAATCATAATGTAAATATTTAGGTCTTCTAATGGTCATAGGCAACCACTGTGAAAGGGTCATTCAGCCTGCAAAGGGGTTGAGAACCACTGTTCTAGAGTATCCAGGACTTAGGTAAGAAAGTCACTGCCGGGAACCCCACAATACATGGATACCTTTGAAGAAAGGTGGCCGGAATTGTGGAAGGCAGCTGGAAAGGCCTGAAGGTATAGATGGGAAGGGAACATCAAGAGTTAGAAGACAGCAGAGTCAGTGAGCAATATGGCTCATGGGGTAAGGTTCTTGCCTCTGAACCTAATGACCTGAGTTTGATCCCTAGGATCCACATGATGGAATTGGAGAAAAAACTCTTGGAAATTATCCTCTGTCCTCCAGATTGTGTGGTAGTGTGGGTCCCCACAGTGACACAATGACAACAGTTGCCAAGGGATGACAGTATGGATTGTGCTAGGGTCTAACTGCAGGGTCTCATTGGATACCTTGCCAGGAGCTGTTTTATTTAAGAACTGGGGCAGGAACCTCATTGCAGTGTGTTGAAAAGTGAATGGGAGGTTGGAAAATACATATTAGCAGTGTAAGCTCTTTCTACATACTGGCTGGATGAGGGTAGCCTGTGACAGAGTAGGAGATACACAGAAAGAGACACTTTAAAGATGGAAAAGATTTGAAGTAGCACATGCCAAGGAGAAAGAAAAAAAGTCAACCCAAACAGGCTAAAGATATAAGAGGAGGGACTGGAGAGCTGGCTCAGAGGTTAAGAGCTTTTGTTGTTCTTCCAGAGGATCTGAATTTGATTCTCAACATCCACAATGGCAGTTGTAATCCCAGTTCTAGGGAATCTGATGCCCTCTTGTGCCCTCTGTGGGCACCAGGCATGAATCTGGTATACATACATACATGCAGGCAAAATATCGGTGCATATAAAAATAATAATTATTCATTCTGTTGAGGGACACCTATGTTGTTTCCAATTTCTAGCTGTTGTAAATACAGTGAACATGGTTGAGCAAGTGTCCTTGTGGTAAGGTGAAGCATCCTTAGATATATGCTTAAGAGTAGTATAGGTGAATCTTGAGGTAGATCGATTTCCATCTTTCTGAGAGAATCAGCCACACTGATCTCCATAGTGATTGTACAAATTTGATTCCCACCAGCAATGGATGAGTGTTTCACCTACTCCATATCCTCACTAGCATGAGCGGTCTTCTGTTTTATTGATCTTAGCCATGGACAGGCATATGATGAAATTTTAAAGTAGTTTTGATTTACATTTCTTTGATGGCTAAGGATGTCAACATTTCTCTGACTGCTTTTCAGCAGTTTGAGTTTTCTCTATTGAGAATTCTGTTTAAATCTGTACCCATTTTAAAATTAGATTATTGGTTGCTAGTTTTTTGTTTTTTGATGTCTAGTTTCTTGAGTTCTTTATGTATTTTGGATATTAGTCCTCTATCAGATGTGGAATTGGTGAATATCTTTTCCCACTCTTTGGCTGCTGCTAGTGCACCAAGTTCTTTGCATATATATTACGGTATTCAGTTTAGTGTTTTAGGGGCTCCTGACTATGAATGAGTGAGTCTCTGGTTCTTGGGCTCTTTTCCTTCTTTTGGTTTGCCTTGTCTGTGTGATGGATTTTGTTTTATCTTATGCTTTATTTTGTCATGTTTGGTTATCTCCTAGAAGTCTGTTCTCTTTTAATGAAAGACAGAAAGGGGGTGAATCTGGAGAATAGAGGAGGTGGGAAGGAACTGTGAGGGAAAACTCAGTTTCAGGATATAGTATATGAGAAAAGAATCCATTTTCAATAAAAGGGGGAAATAATAATCATTTTAAAAGTTATACAAGAAAGGATCCAGGTCTGGTAGCACAGGCATTAATCCCAGTTACTCCAGAGGCTGAGCCAGAATCCAAGGTCTGCCTGCTTGGGTGAATCCCTGTCTCAAAATATCTGCCCAGCATGTGTAAGTCCGTAAGTTCAGTTTCTGATACTGGGAATGGAGATGGGAGACTGAAAGGTCAACAGGCAGGATATCATCTTTGCTACTTAGTTTTGTATATGCACATTTAAGACAGATTCTGATGTTCCAGGATGACTGGTGAGAACTATGAGAAAGTAAGATAAACAATATAGGTAGGAAGGTGAGTGACCCTGAGGGCTACAGTATCTCCAGAGGTAGTGCAGTCCTAGTTTGCTTTCTATTGTTGTGATAAAGCACCATCACCAAGAGCAAACTGGGGAGGAAAGGGTTTATTTCAATTATACATTCTAATCACAATCCATTATTGAGGAAAGTCAAACCAAGAATTCAAGCAGGGAAGGAACTAAAGCAGAGGCCATGGGATACACGGCTTACTGACTTGCTCAGCCTGCTTTTATTTTTTTTTCTTTTTCTTTCTTATCCCCCCCCCCCCGCCCCATACAGGATTTCTCTGACCGGGCAGTGGTGTCACACGCCTTTAATTCCAGCACTCGGGAGGCAGAGGCAGGTGGATCTCTGTGAGTTTGAGGCAGCCTAGTGTACAAGAGCTAGTTCTAGTACAGGCTTCAAAGCCACAGAGAAACCCTGTCTCGGGAAAACCAAAAAAAAAAAAAAAAAAGAAAAAAGAAACAGGGTTTCTCTGTGTAGCCTTGGCTGTCCTGGAACTCACTCTGTAGACCAAGCTGGCCTCGAACTCAGAGAGATCCGCCTGCCTCTGCCTCCAGAATGCTAGGATTAAAGGCATGCACCACCACCACCCAGTTTAGCCTACTTTCTTGTACAAGCCAGGACCAAATTATGGATCACCCCACATCAATCATTAATCAGGAAAATGCCCACACAGACTTGCCTGCAGGCCTATCTAATGGAAGCATTTTCTCAATTAAGGTTCCCTCTTCTTAGATGACCCCAGCCTGTGTCAAGTTGACAAAAACAAAAACTGGAACATGGAATATGGAAAAAGAGAAAACATTTGGTTGTGGAGAGACAGTGGTTTTTTTGGGAGGGTATACCAGGTAAGAGGAGCTGTGGTCGCCAGCAAGCTTTGAGGGCATAGTCCCTGTCTGAAGGTATACCAGAGGGAAACAGAGCTGGGGAAGCCAAGACTGGGCATCTTGAGCCTGTTCCCCAGGCCTAGACTCATGTAAGGAGAGCATAGCTGTCCTTTGAAAACATCCAAGCCACACAAGGATTTGAGTGAATCTCCACCCTGCTCAGACTTGGAAAGATGACTGGTTGAAGCCTCAGAGGTCAGAGACTCCTTTGTACATCTGTTCCACTCTAAAAGTCATTTTCTAGAAATGTTCAGGGACTGGCCTCCTAGTTCCCATGCTTTTTGTAACTGACTTCACTGTATGTAGTGTTTCTGTCTTTCTAGAGCAGTTCTATAGTAAACACATTGGAAGACAATAAACCTGAGTCTCTGTATGGAGGTGGGATAATAGGTCAGTGGGTGTTCTCTTGTTTTTTAACCCAATCCTGTGGCTGCCCCTTAAGCAGTTGCTATCCTAATCAGCAACTGCAACTCAGCAGCTATAGTTCGGCCACAAGGGTCGCAGTGGGCGGGAATTCTGTTCCCTCATACACTGGACTCTCTCAAAGGGAAACTATCTACATCTCTGTTCCTCTATAGAACTCAGGATTCAAAGGTTGAGGTGAAATTCTGCTAGCTCAGAGAGGCTGAATTGCAAGTAGCTTACCTTCTCTCTTTGCTCACATCTCCTGAAAAACCCATGAGACCTGCTCAGGTCCCACTTAAGAACACTCACTGTACCTGGTTCCGTCTCTACCACTTCTGGTCAGCTAGTTGCTGACTTAACCTCCTGACCACAGGTTAATTTTATTTAATCAAATGGAACATGTTTTTGCATGGTAAAATAAAAGCAGTAGGAAGAAATGTAACACGCCTTAAAATAATACTCTACAACAGTGTCCTTTATTCATTCAACAGACAGTGGAGTTATGCATGGTGACTCATGTCTGTAATCCCTGCACTTGAAAGGTTGAGGCAGATGTGTTGCCTTGAGTTTGAAACCAACCTGGACTAAAGAATGAGGTACTGCCTCAAAACCAACAACAACAAAATGGGCTATGGACAACTGCATGCTAGAGTACAGAGGCAACCATTGCACAGTCCTCTGACGTTTCTGATCATACATGACAAGCACACAGTAGTGTAGAGCCACAGAGGTTATACATGGTGGCAGGCAGGCATGTTGCTGGAGCAGCAGCTGAGAGCTCACATCTCAATCCACAAACAGGAAGCAGAGGGCATAGTGGGAATGGTGCTGGTCTTTGGAAACTTCAAACTCCAGTGACACACCTCCTCCAAGGCCATACCTCCTAACCTTCCCCAAACAGTTCCACCAACTAGGGACCAAATAGTCAACCTATGAGCAACCCCCCAGGGGGTTGATTCTTACTCATAACTACCAAAGTGCTCACTTCATAGAAGCCAGTGGTGTATACATACAGACATATGAACAGTGGCTTTAGGCTGCACAGATTGTGTTCTGGAATTGCAGGCATGTTAGACTTACACCCTAGTCCATCTAGGTTATTCAAGGGTTGGGAGGCTGCCCCGTGTCTCAAGGTACAAATGAAATAGGGAAATTGTGAGTGTCACCCACAAAGGCAGCAGTCCACACCTTTCTCACTCACACCATACAGCTTAATTAGATCACATTCTCCCTGGACCCCATGAGTGTGTGTGTATGGTACTCAATTGTGATAAGCACATATTCTACCACTGAGCTCCAACTCAGGTCAGCCACTTTTTTTTTTTTTTTTTTTTTGGTTTTTCGAGACAGGGTTTCTCTGTGGCTTTGGAGCCTGTCCTGGAACTAGCTCTTGTAGACCAGGCTGGTCTCGGTCTCGAACTCACAAAGATCCGCCTGCCTCTGCCTCCCGAGTGCTGGGATTAAAGGCGTGCGCCACCACCGCCTGGGGGTCAGCCACTTTTTTAAAAACATGATGCTACTTTCAGTGCTTTCAGAAGTCAGAGTTTAACCCTTATATCTCCACTTCAGTGCCAACTACCAGTTGCCAGGACCCTTCTCCTCCCTGGAGTCTAGCATTGAAATCCTGAAGAAGAAAGCCCAGGAGCTGATTGAAAACATCAATGAGAGCAGGCAGAAGGACCATGCACTCATGACCAACTTCAGGGACAGCCTCAAGATGAAGGTGACAGTATCTCTCAAAGGGAAGGAAGAACCTATGATCTGACATCTGTTAGGTTCCAGGGACCCTGCAAGATGCTCTGCACACAGTTCTCATTTTATTCTAGAACAGTCAATAAATTGGGCCCATATCATAAATGAGAAAACTAAGGCTCAGAAATGAATGATTTTGGATGAGTGTGTTGCTTAGTGGTAGAGCATTTGTCTAACCTGAAAACAAGCTATTGGTTTGATACCTATTTACACACACACACACACACAATTTTTTTTTCAAGACAGGGTGTAACAGTCCTGACTGACCTCGAATTCACTGAGATTTGCCTGCCTCCGACTTGGATTAAAAGTGTGCACCACCACCGCCTAGCCACATATGCAATTTTAAAGTGGTAAAACCAGGTATGGTAGCTCTGCCTTGAATCCCAGTACTTAGGAAGTGAGGCAGGCAAATCTTTGTGCATTCAAGGCCAGCGTGGTCTACATAGTGAGTTTCTCTCCTCTTTTTCCTTCCTTCCCTCCCTTCCTCTCCTTCCTTCCAAGTTTTTCGAGACAGGAGTTCACTGTATAGCCTTAGCTGTTCTGGAACTCACTCTGTAGACCAGGCAGGCCTCGAACTCAAAGATCTACCTGCCTCTGCCTCCTAAGTGCTAGAATTAAAGGTGTGCACCATCCACTGCCCAACATACATAATGAGTTTCATGCCAGCTGTGCTACATAGTGAGAGTCTGCCTCAAAAAAATTAAAGAACAACAACAAAAAATTAAAGAACAACAACAAAAAATTGGGGCTCAAAAATGGCTTAGCAGTTAAGACCATTTACTGCTCTTCCAGAGGACTGAGTTTGACTCCTAGCACCCATGTCAGGTAACAACTGCCTGTAACTCCAGTTCCAGTAGATCAGATGTCCTCTTTTGACTTCCAGTCACTAGGCATGCATATTACAGACAAGCAGGCAAAACATCCATATCTTTAAAAATAAAATGGTAAATGACATAAGGGAGCCTACCTGTTTTTTTTTTTTCCTTCGAGACAGGGTTTCTTTGTAGCTTTGTAGCTTTGTAGCTTTGTAGCCTGTCCTGGAACTAGCTCTTGAAGATTAGGCTGGCCTCGAACTCACAGAGCTCCACCGCCTCTGCCTCCTGAGTGCTGGGATTAAAGGCATGTGCCACCACCGCCCGGCTCCGCCTGTTGATTTTTAATCATTCCTAAATTTAAGATGAAGAACCAACTGAACACACATTTATATCTTGTTTTAATAAATAAAAGAAGCTAGGCATATGGCACATCCTTATAATTCCCAGCACTTGGGGGGTAGGAGGACTAGGGTCCATTCAAAACCAGCCTCAGCTGCATAGCAAGTTCAAGGCCAATCCTGACTACCTGAGACTGATCTGAAACAAAAGAACTGAGACTAGTGGTGTGCACCTGTGTGCATATAATCCCAGCACTAAGGAGTGTGAAACAGGAAAACTGATGAGTTCAAGCAAGACCAGCCTGGGTACAGGCAGGGCCATGTCTCCAAAGAAGTAAAACATAAGCAAAATTTTGCCTACAGTGAGTACAATTCCTTGTTACTCTCTAAAAGGTCTCGGATCTGACAGAGAAATTGGAGGAGAGGATGTACCAGGTGTACAGCAACCACAGCAAGATCATTCAGGAAAGACTCCAAGAATTCACTCAGAAGATGGCAAAGATCAACCTTCTACAAATGGAGCTCAAACAAATCTGCCAAACTGTGGAAACTGTATACAAGGACCTATGTGTCCAGTCTGAGGTAAGAGTTCAGGGGTATTCTGTGAGGAAAGAGATCGGAAATGACTCAACTGAGAGTACATATGACTAGGAACCAGACCTTTCCCTTTTCCCCTGCATTGCTGGGAATGACATCCCACATGGATTTGCACGTGCCAGACAAGTGCTCCGCCACTGATAGCCACCCTAACTCTAGGAAACAGGACTGTTAGTAAGCCCTATACTGCCAGTCCTAGCCCACAGGGTTACAGTCCCTCCAAAAGCCCTTGGTGCTCTGTCTCCTTCTGGGGTCCCAAGTCACATAGTCTGGACTGAGAAGCCACTCTTATCCATGTTATTGTGTAATTAGTTGTATCATGAAGGAAAGTACAAAGTACCCCTACCAGTCTGAGCTATTCCAGAAAGACAACCCCAGGCATGCTCATCCCTCCTGCGAGAAACTCCCAAACTACCTCTCTGTGGTTGCCAGTAAACCCAGACCAACCCCAATGAGTGAGGCACAGGCTCTTTATTTTCCTCTCTTATCTGCTCAGTGTTGAACACAGAAGGTCCTGCTCCTGGGATGGAGGCAGGAAGGAAGGCACATTGTAAACTCTAGAGCACCTTCTCACAAGGTCTGCTCCGCTTCACTTACTGGCTTCTTTGTCTTTCCTCTCCCAGTTAGAAGAAGCTGAAAACAAGGTAGATGGAGTCTGATCTCATTTTTAAAAGACTACAGAGAATTGTATCTTCTTTTTGTAGAACATATCTGAACATCTCTCAGAAGGAAATTTCCATAGTCTCAAACCAGTGTCTCACTTTTCACCATAAAAGCTGGGTCCATCCATCACTTCTTGAGCAGACTCAGAATAATATGTGATGCTGTCAGGATCTAGCCAAGCGTTTCTCCATTGAAGTGTGTTCACTTGCCAACTGTGAATGCCTGAATCCCAGTAATTGCTCTTCCAAGGATCAGAGCGTGAATGTCATGTGTACCTGTGTAAGATGAATGTTAGAACTTGTTTGTAATCTTCAGCTCATAAATGACCTTTAAAGTCATGTCTTGTGCTGCCCTAGGTCCCCACTTTAGAAGAGCAGATGGTGAATGCTGACTGCTGTAAGAAGCTCCCATCCTAATGACAGCCACCAAGAGAAGACACAGCCCACTGAGCCATACTCAGTTGTTGTTTTGTTTTTTTTTTACAGTTCTGTAACCCAACACAAAAGCCACCAATGATCTTTGTGCTAATTACCAAAGTGTGACAAGGTTAGCCCCTTCTGTAGGCCTACTTTTAGTTAATTCACCCAACCCACCTGCAGTTGACTAAATGTTTGAATGTTTAATTTCTACCCTGGCCTACTTTTTTCCAGAATTGGGAAAACTGATGCAAAAACATGGATGGTCCTTTGCTCTACCCCATCTTTAGGGACAGCAGCAGAAACCATTAGTTCCATTTTTATACAGTTAAGTGATCCCATTTACTTTCAAAAGCCCAAATTTGACCCATCTCAAATCATGCTCACATTGTAGGATCTCACCCACTTCTCCCTCTCAGTGTTGCTGGAATGTTTCATCTAGTAGCCTCAGACAAACACTGAAGACTGCGACTTTCCCTTGGTTCAAATCCTCAGTTATTGAGGCAGGGAAAATATTTCATACACCGTGCTTTTTCCGTCTAGAAGCCTCTCTGCCCATGAAGCTCGTGTCCCCATTGTGCATGGATCACACTGTGAATATGTGAGTGTAGGTGCACACGCCATGACACATTTGGAGGCCAGTGGACAGCCTCAGGTCTTGGTCCATATTTGAGATGGGCTTTTTGTTGTTCACTAGTGTATACCCAGGCTAACTGGTCTGAGAACTTCCAGGGATTTGTGCCTCAGTTTCCCATTTTATCTAAGAGCACTGAGTTACAGACACATGCTACTATGCTGGCTTTATAAGGGCTCTGGATTTAAACTCAGGTTCTTAGGTTTTTCTGACAACTGTTGTGCCCACTGAACCATTCTTACAGCCCTCCTTCCCCCCACCCCAGTATCATTTTTCAGTCTTTTTCCAAGTTTGTCCTAAGCCATGGGTACAAGTTCTGGGAATCCCATAGTCTACAAACAACTTTTCCTCTAAACAAAGTTGTGATACAGTTAGAGTGTGCTGTTCTCTTCCTCACACCCACCACCAGGAACCATGCCTATCTCTTGGCACTTTGGTCCTAGGACTGTATCTCCTTCTGTGCCCCATGCCACGATGAGAACAAGGGCCTGGAGCATCTCAGAGTACTCAGTGGGACCTCTGAAGTCATGCAGTCACTCCCTTATATATTTACTCCCACAACATCTGTAAAGTAACTCTAGGTAAGGGTTACGAGGGTAGGGCTTGATAATCACTTGGTGACAGCTAGAGAATGGAGCTGTGCTACCCTTTCTCCTTACTGCTGTCTCCCTTCCCCAGACCACTGTGACACCCTCTTCCCCAAGCCCAGGGTCCAGCTCTGACCTTCATAAGTGTTCACTGCCTCCAGATTCATTGCATGCCGGATCACATGGTACTCATCAGAAATCCCATTTCCTCCCAGGATGTCTCGTGCCTGGCGGGCAATGTCCAGGGCTTTTCCACAGTTATTTCTCTTCAGCAGGGAGACCATTTCTGGGGTAGCCCTGGGAGTGGTACATATGTTATAAACAGTGGGTCTCATGCACTGGTCACACCCAACAGCTGGAGCACATGTCCGACTGGAAAGGCTATCCCTGATCTAGCCCATGTAAACCAAGAAAAAAGCTTGTGTCCCTGGGGCCATCAGCTGAGAAGGACCATAGAAAGGGCCCAGGATTCAATCATAGAGTATAATCCCTACTTGTCCTGATCCTTTAAACGGCCAAGCTGCAAACAAGCATGGAGGCCCAGTGTGATCTCGGTGAGCATGTCTGCCAGCTTCTTCTGAACCAGCTGGTTCCTGGCCAAGGGGACGCCAAACTGGATCCTAGAATAGGCAAGATCAAATGAGGGCCCTGTATAGTTCAAGAGGCTTCCCTATTTATGATGACCCTGCTATTGGCTCAACATTTTAACTGCTCAGGATATCTTGAGCCGGCTCAGAACAGAGAACTTAAACCTGGGTGCTGGGGAAGTCACTGTTGGGGAACAAGGTGAACTCCAAGACCCTCCACACCCCTCAGGTGTTATAGCACCTCCACACACCTGTCCAGGGCGTATTGCCGGGCTGTGTGCAAACAGAACTCAGCAGCTCCCAACACACCCCACGTGATGCCATACCGGGCAGTGTTTAGGCAGCCAAAAGGACCCTATAAGATTGACAAGAGGTCTCAGTCAGCTGAAGGTCTGGGAAGAACCAACTGTGAAACAAAATCCATCTTCCAAATGTCTCAAACAAGGGAATCTGCATTTAAGTCACAGGTTGTGTACATCAAAGTTGGGATGCAGCAAGCCTTGTTCAGTGCCTTTCCATTCTATGTGCATGTAGTCCTGTACAGCATGGGGCATGACCTCAGTGCTCAGATGCAAGAAGCTGGCAGGACACAGGAAGCTGCTCAGACAAGCAGTGTAGAAAGTGGTCTAGGGCAGAGCCAATGAGCAAGGTGGTAACCCAAAAGGTACAATTAGCACATCCACGAACAGGGAGCACCACAAACTCTGCAATGCTCCATTCGCACAAGGACCATTGTATTTGCTCTCCACTTGAAAAGGTGAGAAAGGTGAGCCAGCAGGTAATCCCCCACCAGTTCCCAAGGTGTCTACCACATACCGCCAGACTGGACACATTAGGAAGCACATTCTCCTTGGGCACCTCCACGTTCTCCATGATGATCATACCAGTAGACGAGGCTCGTAAAGAGAACTTTCCCTCAATCCTAGGGGCTGAGAGGCCCCGCATTCCCTTCTCCAGCAGAAAGCCCCGAATACAGTTATCCTCACACCGAGCCCATACTACGAACAGGTCAGCCACTGGTGAGTTGGTGATCCTGGGGACCAGAAAGTTTTAGAGGGATCTGGCTGCTATCTCTCACACTGTGTCACCCACTACCACCTGGGGCCCTCACCAGGTCTTGGTCCCATTGAGAGTGTAGCTCTGGTTTGATGGATTGTGGCGAGCTCTGGTCTCCATGCCACCTGGGTCACTCCCATGGTTGGGCTCTGTAAGCCCAAAGCAGCCCAGAAGTTCACCCTTGGCTGCAAGCACAAGACAGCGTCATAAGGCTACCAGGCCTCATTCATCTGATAAATTATCTTCACCACTGAGCCAGGCTTATAACTAAGGCAGATACTCCCTGCCATCATTGCACTCTGTGAGCTGAGGAAGTGGTCCAGGCCATAATCACAGTCATAGTGTGAGAGAGGCAAGGAAGGAAGGGGTTGGCAAGAGTGGCTTGAAGGGCACTAAGGTTTAACGGAAGAAGGATATGAAGTTTGGGGGTTTTCTTGTTTCTTTGTTTTGTTTTTGAGAAGAAGGTCTCACTATGTAGCCCTGGCTGTCCTAGAACTTACTGTGTAGACCTAGCTGTCCTAGAACAGAGATCCTCTGAAGTGCTAGGATTAGAGGTCTGTGTCACCACACAGCCTGAGGAAGGGTATGAGGAAGAGTACTCACCAAGGTAACGGTTATTTGGAGAATCCCTAGTGGCCAGAGGGATGAGCATGGTCATGCATGCCTTTAATCCTAGTTCTCTCTCCCTCAGGAGACCAAGGAAGATAGACCTTTTAGTTTGAGGCCAGCCTGGTCTACAAAGTTTCAAGCCAAACAGGATTACATAGTGAGACTCTATCTACAAATAAAATCTGAGTGACCAGAGAAGTAGAGGAAAGGTCTTGAGCTTGCTCACAGGCTGCATGGACCTGGCTAGCAGTTAAGACTTTCAACTTTGGACTGGAATGAGGAGACCAGAAAACAAATTCAAGGGGAGATGATGATGGCCACGGGTGAAGTCAAAGGGGAAGTAAGGAGGAGAAGGCTGACAAAGATGGCATGGGATCAAGGAAACTGAGCCCTCAGGCCTGGCAAGGGCACAAGTGGTCTGTAGGAAAGAAGGCAGGCTGTGGGGATACTGGGATCTGCATCCCAGAACAGTCTGCCTTCCCTCCACCAGGCAGCAGTTGCTTACCCAGCCGGGGCAGATACTTCTGCCGCTGCTCCTCACTTCCATAGGTATAGATGGGGTGCATGACGAGGGAGGACTGAACACTCATCATGGACCTGTAGCCGCTGTCCACCCTCTCCAGCTCTCGGGTCAGGAGCCCATAGGCCACTGATGATACTCCAGCACAGCCATACCCTGGTGTAGAAGAGGATCAGGTAGATCAAAGATGACCAAAGTTCAGTGCAGCTGGGACCAGGCAGGGGGCTGGGGTGGAATGTTGGGAGTAAGGACTGCAGAGTATACACAGAAATGCCCTTACCTTTGATGGTGGGTCCCAGCACACCCAGCTCCCCCATCTCATACACGATGTCTCGGTGAAAAACTGCAGAGATGGGTGCGAGAGTCAAGTCCCTTCTCAGCTTGATAGAGTCCCTGACTCCAGGGACAGAGCTAGCGTGTGTGCACTACAGCAGGTAGTGTGTGGTTGAGGAGCCCAGGGTGCCCACCCTCCACCAGGACACCTTCATTTCGATTGGCCAGCAAAATTCGAGGCATAAGTCGTTCTTGGCAGTAGTTGCGGAATGTGTCCCTGATGAGTTTCTCATCGGCTGTCAGCTGTTCCTCCAGCACCAGTGGGTCCCTCCAGTCAAACCCAGGACGAGAGGCTGGGTAGGGCATGGGGTTCGAGTCAGCCAGACCCCTGCTATCTTTTCCAGATTTCTTATTTATTTTTAATTTATTTCGATATAGGATTTCTCTGTGTAGCCTTGGCTGTCCTGGAACGCATTCTTTAGACCAGGCTGGCCTTTAGCTCACAAAGATTCACCTGCCTCTGCTTCTCCAGTGCCGGGATTAAAGGCGTGCGTCACTATGGCCCGGCCCTCTTCCAGATTTCTAAACTGCACCCATTTTCCCTATCTCGCTCCAGGTGAATGCTGGTTTCAAAACAGTCTGATAAACAACCCTTCTCTAGCGCAGTAGTGCTTCTGACCCTGGGGAAAACCCAGTCTCCCTTCCCTTGCAATCACAAAGACCACCAAAGGTCAAGGCAACAGCTGGATAGGGGTTAGTGGGAAAGGAGATTCTTTTCTCTTTCTTTATTTTCCCCAAGATTTACTTATGTATACAAGTCTGCATGTATGCCTGCAGGCCAGAAGAGGACGCCAGATCTCATTACAGATGGTTGTGAGCCACCATGTGGTTGCTAGGAATTGAACTCAGGACCTCTGGAAGGACTTAGAGCACTAAGTCGTTGCTCTTAACCTCTGAGCCATCTCTCCAGCCCCGAAAGGAGGTTCTTACATTTGACCGATGGGCTCTGTGTCTTCTCTGCAAACACAGGGCGAGAAAATCACACTGAGAAAGTGTCCTTGTGTCTCCCCGCCAACCCCATCACAGGTCCCCACACTGACCAGTGTGTGCCGCCGAGCTCCACGTACGCGGGACAGGGGGGAAGTGCAGGCCGGACCTGCGACTCAGTAGCTGCAGGGTGACTGAGACTCCTCTCAAAGCCATGTAGCCGGCGAGTGCACAGCGACCGCCACCTGGAAAAGCCGGGCGTCAGAGGAGCCCGGCCTTCTCAAACCCGGTACCCTTCTTACCTGGTTCAAGCAGACTGTGCTCTGGACATGCACGCTTGACCTCGGCCTAATGGTTGCTCATTTGTTCCTCCCAGAACACCACCCCCCTCCGTGGCTCTGCCTTTTAAAAGGGCTTCAGCCACTTTTCAGGCTGGATCTTCTCGGCTCAGGAAGGTTGTTCCCTTTAAGAATCCGAACCAGAAAGGGGCGGAAAACGAGTGTACAAACCCAATTGGCCAACTGTATTCCTGCTCCGCCCACCCAGGTTATCCAGTTGCTAAGGGCCTGAGGGGCGGGATCCCAAAGTTCAATAAGGAAGCCTGGGGTCTGAACCTTGAGAAATCCTCAAACGGTGTGCGGTGGAGAGAAAAGTGGGCCGCTAGTGGATGATCCAGCGCAACCTGCCCACCTGTCTATTCCGACTTGTTACTTTGTGTGTTCTCTGTGGGTGGGCGAGATCTTGCGTGTCAGAGTAACTCTATTTGTGTGAATACTGCCTGTGAACCTGTATGGGTGTGGTTCTATTTGCTGGATGTTTGTGTAGAATGATCTAGAATATATTGTTACTGGGTGTCATGGATATGATTTCTATTGGAGTTGCTCTGTTTTGAACAGAAGATTAAGAATAGAAAAAAAAGGGAAAATGTAACTGTAAACTCTCTACTGAAAAATGATAATTGGTTACCCAGTCAAAGCAGCCACCTACATTGTCCTTCGAAAGGAGAATGCACTAACCATCCATCCAGTGTCTGCTTCGAAAAGGTGCTCGATTGTCTGAACACGGAGAAGGTTTCCCTTTGTAAACTTACATCGGCCCTTTATTGGCTCTTAGTAGTTTATGCTTGCAATGAAAATGACTTTGCAATAATGCTACAACTATAAATGCTATAGAAACCCGTGTACAATTGCCCAGACCCAAAGTGATTTTATCCTCAGGGCCCCCAATCATCCTGATCATCGTCTCAGCTCTCAGTGGCATGTGGTCTTTCCTGTAGCTTTGTGGGGTTGAATTAGCTATGTCCCCTTTTTTAGCTGTGTGTGGGTGACCTCCTGTGACGGTTATCTTTACAAGTGTGTCTTTTATAAGATCTCCTGAGTAAATTGGGAGCATGGCGACCTTGGGAGAGGGTTGAAGAGGAGGGGAGAGGCAGGGAGGGGAGCAGAGAAAAATGTAGACCTCAATAAAAATCAATAAAAAAAAAAGTGTGTCTCTTTTCCCCGAGTGTGGGGGGGACCTCACTCGCATGCAAGTTTTAATTACATTTGTCTATTTACTGTGTGTGTATGAGAGAGAGAGTTGCCCAATGAAGGAGAGAGAGAAAACTCAGAATTGCAAAGAGGGAGGGAGGGAGAGAGAGAGAGAGAATTACTTACCTAGTGCCTAGTGTGTGCCACAGCTTCCCATGTGGAGGAGGGTGAAGGACAACAGGACAACTTAAGAGTTGGTTCTCTCCTTCCACTCTGTGCCCTGGAGATCATAATGTCTTTAGGTTTGGTGACAAGCACCTTTACAATTAAACAATCTGTCAGGCAGGCCCCTTTGACACAGAGCCTCTGATATAGGTCTAGGATTACTCAGAAGTACACCGTGACCATGTGACCATGTGACCATAAATAAATTTTAATAAAAAGAGCCTTTTAATTTAGGTACTATTGTCCAAGAACACTTCCAAGATTCAGCCCCTAGCCACATCAGCCCAAGGCTTCTAAATGCAAAACCACAAGATTTTATGTATTCTGCCTACAAGTAGTCAGGCTCTAATTTTAACATGTATCTTTTTTTTAAAGATTTATTTATTTATTATGTACACAGTGTTCAGCTTCCATGTATGCCTGCAGGCCAGAAGAGGACACCAGATCTCATTACAGATGGTTGTGAGCCACCATGTGGTTGCTGGGAATTCAACTCAGGACCTCTGGAAGAGCAGTCAGTGCTCTTAACCTCTGAAATATCTCTCCAGCCCTTAACATGTGTCTTACACTTGTCCTAGTCATCTTTTTTTTTTTTTTTTTTTTTTTGGTTTTTCGAGACAGGGTTTGGAGCCTGCGCTGGAACTAGCTCTTGGAGACCAGGCTGGTCTCGAACTCACAAAGATCCACCTGCCTCTGCCTCCTGAGTGCTGGGATTAAAGGCGTGCGCCACCACCACCCGGCTTTTTTTTTTTTTTTTTTTGTAGAGTAAGCAAGTTTGATTACAAAAGCAGAAAAAGAAGTTAGTCATAGGACCAATTGTCTTGGTAGAACAGTCAAGATCCATCAATTTAAAAATAGTCTTTGGGGGCTGGAGAGATGGTTCAGAGGTTAAGAACACTGGCTGTTCTTCCAGAGGTCCTGAGTTCAATTCCCAGCAACCACATGATGGCTCATAACCAAGAAGTCTGGTGCCCTCTTCTGGCATAGACGTGTACATGCAGGAGGAACATTGTATATATAATAAATAAATCTTTTAAAAAAATAAAAATAGTCTTTGCCAGGTGGTGGTCGTGCATGCCTTTAGTCCCAGTACTCAGGAGGCAGAGGCAGGTGGATCTCTGTGAGTTTAAGGCCAGCCTGGGCCAGCCTGGTCTACAGGGTGAGTTCTAGGACAGCCAAGGCTACACAGAGAAATCCTGTCCTGAAAAACAAAGAACAAACAAAAAAGAATAGTCTTTACTGTCTGGGAAAAGGGGAAGTGGATGGCTAGGGCACAGCCTGTACAAGCTAGAGCCTTACATGTTAGAGGCATATTTTTGCTTTTTGGTCTCTCAAGCATAGTATGTCTAAATGTTAAATGAGATGTTAACCATCACACCTCCTTGAGTTACTCTGATGGCCTTGAACTTGCCATCATCCTTACTCAGCTTCTTGGGCAGCTAAGATCACAGATCATGGGCCTGAAACACCAGTTTGGGTTTTGTTTGTTTTTCAATAGGGTCTTTTATACCCTGCTATGTTGTCCTTCATATTTGCTAGGTAACCGAGGATGACCTTGAAAATCTGGATCCATATTTTAAATACTAGTGTTACAAATGACCTTGAACTCCTGACCCTCTCAACCTCTCAAGTGCTGGGATTCTAGGTCAGTACCACCACATCCAGCTTCTCCTCTTCTTGTTTTTCATTTCTATTTTTGTCTCTCTTTTGTGTGTGTGTGGGGGAGGAGAGAGGTAGAGAGATGGGTTTCTGTGTGTAGCTCTGGCTGTCCTGGAACTTGATGGTAGACCAGGCTGACCTTGAACTCAGAGATCCACCCGCCGCTGCCTCTTGAGTGCTGGGATTAAAGGTGTGTGGCTTAAATCAGGGTCTTAATAAACTAGGAAGGAACTAGGAGTTAGACAAGACTCCCTGGTGGGTGTATAGATAGGAAGAGGGGCCAAGACTAGGTAATAAAAGTGGTGAATTTCCCAAAATGACCTCAACCTTCTGATTGAGACAAAAGCATTCCTCCTGGAACCCTAAGAGGGACATACATGGACAAGCTCTCCTGAGTAAATCGGGAGTGTAGGAGGAGGGGAGGGGAGATGGGAAGGGGATAGAGAGAGAACATGAGGGAATGGGATGGTCAAGTTGGGAGAAGAATAGAGAGGGAGAACAAAGAAAGAGAGATCTTGATAGAGGGAGCCATTATGGGTGTTTAGCTGGGGCCTTCACCCCAGCCCCCTGGCATCCATATATACAAGGAGTTTGAAATGTTGGGTGGGAAACTGCATTCCAAGCTCCCTTCCCTAGGAGTTGCCTCAGTCTAAACCCCACCTCTTAGAAAGCCTGCCAAACGGTAACCCCTCCTCAGGGAAGGTTAAGACCACTCCCACAGGCTATTTAAACTGCCCCCCAGAGAACAAGCACGTGGTCACCCAGTTCCCTGTGGTCTCCCCTTTGCCCTCTTCCCTTCTCCGTGTTTTCCAGGGGCCACCCGGGAGTGCTGGCAGTCACTTAACCTGTATATCTTTTAATTTGGTCTGATTGGGATTATATGCATTGGCTGAGAGGTTTATTGGCCAGGAAAATTACTTAACAATGGGGTTAGGCAATACCTGGCACTAGGGAAATTCTCAGGAATCCACAAGGATGACCCCAGCTAACACACTAGGCAGTAATGGAAAGGGTACCTGAACTGACCTTGTCTTGTAGTCACATTGATGACTATCTTAAATGTCATCATAGTACCTAAATCCAGAAACTGATGGAAGCAGAGGAAGAGATCCACAGCTAAGCACTGGGCTGTGCTTCTGGTGTCCAGTTGTAGAGAAGGAGGAGCGATAATATGAGCAAAGGGGTCAAGACCACAGAAACAGCTGACCTGATCTAATGAGAGCTCACTGACTCCAGACTGACAGCTGGGGAACCTGCATAGGCCCAAAATAGGTCCTCTGAATGTTAGTGACAGTTATGTGGCTTTGGCATTTTGTGGGACCACTGGCAGTGGGGCCAGGATTTAACCCTAGTGCATGAACTGGCTTTCTGGAGCCCATTCTCTTTGGAGGGATACTTTGCTCAGCCTAGATACAGGTGGGGGGGAAGGCCTTGTTCCTGCCTCAATATGATTTGCCAGATTTTGTTGATTCCCCATGGGAGACCTCACCTTCTCTGAGGAATGGATGGGGGATGGGTGGGAGGAATATAAGGGGAGTGGGAGGAGGGAAGGGAGGGTAAATAGATAAAGATTGTTTAAATAAAAAGAGCACCTCCTGTGCACATCATTACATTCCCTTTTTTTAGATTTATTTATTTTTTAGATTTATTTATTTATTAAGTATACAGTGGTTTGCCTGCAGGCCAGAAGAGGGAACCAGATCTCATTACTGATGGTTGTGAGCCATCATGTGGTTGCTGGTAATAATTGAACTCAGGACCTTTGGAAGAACAAGCAGTGCTCTTAACCTCTGAGCCATCCTTCCAGCTCCATTACATTCCTTTTTAAGAGGTAGTCCTTATCTACCTACTGTCTCCTGTCTCTCTCTCTCTCTCCTCCCTGTCTTCTTTTTCTTCTGCCATTCTTGTCTCCAGATAATGGTCTCTGCCCCATTCTCTGTCCCCATGCCCCTATCTGCTCCTTCTCTGCCCCCTCTCTGCCCCCTTCCTTCTCTGTCCCGTTTTCTGCCCCTTCTCTCTCTTCTTCCAATAAACCTCCCATGTGAGCTCTGTTGTATGGCGTGACTCCTTTCCCTGTTGTTTTAAAATTATAACATTGGTGCCATGAGACTCAGCATGCCCTCCTGTCACCCTGAAGTGAGCTGGGACCCCATCCACATACATCAGCCTTGCTTCTGCAACTAACAGATCACTGGGCCCCTCCATCCAGCATGATTGGAGAGACCCAACTTCCCAACCTCTGGTTATTTTCCACAAGTGAGAACTCATCTTTTGCCTTTTGATCTCATCAAGTCCTGGTACCAGGCAACCACTGCTCTCTCAAGATCAGAGCCCTTGGCCCCTGTACTTGGCCTGATGACACATGGGATAGCCTGTGCCTACTTAATTAGATCCTCTCTGAATTCCTGGGATGCTAGGAATTGCAGACTCTTGGATCTTACTTCTCTGCCTCACTCATGGGAACTGTCCACCTTTGCAGTTAGACCTGGTCTCAATACCCCTTAGATAGCAATCCAAATGACTGCTTCCCAACACTCTATATGCCAATATTTTACAGGGCCTTTGCAACATTGTGCCAGCGATCCGATAGGTGGATGAAGGTATCACCCTTCCACTCTTCCTCCTTCCCCCTCCCCCATTAAGCGTCTTACACTAACTCTGTTGCTTGTGCATGTTCGCTTAGTGGCAGGGCCCACTGAAAGGTAATCACTTTACACTGGGACCCTACCCACCTGCTCCACCCTCAACAGATCTGCTTTCTTGTTCACTGACATCTTCCATTCAATACTAGCAATTGGGTCCCTGGTGGTGCTCCCCGCCTCTCACCATCCCCTGCATACGAGGCGTCATTTCTCGAGCACAGTCTTCTCCTTGTCTTCTGACTTTTCTCGAAGTCTTGGTACCAGGTGACTGTGTCTTTCTAGGGCTCAGAGCCCTTAGCCCCTGTTCTTTTGTGAAGATGTACTGAACAGCTTGTACCCCCTCAATCCGGTCCTCCCTGGATCCCTGGAATGCTAGTGTATTCAGGTCTTGGATCTTCTTTCTCGACCTCCCACTCAATCTTCCTTTGCCTCGTCTTTGGGAACTGTGTCCTACACCTCCTTGCTCCCGTTGGCATGTCTTTTGGAGACTACTGACCACTCCTTTCAAATCAAATCTGGCCTCAGTATTCCTCAGACCAGTCAGTTGGGAAACCAAGGAAGAATTCTCCATTTTCTTCTGTCTTTTGCTCTAAACCCTGCTTGTGTCTGTTTGGTGCAATGTGAGGGTCAGATGGAGAAGCCACCTTTCTCTTGCTCAGCACACACTGGTTTTTCCTTTTTTTGAGATAGGGTTTCCCTGTAGCTTTGGAGCCTGTCTTAGAACTAGCTCTTGTAGGCCTCAAACTCACAGAGATCCGCCTGCCTCTGCCTCCCAAGTGCTGGGATCCCTTTCTATTTATTTACTCAACTCCTGCTAATTCTGTGTTTCTTGTGAGCTACAGGGAATCGACTTGGATCCACCACGAACAGCATCTTGCCAGGTCCAAGCAGTGCCTGACGGTTCCACAGAGCCTAGATGGTGAAGTGAAACAGGCAGCTACTTCAGGATGTGGCCAGCACCCCAGCTTTCCCAGGTCCCCCAAAGATGGTCAGCGCCCCCCAGGTCAGCAGGATGCAGTCTTGAGAACACACTGTCCTCATCCCCACCTCACCTTTTTATGATAAGCAAAAGGGAGGAATGTTAGTATTCAGGCATCTGTACTGGCCTGCTCTTGGGGTCCTGACAGGATACGTCCTCAGCTGCAGCACTAAGAGCACATCCTGTGCACATTCACTATGTTCCCTTTTAAAAGGTGGACCAGAGAGATGGTTCGGAGGTTAAGAGCACTGCCTGTTTTTCCAGAGGTCCTGAGTTCAATACCCAACAACCACATGATAGCTTACAACTATCTGTAATGAGATCCATGCCTTCTTCTGGCATGCAGGCATGCATATAGATAGAGTGCTGTATACATAATAATAAATAAATCTTTAAAAAAGAAAAAAAGGTGGATCTTGCCTACCTCCTCTCTATCTTTCTTTCTTCCATCACTTTTGTTCCTAAGGACTGGTCTCTGCCTCCTCTCTTCCTCTCTGTCCCCCTTTCTGCCCCTTCTCCTTTTTCAATAAACCTCCCATGTGAGCCTTGTTGTATGGCATGACTCCCTCTCCCACCGTTTTTAAATAAATTATAGCAAACAGGACCCTTGCTTAATAAGTTCAAGGATGAGAGCTGGGGTAGATAGGACAGAATTTGAGGGTCGAGGGGTAACACTGGGGGTGTGGGTTGTAATGCAAGGATGTCCTGCAGTGGGTGAGACGGATCTGGGCCTCTGCAGCTCTAGCTACCTCGTCAACTTGGTTATTTCCTTAGAGAAGATGGAATTGTTGGTCTAGTGGGATCAGCAGTGAACACTTCCTATAGCCATGGGGAGATCATGGCCATGATTTGGTCTGAGTTGGTTCTTGATCCTCTCTCCTTTTGTTGTAAGTAGCATGCACTCTTCCCAGAGGGCACCATGGGACCAGAGGACATGGAAGGCATAGATACGATCTGGGTAGGTGGTTAGGGATTGATTGCCCTTGTGCCAATTCAAGGGTATGGGTGAGAGCTCTTAGATGAACCTGTTGATTAGTGGTGTTGGCAGGAAGGGCCTGTCCTCAACCCCTCAGTATCTATGGCATAGCCTGATTTTTGGGTCCCCTTGTAAAAAAGGAGCTGCCATTTGTGTGCCAGGTTTAGATGGCCTGAGGCCATGTGCCCTCCTGTATGTGTGAGGGACAGGGAAGTGGTGCCTCTTGGATTTCAGTACAAGAATGAGATGGAGAGTAGTCGATGTTTGGTTCGGAAGAGGATTTGAGATATTGAGGGGTGGGCATGATTGGAAAGAATGGCATCTTCTACTAGTGCCCTCTGGAGAGAGAGAGAGCCTAGAACAGAGCCTAGAAGGGATGACCTAGTGCCCCCCAGAGAGAGAGCCTAGAAGGGATGAACTAGTGCCCTCTGGAGAGAGAGAGAGAGAGAGAGAGAGAGACTAGAACAGAGCCTAGAAGGGATGAACTAGTGCCCTCTGGGGGGAGAGAGAGAGAGAGAGAGAGAGAGAGAGAGAGAGAGAGCGAGCCTAGAACAGAGCCTAGAAGGGATGTAGAGTTTGTATGCCTTTATATGTTAAGAGATGGGACAGGCTGTGGGAGGAGAAGATGATGGTGAGTGACCTGAAAGTTAGTTGTTTTGATTCACATATAGGGAGCTTGGCAACCACTAAACCATGTTTGCAGGATGCCCATCCCTCGGTGGTAAGGTCTAATTTTTAACAGGCATGCACAAAGGAAGGTCCTAGTTGGTGGCCTAGGATCCCAAGGGCATGTCCCTCTTCTTCTATTACATAGAGGGAGAAGGGACAGGCTAGGCCTGGGCAGTGCAGTGCCAAGGCCAGGAGGAGGGCCTGTTGGAGCTTTCAAAAGGGCTTGGTAATGGGTGTGAGAGGGGTTCATGTGAGGGGCCAAGGGTTTCTTCATGTAGGGCTCAGGCAAGGAGGGAAAGGGAGGGTCCAGGAATGTAAAAAGCCAACTATTCCTAGGAATGATAAAATCTCCACTTCGGTAGAGGGAACCAAGGAGTACTGGATTAGGTGTTTTCTAAACAAGGTAATGGCTTTGTGGGTTGGGGTAATGGTTAGTCCCACTTAGGTGACCTGTTGGACCTTGGAAAGTGAGTCTCTATAGCCCCAGCTAGACAAGAAATTTAGAAGAGCAGAGGTGTCAGTTTGGCTCATTTGTAGGGGCGGACTGCAGAGAAGGTCATCTATATATTGTATAAGTTTGTATTTGGAGAGAGATCAGAGGCCAGGGCCTGGTCAAAGAGGTGTGGGCTGTCTTGAACTCCTGGGGTAGGACAGCCAAGGTGAGTTCAGTAGAGAGTTGGGTGTCAGGATCAGCTCAGGTGAAGACAAAGATGTTTTGTGACTGGGTGTCAAGAGAGATAGAGAAAAATTCATCCTTGAGATTCAGGTCTGAGAAACAGGAGGTTCTTGAGGGACAAGTGGAGTGTGTGAGGACAGGATGGAGAGGGACCACTGTAGAGGAGTTGGTGAGCTGGAGATCTTGAACCAGGTGGAGGGCACCATTGGGCTTTTTAGCTGCAAGTATAGGGATGCTGAAGTGGGGCGATATGGGATGAAGTAGCTTCTTTCTTAGGAAGTCAGAGATGCTAAGCCTAAGGTCCCTGAGGCTCTGGATGGAGAATGGGTACTGGACTTGGGTAATATACCAGGTAGGGTCCTGTAGTTGGCTGTTGATGGGGAAATGGTGTTTGTCAACAGAAGGTTCTTGGGTATCCCAGACTTGGGGGTCTACCTAGAAAGCTGGCAAAGGAAGTAAAGTGTTGGAACCAGGAGGTCGGGTGGCTAGGAGGAGGAGCAGGGCTGTCTATGAGCTTGAGGTCAGGCAATTGGAGGGAGCAAAGGAAATAGATGTTCCTATTCTGGCTTGAAGATCCTTCCCCAGTAATGGGACAGGACAGGCTGGCACCACCAGGGAAGAATGAGTGAGAGGAACACCCCTGAAAACACAGTGGAGTGATGGGGTCTGGTGAGGTTTATAAGCCTGTCCTGTGTCCTCTTACCCCAACAATAGGGAAATGAGGAGAGGTGAGTCCCCAAACTGTCAGGACCAAGGAAGTGACCCCAGTGTCCAGGAGGAAGAAATAAACCGTCCTGATATCATAATGACTGCCTGGAGCTCCCTGTTGGAGCCGGCAGTGGTCAGGCCCAGGGAGCCCAATCTGATGTCCCCATGCTGTGAGGGACACCGGGGCAATCAATAGTAAATGTCCCTCTTGACAGCACTTTGAACATGATCAGGGTGACCTGCAGGGTGGGGGGTAGGGTAAGGCTGGGCCCAGTGACCCTCCTCACCACATTTGAAGAAGGGACCCAGTGACCCTTGGACCTTAGAACGCAAGGGAGCCTGGGCAGTCACTGAAGCTGGTTGAATGGCCTTGACTAGCATTTGGTATTTTTGTTTACAGGGCTTTTGTTTCTCCCATGGTACGATGTCAGGATTGGTCGAACTGTTCGTAGATGCCTGAAAAGGGGAGTGAGAACTGAGGAAAGAAATAGACTAGACAAAAGAACAGAGTTGGGAGGGCTTTCCGTGAATCCTGCAACCGCCCCAATTATTACTCATACTCTTTATATACCCCAATCAAAAGGGGAGGGCCAAAGACTTCCTTACCATAACACACAAGGAACAAGTAAGAAGCAAGCATAATTACCTCCTTACGACTCAAAAACACCTGTAACCATGCCCGATTGTCTGACCTGTGAGGAGCAAAGCATCCAGTAGCCACACCTTTGGCCAAAAAACCTGCTATTTGGCCTTGAGGAGCAAGAATAGTTTAAACTCTCTGATCTTTAATCAAGATGGAATGGATTCAAAACTGTGGGCTCCCACAGTACACCTTAAAGGCCAGTGCCAAGACTCCTGCCTGTGGGTTAAGGGTCCTCTCTACAAGTGTTAAGCTTGGCCTTAATGTGGGGAAAACTCTGAGAAAAGAAATAGATCGTGAGGAGTTGTTTAGCCTCTGGGTTTTCAGGGTCTAGACTGGTATACTGTAAGAGGACCGTAAGGAGTTCTAAGAATTGGGATGGTTCTCATGTTTACCCAAGATTGGAGTTTCTAATAGTTTGCTAGTTTAAGGACAGCTTTATAGAGACTGGTCAGGAGTCACGTTGTAAATTGATCTTTCACTAGAATGCTCCTTACCCCTGGGGTTGGGGAGAGGCTACTGGTGGGCTAAAATGCCAGAGTGAAGTGGTTAGAGCAGCCTGTCGCTGGAGAGGGAGAAGAGGAGACAGGACTGCCTCAGCCCCAGCCAGGTATACCGCCTTCGTCTGGTGGATTTCCTCTGCATGTGCTCTAGCCTGTTCCCAAACTCACCTGTGCTCCTCAGGAAGTTACAATCATATACATTGTGGTCTCTGATACCTGTTAGACCAAGGACGCCTTGCAGGTCCGCGGCTCAAGGCGGCTATTTGGAAAAACAATAGCCAAAGTTTTGGTTTCAGCCTCTGATTCATTTGTAGATTGCCCCAGGAAGGCAGCTATCTCTCCTGGC
>JAQHUG010000066.1:434200-464689 GCA_028555095.1 Dicrostonyx torquatus
AGGAGAGGCAGATCTCTGTGAGTTTGAGACCAGCCTGGTCTACAAGAGCTAGTTCGAGGACAGGCTCCAAAGCTACAGAGAAACCCTGTTTCAAAACAACAACAACAACAATCAAATAACAACAACAAAAACCTCTGCCCTTTGGGCTGTGCAGCTCCTCACAATTGGCTCTCAGACCAAATGACAGAATTCTTACAACAGCCAAACATTTATTTGTTTGTTTATTACTTATTTACTTTTTTTTTGGTTTTTCAAGATAGGGTTTCTCTGTGTAGCCCTGGTTGTCCTGGGAATTTGCTCTGTAGACCAGGCTGGCCTTGAATTCACAAAGATCTGCCAGCCTCTGCCTCCTCGAGTGCTGGGATTGAAGGTGTGCGCCATCACCACCTGGCCAGCCCAGCATTTATAATTCATATTCAGCCTCTGAATCCATTATTTGGGACAGGAAACTCCACTTACAGGGTACTTTATTGGGCCCCTGGGTTCTGCCCTTTCTCCTATTGGTCTTATTTAGAGCACACACTCTACTCCCAACCCCATTTCCAAGCCTTCAGGCAATGTTTATCCTCACAGCGTTTTATTAAAGCAAAAGCTGTAACTCACAGAGACTGTTTAATCTTCCTATTGTGTTAATTCCTGGAACCTATAAACAAATATCTCCTCAGCCCACATAGGGAACCAACCACACACAAAATATGGATTCCACCAAAATTCAATTTGGTGGATCAATGAGTGTTATTGATATTACTGGAGTATAGGTGAAGGATTACTTCAGAATCAGAAAAGACTCAAAGACAGCTATAGCAAGAAAATCCACAGTTAACACAGTAGCACACGCCTTTAATTCCAGCACTTGGGCGGCAGAGGCAGGCAGGCCTCTGTGAGTTCAAGGCCAGCCTGGTCTACAAAGTTAGTTCCAGCACAGCCAGGACGGTTACACAGACAAACCCCGCCTCAAAAAACATCCCCACTCCCCTTCTGAAGTATGAAGTGTGTGGAAAATAAACAAATGGGCTAATTCAGTATTCACTGACTGTCCCCCCCCCCGATGCTGTTCTATTTTTCTGTCTCTTATTTCTCTGTTCCTTTTGCTTAGTAAGTCTAATCCTCACCCTCCTACCCAGAATGTATGAGTTTTGTTGAAGGTGGCTTTTGACATCCCAGCACTCGGGAGGCAGAGGCAGGTGGATCTCTGTGAGCTTGAGGCCAGCCTGGTCTACAGAGCAAGTTCCAGGGCAGGCTCCAAAGCTAGACAGAGAAGCCCTGTCTTGAAAAACACAAACAAAAACAAAAAAGAAAGAAAGAAAGAAAAAGAAAAACAAAACAAACAAAAAACAGAGTCTACCCTAACATGGCTGACAGCTCACAAAAACTGGCAACCAGTACAACAACCCACTGGCAGTTCAGCAGGCTGCAGTGAGAGACCCCCCCTGCACTAGTTTAACAGCAGTAGCTGTAGCAGCAGTAACGCCATGATTTAGCAAGGCTTGAGACTAGCAATATTCCCGGATTAACAAACACCCCTCTTCTCTCAAGTCTAAAATAAGACACCAGCCAGGCCACCCTGAACTACGGAAACAGAATATCTGTGGTCTGGTTTCTGAAGGCCAGGCTTAGTCCACAGGAAGATAAAGAAGGAACAGAAAAACACCAGATGTTCTAACAAGGACAAAGCTGACGTGTTAGAGCTTGAGCCAGGTCAGCCCCTTGCCTCAATTGAAAAAACCAATAGGAACCGTGTAACCATGTATCTGCTTCTGTAAGTCTGCTTCTTGCTGCCTTAGAGTTATAAATACTATCTCTGGACGCCAGAGGGCATGCTCAGCTCCTGAATGCTGTAGCATCCTCTGACATCCGTGAAATAAAGAACCTCTTGCTTGTCGCAGCCAGCGGTCTGTGTCTCGTGTCTTGACGGGGGGTCTCTGATAAGGCCCACAGAACTCTGGGGGTCTTTCATTAGATCCTTTCTGGGTGGCACCATTGGTCTAAGCCTCTTCTAGGCAGCTCTGCTTGTCTGAGAGTGCCTCTCGGCAGTCCTGACTGCTTAGATAACCTTTGAGAAGAATGGGGGTAGAAAAGAGAGGAGTGAGTCTGATAGGTTTTAGAAACTTCCTGAATTTGTTTTGAGTTACTTCCTGTCTTAAGGATCTTCCAGAGGGATGGAAAATTCCTGTTGTTTCACCTCCTTTTTCACATCCTATGCCTAAGCTTCCCTCCAAAATGGAAGGTTTTAGGCTAGGAGGAAACTGGTAAAGAACAGCTGTGTACCTATTCCCTGTAATGTCACTGTGTCTGTATGGTTGTGTCTCTAGCCATCTGTATGCTTTGGTCTGTGTGCAATGGCCCTAGTAGGATGTTTGCACTCTAAGTGAGCAACTGAGACCATCCATGAGCATTTTGTGAGATGTTACTGATTGGTTTTTCTTTGCTTTAGTTTTTGAGATCACTATGTAAGTCTGCCTGCTTCTGCCTCCTGGATGCTAGGTTTACAGCTGTGCATCACTAGGCCCCTTGTGATGTACCTACCTATAGGGTAAAAAGTTTGAGCTCATTTCCTGGTTTTGAAAACATCTGAGCTCAAAAACCTCCAATCCCTGAGCTCAAAATTCCACCAATCCTTGAGCTTGCCCCAAGTTTAACACTTGAAATCCCCCAAACCCCACCCTAGAAAACTCTGCCCTCAAGAAACCCGATGTAAGTCTGCCGTCTACTCTGTTCTTTGCTGAGCAGAGGCAGCTACCCTTTGGCGTCTTTACCAATAAACCTCTTTTTAAAAATTTCTTATATGGGGCCGGGTGGTGGTGGTGCACGCCTTTAATCCCAGCACTCGGGAGGTAAAGGCAGGCGGATCTTTGTGAGTTCGAGACCAGCCTGGTCTACAAGAGCTAGCTCCAAAGCCACAGAGAAACCCTGTCTCGAAAAATCAAAAAAAAAATTTTTTTTATATGCATTGGTGTTTGACCTGCAAGTCTTTGTGAGGGAGTCAGAGTCACTGGAACTGGAGTTAGACAGTTGTGAGCTGCCATGTGGGTGCTGCAAGTTGAGCCTGGTTCCTCTGGAAGGGCAGCCAATGCTGCTGAGCCATCTCTCCGTCCCCCCAATAAATCTCTTGTGTGAGGTTGTGTGGTGTGACTTTGTGGTGTCCCTTGGCTCTCAACTGCCAGGATCCCTTCCCCTTTAGAACTCTATCACTTTGAATCTGTGATGAACTCTCCCATCTCTGTTTCTGAGCTACACATCTGCCATTAACTCCACTGACAACTAAGAAAGCAATGCCCAGGAAACAAGTGGTCCTTGCTGCTGTGTGAACCTCTACGGCCAAGTGTCAAGCAGGTACCACAGCTGGATCCAGGTTTCCTAACTCCCAGGCCAAGCTTCTTGTCTACACCCATCCTCTGAGTACTTCTCCCACACCCAGCTTGTGGTTCTAGGAGAGACTCCAAGGCTTCAAATATACTAGTCTAGTGCTCTACTGCTGAGCCGTGACCCTGGCCCCTCTTCACTGATGGATCCTGGACTAGCAGTCCACTGCTGAGCCATGCGCCCGGCCATAGCTCTGCTACATCAGGTCTCTTGTCAGAGTGGAATGTGTCTGAACGGAAGCACTGGTTTATATATCCTCAGATGCCTGGGGCCCAGTGTTCCTCGGACTTTCCCTTTCCTGGGCCCTTCTCACCCTTAACAGCGAAACAAACACTTCTAAGCCCCATACCACAGGTATCTCATGGTTACCCGGGGTGTTCTGAGACTGTATTTCATTTGTTCAACTTCCTTATCCTGCAGCTCTTGGCCTCTTCTACTCCTTAGTTCCTGTGAAGCTGACTATGTCCTAGGGTACCTAAGAAAACTTTACTCTAGGGGCTGGAGAGATGGCTCAGAGGTTAAGAGCACTGGTTGCTCTTTCAGAGGTCCTGAGTTTGATTCTCAGCAACCATATGGTGGCTCACAGCCATCTATGAGATCTTGTGCCCTCTTCTGGCAGGCAGGCATACATGCAGGCAGAACATTTTATACATAGTAAATAAATTAATTAATTAATCAAAAAAAAAGAAAAGAAAAAGATTCCGGGCCAACGCAGTTAGTACTTTTTTCTTAATTATAAAAGGAAAAAAAAAGAAAGAAAGAAAACTTTACCCTATTAAATTACTGTTGTGGTCTGGATAAGAATGTTCCTCACAGGCTCATATATTTGGATGCTTAGTCACAAGGGAGTGGCAATATTTGAAAGAATTGTAAGGATTAGGAAGTGTGGCCCCTGGAGGAGGTGTCCCTGGGAGTGGCCTTTGAGGTTTCAAAAGCCCATGCCAAGCCAGAGTCTCTGTCTTATCTATGGATCAGGAGGCAGCTCCTGCCTGCATGCTGCCATGCTTCCCACCGTGATGATAATGGACCAGGCCTCTGAAGCTGTAAACCAGCCAGCCCTCAGTTAAAGGCTTTCTTCTGAAGGAGCTGCCTCAGTCATGACGCCTCTTCAGTAATAGGCATTGACTAAGACAGGGATCTGCCTAACCCCCTCAGGGTCATAAGTCTTCACCTAGTAAAAATTTTGATATCACAAGCCCCACTACAGTCCTAGGCCTTGATAGCCTGGGAAAGCCCACCCATTCCCCCTCTCCAGTTTCCTTATGCCAATTCTTTTAAAGGTAGCCAATCCTAAAAGACTATAAGGCCAGATCCTGGTCAATGGGGAAAAGCCACGGTAGGTCACCATCTGACTTATAATAAACACCAAGAGAATCTAACTGCTAGACCGTGATTGCTAGCTTGGTTTGGGTTCTGGCATACACTTTTTTTTCAGTGGGAACAAGGTTTCTCTGTGTAGCCCTGGTCATTTTGGGACTTGCTCTGTAGATCAGGGTGGCCTTGAACTCAGAGATCCACCTGCCTCTGTGCACCACCACTGCCTGGCTTGGTGTACACTTTTTTCTTTTTTTTTAAGTTTTTTTTCGAGACAGGGTTTCTCTGTGGCTTTGGAGCCTGTCCTGGAACTAGCTCTTGTAGACCAGGCTGGCCTCGAACTCACAGAGATCTGCCTGCCTCTGCCTCCCGAGTGCTGGGATTAAAGGTGCACGCCACTGATGTGGGAGTGTTCTCCTATATTTTGGGTTACTCTCATTGGTTGAATAAAGGACTGCCTGTCCTATAGGAAAGGACACAGCCCTTAGATGGGCAGAGTAGACAGAACAGAGTTCGGAGAAGAAAGGAAGTGGGAGAGTCACCATGAGGCTCCAGATGGATGCAGGTTAGACTTTTCTGGTAAGTCACCACCTTATGGTGACATATAGACTTTTATAATGGATTAGTTTATGATGTGAGGGCTAGCCAAGAAAAGGCTAGTGATAATGGGCCAGGCAGAATTTAAATGAATCCAGTTTGTGTGTGATTTGTGTATTCCGGGTATAGCCATGTGGACGTGCGGCCATGTGGCCGGGAGCAGGGCGGGATACAGCCCGCTGCTCCCACCATTTACAACACGCCACCACCACCCGCCCTTGGCGTACACTTTTTACAAGATGAAATTGCCTTACCAAACTACGTCCACTCTATGTCTATCTTCCTTGTGGGACAGCCTGATTATTCTTTGTCTTTATCTAGCGCTAGAGTTCTCTGATGCTCAAACAATGTACAAATCAGAAAACCCAAATCAAGGCTCAGCCCTTGCTTGCAGGGAGCTGCTTTTAATAGACGCCATTACAAGATGGCGCGGGCTTCCTCCCTATTGCGGTTTGGCCACGAGTAAACAATTCCAAATAAGGCTATAGCCTTGATATACCAACTGCGCATGCGCTGGTTATATAAGACCATCAGCCTATCCCGAATGGCCTGATGGTCACGAGAGATCGGCAGCCAATCAGAGGGCTACCCATGTATTCCCTATATAAGCTGCAGCATTGGGTGGGTCGGGGCCCCTCACTTCAGCTCTCCCCTCAACCAAGAAGCTCTCCAATAAAGTGTGATACGCGAAGGATCCTCGTGTGGTGGTCGTTCTTCCCGCGGGCCGGGGGGTGTCCGCCTCACTTGCTCCTCTGGGAAATCTCTTGTCTTTCCCAGCCACTTATTCCCAAGGGCCTTGACCCCACACTCTTATCTTCCTGCCTCACCTTAAAGGCAAAAGAGGGCTCAGGTGGCAGCCATGGAGACAGGGGATCTGGTGCAGCGGGAGAGTCCCCAGGACTGGGCAGATCAGGAGTACATTGAGATCGTCACCAGCAGCATCAAGAAAATCTCGGACTTTCTCAGCTCTTTCAATGTCTTGTTGTTCATTCAAGACTTGAAACACTAAATGAGACATTGATGGCCCTTGAACAGAGAAGGGCTTACACTGAAGCAAGGGAACAAAGGGTGAGAGAGACTTCCAGCTACAGCTGCTCCGCACTACTGCTGGGAAGTCGCTGTGTGGAACACTGGCCGTGTGCAGAAAGGCCCCCCCCCCGCAGCCTTCGGCGCCTCCCCCTCTCCTTACAGAGCAACAGGGTTTCTTATTTTTCTTTTTCAAAAGTGGCCTTTGGTCTCTGCCATGTGCACCTGAGATGTGATGTGGTGTGGGGAGAAGTCCAGGGCACCTCATGAAAACAGCCTTAGGTAATTCCCCCTTTCAGTAACACTGTTTGGAACTACTTGTCAATGTGTTGGAGGTGTTCAGGGAGCTGCTGTCTTCTCCAGAAACCTCTCCAGCTGCAGGGGCGTTCCTTGGTAATAGGCTTGTATAGTTCACTTGAGGCCGTGAACTTGACCCCAGTACTGCACCCATACAAATCAATCTTGGTAGAAGAAACTCCAAATCTAGCCAGTTTCTTGACTGAAGTTAAGTTTATTTATGTAATGTGGTGGTTTGCAAGAAAATGGCCTCCAAAGGGAGTAGCACTATTAGGAGGTGTGGCCTTGTCAGGGTTAATGTGGTCTTATGGAGGAAGTGGTCACTGTGGAGGCGGACTTTGAGGTCTCATATATGGTCAATCCACGCCCAGTGAGACAGCCCACTTCCTGTTGTCTGTGAGTCTAAATGTAAGAACTCTCAGCTCCTGCTGCAGCACCATGTCTGCCTGCATGATAACATGTCACACCATGATGATAACGGACTAAACCTCTGAACTATAAGCCACCACAACTAAATATTTTCCCTTAAAAGAGTTGCCATGGTCATGGTGTCTCTTCACAGCAATAGAAACCCTGAGATATGTAATATGAAAATCTTTCCTTTTTGAAACAACCTGGTAACCACAGGCTGGCCTGAACTCACAGCCGTCCTACCACCTCAGCCTCCTGAAAGCAGAAATTATAGGCATGAGGACCTTAGGCAGCTAAAATATCACCTTAAAGTTCAGGGGCTGGAGAGATGGCTCAGTGGTTAAGAGCACTGGTTGTTCTTCCAGAGGTCCTGAGTTCAATTCCCAGCAACCACATGGTGACTCACAACCATCTGTAATGAGATCTGGTGCCCTCTTCTGGTGTGTGGAGGCAGAATGTTGTATACATAATAAATAATTTTTTTTAAAGTGTATATGTCAACGAGCTGTAGTCCACAGTGTCCTGTATGGAAACCTCTATTCCAGGATGTCTTTGTCCTCCCAGATGAGACTCTGTCTCCATAGCAGGCACTCCTGCCCCATCCTCTGGGAAGCACGTTAGCTCTGATGGCCTGATCTGGACACTGTATCTAAATGAAATAAGACACCATGTATCCTTCTGTGGCTGCCTCCCCAACCCCACTAGTGTGTTTTTCTCAGGTTTACTCACCTTACTACTTTTATCATTGTAGCATGTGTCTGTGTGTGCCCACTATGCAGCCCAGAGGTCAAGGTTGACTGTCTCTTCCTTATTTTTCTTTACCTTATTTTGTTAGACTGGGCTCGACACTGGAGCTCACTGATTGGCTAGGTTGGTTATCCAATGAGCTCCAGGGATCCTCCTGTCTCCATGTGGGTGCTAGGGATCTGAACTTAGGGTTTTGTTTTTTGTTGTTGTTTTGTTTTGTATTTTTGTGTGTCTGTGTTGGGGGTATTGAGACAAGGTTTCTGGAATTCACTCTGTAGACCAGGCTGACCTTGAACTCAGATCCATCTGCCTCTGCCTCCTGAGTGCTGGGATCAAAGGTGTGCGCCACTACCACTGGTCTAAACTTAGGCTTTTATGTTTGCCCAGCAAGGACTACCAGGCTATATACATCAATACTTCATTCTGTGCTATTATTGGACACTCCTCCCTGTATCAGGGAGCATTCTTCTCCACCACCCACCTGTCCACGGACATTCATTCAGACCATCTCTTCCTTTTGGTGCTTCTGTGAACACTGGTGCATGATCGTTTGCTTGAAGACTTGTTATTGATTCTCTGGGACATAGACCTGGAGGTGGAATGCTGGCTGTTTGTTTTTGAGAAAGAGTCTTATATATTCCAGGCTAGCCTTGAATTCATTATGTAACTGAGGATGACCTTGAACTTCTGAATCTCCTGCAGCCATCTCCTATGTTCTAGGATTACTCAATTTATTCAGTACTGAGGATAGAACCCAGGGCTTCATTGTTGCCAGTTACAGGTAGAAGTTTCTATGTTGCCAGCATCACCCAAACAAATACACAGAGGCTTAATATTAATTATAAATGCTCAGCCAATAGCTCAGGCTTGTTGTAAGCTAACTTTTACATTTATGTTAACCCATATTTTTATCTATGCTTTGCTATGTTGCTTGATACCTTTTCTCAGTACAGTATGCCCATCTTGCTTCTCTCTGTGTCTGCTGGCAACTCCATACTCCGCCCTTCTCTTTCCCAGCATTTTCTTTAATAAAACAACCATGCTGGGCAGTGATGGCATACTCCTTTAATCTCAGCACTCAGTAGGCAGGGACAGGTGGATCTCTGTGAGTTTGAGGCCAGACTGATCTACAGACAAAGCAAGTTCCAGAACAGGCTCCAAAACTACACAGAGAAACCCTTTCTCAAAAGAACAAAAATAAAATACAATAAACCAATCACAGGGACATATATTTACAGTGGAAAAGAATATTCCAGAGCCAGCAACCATTCTATTAATTGAACCATATCTGAAACCCTCATGTTTATTTTTGTGTCTAAGGCTATCTCTGTGTTTAATGGGAAGGTGTGACTTTAATAATTATGAGACATCATATTTGAGGATTCTCATGAGTCTGCTTGGAGTAATCAAAGCGTAAATGGAACTGCATAGCTGTGTGGCTGCCTCACCAACAATCATTGTCATCATGAATTCTGTCTGCAGGCTCACCTGACTCTATCCCAAATTGCTAGGTCAAACCAACACCAACATAACAACATTTATCTATTTATCTAACACTTACAGTGAATTAGGTAGTGTAATTAATCTGCAGATGACTAACAGGAGTATGAGAAAGCAGGGTGTGGCGGCACTTACCTATGTAAAGGGGCAGTCAGGAGGCTCAGGCAGGATCACAAGTTCTAGGCCAGCCTGACTACACAATGAGCTTTGTTACGTGAACTCTTCCTGAGAAGTGAACACATACTTATCCACCCCAGACTGCGCACTGATGGCAGAGTTCTCTCCCTCTGTGAAGGAATGTTACAAGGCCCAGTTTGAGGATGATAATAGATGTTGTGCACCAAGTATCAAGTACTACAACAGAGAGACCTTGGGATACGTGAAGCCTGTTTCAAAAAGCAATACTATTACTAAAGCCTATAAATGGATGTATGTAGACTCAGTGCACATGTTTGTTTTTATTATTATTATTGGTTTTTTGAGACAGAGTTTCTTTGTGTAGCCTTGACTGTCCTAGAACTAGCTCTGTAGACCAGGCTGGCTTCAAATCACATAGATCAGCCTGCCTCTGCATCCCAAGTGCTGGATTAAAGGCGTGTGCCACTATGCCTGGCTAGGTGCCATTTTCTATAGTGAATTTGATGCTCCCTGTGGATACCAAGCAATGATGGTGCATGTGTGGCCATATGGTATAAGTGACACTCCATTTCCCTATCCTGGCTCACGTGGCACCAGAATGGAGGTATGAGAATTGCAGGCACTTTACCGTGGGGGCCATGACCCAACCTGAAGCTGGGCCAGTCAGGGTTGAGCTCTCTTGAATGGCACACTGGCTGTGCTTCCATCTCATGGCTCTGTCCCACCCAGAGGACCCCACCACACTGCAAGGTTTATAACATTCCCGTAAGCGCAGTAGAGTTTCCAGTGAAGGTCCTCAGTGTCCAAGCTTGGACTGATTTGAAGGGCTCCCTCCTGCTCAAAGTGAAGTAATTTGTGGCCCCAACCCCCAGTCCTTCTGCTCAAGAAGGGATAGAGCTATAGCTGTTCTGGGCCCCCTACCTGATAGCAGCTTAAAACATCTGGTTTGTCTGATAATGCCTGAAAGAGAGCTGGTGCCAAGTCCCGCCATTAGCACCGTTGGTGCTGTTGGGGGAGGGCAAAGAGGTACAGAAACCCAGTTGGAGGTCAAAGGGTCCCAAGGTCCTTTCCCAAGAAATCTATCCTTCCTGGTCTACCCCTTCTCCAAGGAGACTTGAGCCCAGACCAGGGAGGCCTCTCATTTCCCTGAGGGGTGGGGAGGGTAAGTGGAAATCAGGCCCTTACTTGAACCCCAAAACTTTGGAGTCCCTATCTATTATCCATTGATTTCTGACTTAGTTTACAAACAGGATTGGCTTGCAGGGACCCGTTCCCAAGCAGGCCAAGGTGAGGTCTGTTCCCTTGAAAGTAACACACATATCGCTTGCTCCCACCCCCCTGCCTTGGCTGTGTCTTATCAGGGGAGACAGCCAATCAGACGAGGACAGAAAGGAGCCCTCTAAGGAGCCCTCCAAGCCTCATAGCTCATGAGGCAGAAGAGGGAGACGCAGGCCTGAGGCCCAGGGTAGACACCAGCAGTCATGGCCGCAGCTGAGACTGCCTTGTCCTCCATCAGTACTCTTGCCACGCTGGGCCAGTTCCTGGACACCCAAGAGGATTTCCTCAAGGTGGGGCCAGTGGAGGGGGGCAGGTGGTCTTGCTGTGATCTAGGGCATAGTGCTTAGGGGTCGGGCTTGCTTCTCTTACTTTAGTAGCCTTCTCTGTTCAGGGTTTATTCTTGTTGGGAGGGTGAGCCTGGCTTGGGGTACTGTTCTAAGGATCTGAGAGCAAGGTTTCTGTAACAGGAAGCTGAGTTCTGAGCTCACCTCCTTAAGAGGCCAGCCTCAGACAAAGTCCCAGATAGAGGTTTCCTGGTATTCCCAGGCTTTGAGATGTAACCCTTGTTGGAAGGTGTGAAAAGGCAAGGAAGGGCTGGGGGAAAGAGTCAAGACTGCCCCTTTAGCCTCCCATTGTGAACTCTGCAACCCCTTCCCCCATCCTGAATGCTGTTCTTGGTAAGTGTCTTATCTGTCTCTAGCCAGACCTAATGGACTTGTCTGGAGCCGAGATGGGGGTTAGGGGAACAGTGTGGGTTAAGCGATAGGCTCGCAAACCCCTCGACCAACCTGCCCCAACGGTGTTTCCAGCCGGGACTGCATCAGGGCCAGGTACTGGGTGCCCACCATTCAAGCAGTGCGCTCCCTCCCGCAGTGGTGGCGCCTCGACGAGATACAGGATTTGGGCCCGGGTCCCCCGGATCTCACTGGGCCATCCCTTCACGTGAGTCTGAAATCGCAGCCCCCTCCCGGAGAGGACGAGGACGATGAGAGGGACGTGACCTGTGCCTGGGATCCGGATCTTTTCCTTACCAACTTCCCAGGTCCCGAGCCGCCAGGCACTCCCCGGACCTGTACTCTGGTGCCCAGCGGGGCTCCGGTGGCACAGTACGCGCCGCCCGAGACTCTGGGCGCCTATGCAGGTGGCCCAGGGTTGGTGGCCGGGCCTTTGGGCTCCGAGGAGCACACGGGCTGGGCACACTCCGCCCCGCGAGCCCCAGCCCCCGAGCCCTTTGTGGGCCCTGACCTGGCCCCGGGATCTGTGCCCAAGGCGCAGCCTGCATTCTCGGATTCGCGAGCGGGCTCGGCAGGCGGTTTCTTCCCGCGGGCCGGGCTCGGGGTGCCCACGGCTCCCAGCGCCCCCTACGGGCTGCTGTCAGGGTACCCTGCGCTGTACCCCGCGCCACAGTACCAAGGGCATTTTCAGCTCTTTCGCGGGCTCACGGCGCCTTCTGCTGGCCCCGCCGCGCCCCCTTCCTTCCTGAATTGTATGGGACCCGGCGCGGTGGGCACAGAACTCGGGGCCACCGCGCTAGCCGGAGACGCAGGCTTGTCCCCGGGAGCCGCGCCGCCCAAGCGCAGCCGGCGAGCTTTGGCACGAAAGAGACAAGCGGCACACACCTGCGGGCACCAGGGCTGCGGAAAGAGCTACACCAAAAGCTCGCATCTGAAGGCGCACCTGCGCACGCACACAGGTAAGGGCAGAGCCGAGCGGTGGGGGCGGAGCCGGGAGCCGGAAGCGGAGCGAAGGGTGGGACCAGAAGGTGGGCAAGAGGTGTGGCTAAAGGCGACCCCAGCGCTAGAGGCCTGAAGTGGGATCCCGAGACTCTGGTTAAAGTCTATAGGGGCAATTCCAGACCCAAATGTGGGCGTTCAGGAGGCAGAGGCAGGTGGGTATCAGTGACTTCTAGTCTAACCTGGTCTATTATAGCGAATTCCAGAAGCCAGGGGTTCATAGTGATAGTCTATCTCAAAAATAAGTAAATAGGCAGATAGGTAAATGGGTGTAAACAGAGGACCTGGGGAACATTTTGGGGACTTCAGGGTTAGAAGCTGATGTGTAAGACCTGGTTTAGAGATGGACGGAGCAGCAGAATGCAGGATGAGAGTAGCAAGAGAAGAACTAGAGGGGCGACCCAGGGGAGGGTACAAGCTTGGAATACAAGGCCTTGACTGGATATCAGCGGGAGGCTTTGCCAGTGCGTGGGATAGCTGAAACACTGAGAACAAAGAACGACGGTGCAGCCACATGCGGTGTCAGGCAGGTAACTAAAACAAAGGAAGTAGGGTAGATGACTGGAAATGCGAAAACCCCAGGATCGCAGCTGCAAGTCCAGGAAAGGGTCAGGGTCACATAGGGCAGGACTGTGCGCCCTTCTTTAAACTGTGCGAGCTAGATGAATAAGCCTAAGACCTGACTCCACCTCATCAAGTATGCAAATCGGAGCTGAACGGTTTGGACCGTG
Source organism: Dicrostonyx torquatus (assembly GCA_028555095.1). Lineage (NCBI taxonomy): Eukaryota > Metazoa > Chordata > Mammalia > Rodentia > Cricetidae > Dicrostonyx > Dicrostonyx torquatus. The sequence goes on from JAQHUG010000066.1 coordinate 447,336, forward strand.
GTACTCACAACTCCCCGTCCTTCAGGAGAGAAGCCTTATGCCTGCTCTTGGGATGGCTGCGGCTGGAGATTCGCTCGCTCTGACGAACTAACTCGCCACTACCGGAAGCACACTGGCCAGCGACCCTTCTGCTGCGGACTCTGCCCACGTGCCTTTTCGCGCTCTGACCACCTAGCTTTGCATATGAAGCGTCACCTCTGAGCTCCAGTCCTGCACAGACACAAGAGTGGATCCAAGAATGGTCAATATTGGACTTATAGCCCTGCAGACCTACCCAGATCAAGAACTGACCCGAAGACAATACAGAGGAGCCTTCAACAGAATCCTCACATGTCCCCAGGGAGCCACACAGAAACATCTGATGGCCCCAAAGACCCAGCAAGACAGACCACCAATAAATAAACTCAGATGGACCCTTACCAGTGCAAGAGTGACCCTGAGTCTTGTGGAGTGGGGTGAGAGTTCCCAGAGTCTTGAAGGGGCCTTCACACTGTCTATCAGCTGAGATTGTCGTTGGTATTATTAAATTCTCCTGTATAAAACTGGTGTCAGCCTCACTGTAACATGTGCCTGGAAATTAGGAGCATTGAGCCCCTAGCAGGTGAGAGACTTCTGCACACACACACCTCCTACATGGTCTAAAACACATTCACTTCTGATGACCCCGCCCCCAGCAGTGCAATCTTCGTAGCCCTTCTCCATCATGATCACCCTATACAACCATGTCACCTGTTGTCAACCCAGGGACATTGACAACTGTCATCTGCCTCCTCCCCACCTCCCTTTCTTTTTCTTTTCTTTTCTTTCTTTTTTTTGGTTTTTCGAGACAGGGTTTCTCTGTAGCTTTGGAGCCTGTCCTGGAACTAGCTCTTGTAGCCCAGGCTGGTCTCAAACTCACAAAGATCCGCCTGCCTCTGCCTCCCAAGTGCTGGGATTAAAGGCGTGCGCCACCACTGCCTGGCCCCTTTCTTTTTCTTTTTTTTTTGGTTTTTCGAGGCAGGGTTTCTCTGTGGCTTTGGAGCCTGTCCTGGAACTAGCTCTTGTAGACCAGGTTGGTCTCGAACTCACAGAGATCCACCTGCCTCTGCCTCCCGAGTGCTGGGATTAAAGGCGTGCGCCACCACCACCCGGCTCCCTTTCTTTTTCTTAAGACATGATCTTGGGGCTGGAGAGATGGCTCAGTGGTTAAGAGCATTGCCTGCTCTTCCAAAGGTCCTGAGTTCAATTCCCGGCAACCACATGGTGGCTCACAACCATCTGTAATGAGGTCTGGTGCCCTCTTCTGGCCTGCAGACATACACACAGACAGAATATTGTATACATAATAAATAAATAAATATTTAAAAAAAAAAAAAAAAAAAAAAAAGACATGATCTTACTATGTAGCCCTAGTTGGCCTGAAACTCTGCAGACCAAGTTGATATCAAACTCATAGAGATCATCTTATCATCCTGCCTCTGCCTCCTGAGTGCTCTGTCTTTCTGTCTGTCTCTTTCTGACACAGGGTTTCTCTGTGTAGCTCTGGCTGGAACTCACTCTGAAGACCAGGTTGACTTTGAACTCAGAGAGCTTGTTGTTTACTAGTTTTGTCTTCAGGTCTCAAAAATAAAAACAAAAACAAAAAGCTGGACATGATGGTACATGCCTTTAAACCCAGAACTTGGAAGGCAGAGCTGGGTGGATCTCTGAGTCTGAGGCCAGCCTGGTCTACAGAGTGAGTTCCAGGACAATCAGGGCTACATAATATAGAGACTCTGTCATTAAAAAAGGTGTGTGTGGGGTGGGGGAGAGAAGCATAGTGCTGCAGGCCTTTAGGCCGAGCATTCAGGAGGCAGGTGGATTTCTTCAGCTGTAGGCCAGCCTGGTCTAAATAGTGAGCTCCAGACCAGCCAGGGCTATGGTGCTACAGGCCTGTAAAACCAAAATTTGGGGGTGGAAGCAGGAGGATCAGTGTCAAGGCCTGAGTGACATAGTCAGTCTATGGTAGGGTGCTCCACAGTCCCTGTATTCCTCCTGCCTCTCCACAACTCAAAGTGACCTCTGGTCAGTGTCACAAGGAGGGCCAGAAAACTTGCAGAACAGACAGAGAGAGGATGCAGAAGGCAGTGTGCCAAACTGGACATGGTGGCTCACACCTTTAATCCCAATACTTGGGAGGTAGAGGCAAGCAGATCTTTGTAAGTTTGAGGCCAGCCTGGTCTACAGAGTGGCCAGCCAGGACAGCCAGAGCCACACAGAGAAACCCTGTCTTGACCCTATCTCAAACAAACAAACAAACAAAGCAAGCAAAGGGTGCCCCAGCTGGGTGTGGTGACCCATTCACACTGGGAGTCTCAGCACTCATGAGGGTGAGACAGGAAGATGGTAAGCCTTGGCTACAGAGCAAAAGCCTGTCAAAACACAAAAGCACGGGGCAAGGGTGGTGATGGCTGGAGAGATGCCTCGGTGGTTACAAGCACGTACTGCCCTTTCAGAGGCCCTGAACTCATACCCAGCACCCAAATAGTGCTTATGACTACCTGTAAGTCCAGTTCCAGGGACCTAACACATATGGACATCTGCTCATCCTGAACATGGTATGCAAACTCACGAGGGCATAAACAGATGCACATAACTAATATTTAAGAAGTTGGAAGGATGGCTCATATTTATAACCTCAGCCCTCATTCAGGAGACTGAGCAAGAGTTGAGAGTTCCAGGCCAGCCTGAGCTTAAAATGAGACCCTGTCTCACAAAAATAATAATCAATAAGGAGACTCAGCCTGTAAAGGTGTCTGCCGTCAGGTTCGGCCCCCAAGCCCCACAAGGTGGAAGGGGAAACTCCCACAAACTGTCCTGGCCTCCACATGTACACAATGTGGTTGAGTGACTCTGTGATTTGAGCTCTTGGGTGGTAGAGGCAGGAAAATCAGGAATTCAAGTGTTAAGAGGTCAGAGAAGGAATCAGAAAACTGTCAGAAAAAAAAAAAAGCCAGGGTGATTGGTGCATGCTTTTAAAACAAAATTTTCAGAGGCAGATCTATGTGAGCTCCAGGTCAGCCAGGGCTACATAGTGAGATCCTGTCTCAAACAAACCATAAATAAAAATTTAAAAAAAGCGAAAGGGAAAGAAAAATTGGGTCTGCATAGGCACCCAAATGATACACAGACATACATACATGCTGACAAAAATACCTCTTCCAAAATGTGTCTGAGTTACAGAGCGATAATGGGGTAAAAGAAAAAAAAAATTCAGAAATTGGAGAGCCTTAGAAGAATCATGTGACAGACAATGCCTAAGGGCGGGGTGTGTCCAAGGGCGGCGCCTACCCGGGGCTGAGTCGCGAGAAACAGGAGGGCGGGGTGGGCCCTGGAGGGGGCGGGATCCGCGGGAGGGACCACGCCAGAGGAAGCCCCGCCTCGGTGCTCGGGGCCTTGCTGGCGTCGCCTTCACCCTTGAGAAACCCCCACCCAGGTCTCAGCGGGCTTTAGGGGGAAGTGAGTCTGGACCCCGTGACCCGGTCGTCCTGGGTCTTTCCACAGATTCCGTCGCTGCCGCCTCATGGCAGCGCCGAGCTCGCTGCTGCTGGCCGCGCTGCTGTGGGTCCCTGCCGAAGCCCTGAGCTGCTATGGAGACTCCGGGCAGCCTGTGGACTGGTGAGCAAAGAGCTGCCTGCCGGACTGTCCCCTCAGGCTACGTGGGCACCTGCGCGGGCACTGGGGTTGAAGCGCTTTTCGGCGAAACCTCAGATCCCTTCACTCCCCGGCCTATCTTCCCTGACCTCCAGGTTCGTGGTATACAAGCTGCCAGCGGACAGCGGGTCTGGGGATAGTTCATGGAAGGGTTTAAAGTACAAATACATGGATCAGAACTCCGACGGCTGGCGTGACGGTGTGGGGTACATCAACAACTCGGAGGGAGCCGTGGGCCGCAGCCTGCTGCCGTTGTACCGAGACAACTCCAGCCAGGTGACAGTGCTGTGGGAACCCGGGCTGGATTACTGTAGCGGGTCCCACGGGGAAGGGAGGATAGTTAGGTGGCCTCTCTGCATTCTTCCAGCTGGCCTTCCTACTCTACAACGACCAGCCTCCTAAATCCAGCTCAGCTCGGGACTCTTCCAGCCGTGGCCATACAAAGGGTGAGGTCCAAGACTGGTGGTCCTGGAGCCGCCCTGAATTTCTTGTAAATTTACCCAAACTAATCTGTGACCTACATGAAGGGTGGTCGTGATGGTGATCTGCCCCGTCCAACCCTTGGCGGGAGTTTCCTGTCTGTACCTAAGACTCCAGCCCACTGAAACCGTGTACCTGACTGAGATGAGCTGGCTCGAGGGGCCTACTTCCAGCAGCTTCTCTGACCTTCTTGTGCTTTAGGTGTTCTGCTCCTGGACCAAGAAGGGGGCTTCTGGCTGATCCACAGTGTGCCGCGCTTCCCACCCCCTGCGTCCTCTGGTGCATACAGCTGGCCTCCTAACGCTCAAACCTATGGCCAGACCCTGCTCTGCGTGTCCTTCCCCTTCACCCAGTTTCTCGAGATTGGTGAGTGGAATCGTTGAGGTGTGGTAAATCTCAAACTGCTTGGAGTAACCAGTCTCACGTTTTTCCCTGGCCTTGTCTTCCAGGCAGGCAGCTAACTTATACCTATCCTCTGGTCTATGACCACAAGCTGGAAGGCATCTTTGCCCAGAAATTACCTGACCTACAGGAGGTGATCAAGGGTTACCATGTCCTCCATGAGCCCTGGAATAATAGTGCAACACTCACTTCACAAGCTGGGGCCACCTTCCAGAGCTTTGCCAAGTCTGGAAAATTTGGAGATGGTGAGTCCTGGTGTTGGGGGTAAGGAGCGCTCTCTTTGATAGCCCCAAGCCTGAGGGCAGGGCACATTGAGAGCCAGATGTCTTTGCGAGTCATATTACAGTAGCAGCCGTAAACAGGCCAGCTGGACAGACGGCACCTATCTGTAATCCCAGCACTGTGGAGGCTGAGATAGGAGCTCGAGGTCGGCCAGCAGACCTAGGTTCAAGTGTTGGTTCTGGATGTGCGGTGTATGATATGACCTGAGCCTGTTTGCTCATCTGCAAATTTAGAATATTGATGCTTTCCCTAAGAGGGTTGTGAAATAGCGTAGGTTCTTTGGTAAGGACTGACTTGTTCTTGTTTTGTTTTTGTTTTGGAGACATGGTCTCAATGTATATCCCTGACTGGTCTGGAACTCACAGAGATCCACCTGCCTCTGCCTCCTGAGGGCTGATTTTAAAGGTTTGGACCATCATGTCCAGCCTATCCTTTTGCTGTTTTTTTGTTTGTTTGTTTTTTTGTTTTTTCGAGACAGGGTTTCTTTGTAGCTTTGGAGCTGGAACTAACTCTTGTAGACCAGGCTGGTCTCGAACTCACAAAGATCCGCATGCCTCTGCCTCCTGAGTGCTGGGATTAAAGGCGTGCGCCACCACCGCCAGGCCTCCTTTTGCTTTTGAGGTAAGGTCTCACTGTACATTGCAGGCTAGACACCTGAAATCCTCTTGTTCCAATTTTCAGAGTGTTCGGATTGCAGGTGTGACCTGGCTTGTTGTAAGGGCTATTTAGGTTCATGTCACTCCAGAATTAGACAGTTGAGCTCCTAGAAAGACACTGGCCTAAGGACTCTAACAGCGACCCTCTCCTCCCCGTTCCTTTGCCTGCAGACCTGTACTCTGGCTGGTTGGCAGCAGCCCTCAACACCGACCTACAAGTCCAATTCTGGCCAAATTCTCGAGGCACCCTGTCTTCCAACTGCTCTGGGACACACCAGATTCTTGATGTGGATCAGACAGGCTTCTCTGGCCCATCAGGACCAACCTTCAGTGCCACAGAGGACCACTCCAAATGGTGTGTGGCCCCTCAAGGGCCTTGGGCCTGTGTGGGTGACATGAACAGGAACAAAGGAGAGATGCACCGAGGTGGGGGCACACTGTGTACCCAACTGCCTTCCTTTTGGAAGGCCTTCCAGTCCCTGGTGAAGGCCTGCAAACCCTGTGAAGAAAACAGCTGACCAAGAACCCAACAGAGCAAAGATGAAGTAAGAGTCAGGGACTAGATGGGCATTGTGGCGCTTACCTTTAATCCCAGCACTGAGAACGTAGAGGGAGGGAGATCTCTGAGTTCGAGGACAGCCTGGTCTACAAAGTGAGTTCCAGGACATCAAGGGCTACACAAAGAGAGTGTGTCTTGAAACCCCCACCCCTCAAAAAAGGGACTAGTTGGGACTTGAATTTGTTTGGGGGGGTTGGTTTTGGTGGGTTGAACCCTGGAGCCTGCCACGTGTTACACAATCACCGTACTGCAGAACTCCTTCTGCCCTGACTGAGTCTGAACACCAGTCCAGCCCCTTCCTACCTGAATACTTACTAGTGCCTTAACCTCTCTGAATGTCTACTGGTCTGTAATATGGGCATCACAACTCATATCTCTAGAAGCTATAATAAAAGGAACTCTGAACATGAGGCTGTTACCTTTTTCAGATGGACACTAGGACACAGTGGTGGGACCACCACTTCCTAGGTCTGCCCCCAAGATGTTTTCATGTGTGGAACTGGCAGTGGATGGGCCTCAGGAAGGCTCAACCGACAACTACCTTCCCACTTCCACCAAGCACGGAAGCCATTCCTTGTCCCAGGAGGAAATGTGAACCCCAGAAAGCTCAGGCAGCACGGGCACTTTATTTATATGTGTACATATGTATACAGGCATCTGTACAGCACAGGGCCAAAGGCCTGCTCCGCTATGGGCCTAGAGGTGCGGGGCTGGGTGCCCCAGTTTTGGTTAGGCCTACGGAAGTCACGGCTTCAGCAGGACACCGGGAGTTCAACCCTGTTTCAGGCTTGGCGCCTGGGACCACAAGGGAAGCAGGTGGGACTGGAGGAACTGCACTGCGGGACACATTCTTTGTTGGGACTAGGGCTGGGGTCTGGGGATCGGGAGAGAGCTTAGGGGAAGCGGGCTTAGAGCGAGGTCCGCTTAATGTGGTCCGCTCTTCCACCTCCTCGAGCACCCAGCGCTCCCGGCCCCTTGGCGCTTCAGGCACTAGAGGCACCTGGGCTACAGGGTCTTTCAATCCCTTGGAGTCTGTGCCCAGAGGCTGGAGTGTCTGGGACTTGACCCCTAGCCGGGCAGGCTCTACAACAATGGGCACCAGGGGTGGGCCTGCCTCGCCAGAGCTACAGCGCCGGCCTGTCTCGTGTTCCTGCACCGGGCTTAGCGCCGCCTTGGCCAAGGCCCTGGCCACACCCCCTGGACCATCCTCAGTCTGCACGCTCTGGTGCCTCGTGCAGCCTGAGTCACGCTCCAGGGTCCGGCTCCCGGGGGTTGTCGCGCGAGGCGGGGTGCAAGCCTCTGCACCTCCCGGGGACTCTTCTTTGCTTGACGCCATCGGCCTCGGGGCACCCTCGGGTAGCAACGGGTCCGCGCCCAAACTCAGGGGCGATTCCTGGCGGCCCAGGCGTCGCACGGCGACCTGCCGGGTCGTTCCAGGACCCTCGATGGGAGGCGTCTCACCATCGGATTCGGCGAGGCTATGTAGCGCCAGCTCACCGTGGAAGTCCTTGCGGAAGTCCGGGTGACCCACTTCGAGGCTGTGTTTGCGCAATGCGCCTTTCTTGTCTGAGCCCAGCGAAGCCCCCAGCTTCTCCGCTGACTGCACCCGCTTGAGCAGCGGCGAGCGCGGCGGTTCTGCACTCTTGGGGCGCGGGCGCACAACAGGTGGTGAGGAGTGCAGTTTGGCAGGGAAGCTCTGCGTGGTGTGTGAGCTGCCCACCGTGTGGCCTGGCAGCGGTGGTGGCGACGCCTGCGTCGGGGACGGCGTGTGCGCCAGTGGTGACAGCGGGATGTTGCCGGCCGATTTACAGCGTGCAGAGCGGTACTGACGGTGTAGCTTCGGTGAAAGCCCGTGCAGGGTGCTGGGCCGGATGTGGTGCGACGCCGATGACGCGGGGGAGTTAGGCGTGCTGGAAGCTGGGGAGCTACTCTGTGATGAGGCGCCTGCAGGCCAGAGAAGGTGTAAGCAGTCTGAGCACTGCAGTGCCCCGTCCCCTACCCCGCGCAGGCGCAGAACCTACCTAGGTACGCGGAGTCAGGCGTGGAACGATAGCTGTGCGTGGGCGAGCGTGCTGGTAGTCCGTGCGTGGGCGAACCGGGAAGACTGTCGCTGGACGACAAGGACCGGTTCAGTGAGGACAGCGATCTGCTAGTGTGCAGCAGGTTTGACTGTTTTGTGATCTTCCGGAAGAGGGAGCTGCGCTTCTTGCTGGAGGATAAATACCAAAGGGTCAGCTCTCTTTAACTCTGGGTTTTCCCGCTTCTGGATTGCAGCCCAGTAACCGCCTGTCCTTCCCTAGCTCTCCCCTTTCCCTGCATTTATCGAAGCAGAACTCTTGGCTCGGTCCTGGTTGGTCATGCCTACTTTTTTCTGGCCACTTGCAATCCAAGTCAGAAATCCCTTCCAATCAAACTCGGCCTCTTCTGGGCCCTCCCACATATTTAGTCACGCCCCTTTGCACTCAACTCTCTTACCGGATTGGTTTGCTTCCTTCACTGAAATCCTCACTTAGGTCCTCACCAAACTTACTGATAGAAACTGCTCCCCTCCACTTCTTTCTTAGACAGGGTCACTATATAGTTCTCACTGTCCTGAAACTATGTAGACTAGGCTGGCTTCCAACTCACAGAGATCTGCCTGCCTCTGCGCACTGACTGGGATTAAAGGTGTGTGCCACTATGGCCAGCTGTCAAAACTGTTCTCTTTGGTAGCTGGAGAGATGGCTTAGCAATTAAGAACAGTGGCGGTGGGGCTGGAGAGATGGCTCAGCGGTTAAGAGCACTGACTGCTCTTCCAGAGGACCAGGGTTCAATTCCCAGCACCCACATGGCAGCTCACAACTGTCTCTGACTCCAGTTCCACAGGATCCAACACCCTCAAGCAGACATATACGAAGGCAAAAGCACCAGTGTGTATAAAATAAATAAATTTTAAAAAAAAGAACAGTGGCGGTGGTGGCGCACATCTTTAATCCCAGAACTCAAGAGGCAGAGGCAGGTGGATCTCTGTGAGTTCGAGGCCAGCCTAATCTACCAGAGCTAGTTTCAGGACAGGCACCAAAGCTACAGAAAAACCTTGTCTCGTAAAAACCAAAACAAACAAACAAAAAACAGTGGCTGGTCTTCCAGAGGACCCAGCACCCACATGGCATCTGACAACCACCTGGAAGAGAATCTGGCACCCTCTTCTGGCCTCCTTAGGCACCAGATACACACGTGGTACACATCAACAGAAGCAATCAAATCGTTAATATAAGGAAACAAAATCTAAAGCAAAACAAAACTGTTCTCTTGGGGCTGGAGTGATGGCTCAGTGGTTAAGAGGGTATAGTGCCCTTGCAGAGAACCTGGGCGCCTCTGTTGGACAGCTCATAATGCCTGTAACCCCAGCTTCCAGGGGAATCCAATCCATGCCCTGTTTTGACCTCCACAGGCCAAAAAATATTCACTCATATTCATATGCACTCATATTCATAGACACAAACTTATGCATATTTAAAATCTTTTTAAAATTTAAATAAGCTTTTCTCTTGGATCTGGGGAGGTGACTCTGTGGGATGAAGGCCTACAGGGCAAGCACATGTGTGCACATGCGCACGCGTGCACACACACACACACACACACACACACATCAGTACGCCTGGTCCCACCCTTGCCCTTTGCCCTTCCAATGTATAAGAGAAGAACTTACAGTCATACCCCATAATATAACCACATTTGCAAGTCCCACACCATGTTAGTCCTACATGACTATCTGGCCTAGTGACCTCCCAGGTGAGCTGATATTCACCAAAGGAAATCCTGGAAGTGAGGAAGTAAAGATGCATTTGTTGTGACACTTCCATCACTAAATAATGCTTGACTGTGTTTCCTTTCTTTTCTTCCCTTCCTATGTAGGCTCACACTGGCCTTTAACATCCAGAGGTCCTCTTGCCTCAGCCTCTCAAGAGCTGGAATTACAGGGGTGCCCCCATCAGATGGTCTGCTTAACTGTATTCCAGGTGGCTCAGTCTTTCTTGTTGTTGTTGTTTTGTTTGGGGTTTTGTTTGTTTGTTTTTGTTTTTCAAGACAGGCTTTCTCTGTGTAACAGTTCTAGCTGTCCTGGAACTAGTGTTCGTGTTTTGTTTTGTTTTTGAGACAGCATCTCTCTACATATGTCCTGGAACTAGATCAGGCTATCCTTGAACTCAGAGATCAACTTATCTCTGCCACCATACTGTCTTTGAACCTTGGGAATTGGGGACTGCTAGAATTAAAGGCATGTACCACCTTGCCCAGCCGGTAGTAATCTTTTATCCCAGCTCCTCTCAAATCCTGTTGAAACAGGTCTAACCTGAACAAGGGCTAATCCACAATGCTTTTATTTTAAATAGTTTCCTTCCAAGGCTCCCCCTACTTTCCCAGCCTGGGTTTGATTGGCAGTCATTACTTCCCTTCCCTTCCTACCCACCACATTTTCCCTTCTGTTCCTAGCATCTCCCGCACCACCCATTGTTAGGAGGATAAGCTACTTATGGTCTCGCCCACCTCTCTTGACCATCTTTAGCGGACGGCCTCTTGTTCCTACGAGCCATTTTGGCCTTGTAACTGCTGCGCCTGGCAGGCCCAATGCGGATGGAGGTGTTTTCAAAGGGTGTGGTGGTCACAGCTACTTTGTTGCCGCTCTGGGAGAAGGGAGGGAAACCCATTGATTAGAGGCTGCTGGGTCCTGTTCCACCCTCCCCCTGTGGAAGCCCTTCCTTTCCACACACCTTCAGGATCAGCTCCACCACCTCAGGATGCACCATGCCATGTACAGGCTCACCATTCACGTGAGTGATGAGGTCTCCAGCACAGAGCCCTGCCTCTTGTGCAGGACCCCCTTCCTCCACGTGCTGTAAGTGGGAAAACCCACAGGGGCATGATTGAGAGATTGAAATAGTCATTATTCTCCCCATTGCACGGACAAAGAAACTGAGATTAGAGAACTAAGTGAGAGAGAGAGAAGTCTCACCTAGACTATACTGCCTTTTACCCTAAGCATTGTGTCCCCCCATTCCCCAGCCCGTAAGACTCACCCACACAATATGGTGGACACTGTAGACATCTGAGTCGCCCATGTAAACACGAATGGCACGCAGCGTGAACCCGTATTTCTTGCCTGAGCGTTGGATGGTGATGGGGGAACGGAGTCCACTGACAGCTGGTGAGTAGTCCCGGCTAGGTGAAGAGTCCCGTGAGGATGGATTGGAGGAGAGAGATCGAGGGGACATGGGACTAGCAAGGGGTGAGCCTCCGTGTGGGTCCACTGCAGACACAAAACAATGGTCGGAGATCAGGACAAACCTCACAGTGCCATCCCAGTGTCTGTCATTCTCTCCTTCCAAGTCAAAGCCCCATAGCAGGTTCTTCATTGCTCCGTCCTGACAGCAAACAGCCAGGGACAGGACAAGTACAGCTGTCAACCATCACCGCAGGGAGTCCCTTCCCTGGAGGGTGGGGCCCAGCTTCACCTGCAGGAATCATGACGGACAAGGCGGTAGCTGAGGCTGACTTGATAACTTTGCCCCCAGTTCGAGAAGGGCGCTTCTCCACAGCAAGATCTCCAGACAGCTGCTGGTGTCTGGCCCTTCGCAAAACCAGGTCATTGGTGGCCCTAGGACCTGATGGGTCTCCATCCTTGGAGGGTGGGCACAGGTCACCTGGGTGTGAGCGCTCAGCTGCAAGAAAGAGCAAGAGCTAACAGGTCAGGGGCTTTTCACATACTCTTACTGTTCCCTACGCTGCACAGAACAGCCACAGACCCTGTGAAACAGCCTTTGGCCCTGGACAGCAGCACCAGCCTTCCATTTGGCTGAATGACAGCCTGGGATAGTGTTTTTATTTATTTGTTGGTTGGTTTTGAGAAAGGGTTTCAGTATGTAGCCCTGCCTATTCTAGAACTCACTGTGTAGACCAGACTGACCTCAAACTCAGAGATCATCTGCCTCTGCCTCCCAAGTGCTGGATCTATAGGCATGTACCATTGCATTTGGGTTAGTGCTCTCTTATTTTATATTTATTTTTATTTGATGAGTGTTTTGCCTGCATGTATACATATGCGCACCGTGTGTTCAGTGCCTGCAAAGTCAGAAGAGGGTGTTTCATTCCCTGGAACTGAAACTATGACTGTTGAGCGATCCTGTAGTTCAGATCCTGGGAACTGGACCTGAGTTCTCCGAAAGAGCAGCAAGTGCTCTTAACCACTGAACTATACATCTCCAGCCCCTGAGTGATCTTTATAAAAGAAAATTCAGCTAGCAACCCCCACTCGCCTCATCCCCACCTCAGTGGCAGAATTACCAGCTCTTCCGAACTACACTTCTTCCTTTTTTGGTTTGTTTGTTTGTTTTTTGAGACAGTTCTCTGTAGCTTTGGAGCCTGTCCTGGAATTGCTCTATAGACCAGGCTGGCCTCGAACTCACAGAGATCCGCCTGCCTCTGCCTCCCGAGTGCTGGGATTAAAGACGCGCGCCGCCACCACACGGGCTCCAAACTATCACTTCTACTACAAGTTTTGTTGTGTGGCCTAAATTCCGGGTCTTAAGCCATAGCCCCAGGCACCCCACGGAGCCTCACCAACCTTGGTAAGCTCTGTCAGTGGTAATACCCTCAGGCAGGTGCCTGTACAGTGGTGGGATCTTGCATACATTGTAGCATTACGTTAAAGGGATGCTCAATAGATGGTCCCGGGAAACTAGAGAAGGCACTCACAGGCCTCCGAGTCTCCAGGAGTAGAAATCCCCTCTCCTTGAGCTGCCTCTTTGGAGAGGCGTGTATCCTGTGAGCTAGAGGGATCAGAGCTGGGCCGAGGAGGCCTGCGGAGTCGGGCCTCATCTTCGTCCTCCTGAGGGGCGCTGAAGCGGCTGGGCTCCAGCAGCGCCGAGAAGCGTCTGCGCGCTCCCAGCGGGGGACTGGCCTCCCCCTCCAGGAAACTGGCTTCAGACGCTGAGAAGCGCTTACTGCACGGAGGGCGGCCAGATCAGAAGGGACACTCCCATTCGGCCCCGCCCTGGAGCCCCTCTATAGCCCTGCTTACATCTCCGGGGAACCCCCTCTCCAGGTCTTCTCACGCAGAGTCAGGCCACCCAGTCCCTCCCGCTTGCCGGCCACCTTCTCCTCTGGGCCCTTGGCGCTTGGATCCCTCTTGCTAGCGCCTGATGCTGACACAGGGGTCTTGGGCTCGTGCTGCGACAGCTGCTCCATACTGCTATACACCTAAGAGCAGAGGAGTGGGAGAAGCTGAGTTCGTCTTCGCACGACGTCCAGTCAGTTTTTCTTCAACCGCGCTCTGTCCTCCCTGGGTGCCGTCTGCTCAATTCTACAATTCCCGGCAGTTCTGCTGTCCAGAACCCTCAAAGTCAAGTCTGCCTGTTTTAGACCCTCCCGGTCCAGCTCCCTGACCGCTGTGCTTTCTACCTTCCCCCGGGCACCAGGCTGGACTAGGCATCCCTCCAGTTGCTCAGCACTGGTTGGACCTTGCAAGGCTTTGCCCCGCCCTCGCGGTCATCCTCAACCTCAGGCCAGCCCAGTGGCAAAGGTCTGCCCTGTAGGCCCTCCCCCTCCTCCCCAACAAGGTTTCTCCACTCCCTAGTTCCCACCCCTTCTGCAACTTTTCAAACTGAGACCTTTGAGTGCCTGGGACCCCGGTGCCCACAGGCCTTGCAGCCCAGCCCGGCTCGGCGCACCTTGCTGAAGCGCGGAGAGCAGGAGGAGAATTGGCGGATCTCCACGGGCTCCTCCTCGGTGGTGTCGTCCTCGTCGTAGGAATTCACGTGGTGATATCTGTCCGAGCGGGCTGGAGAACAGCCGCCTCCTCAGAGCCCAGCCAGACTTTGTCCTCGCCATGTCTCCTCCAATTTGCTCCGGGTTCCTGCCCCAGACGCCTCCCCCGCCCCCATTCTCCAAATCTCTCTGCCTTTTCCCGAGTCTGGGGGAGGTCAAACTACCAGATCCGCGTTTACAGCACCCTGCACCCTGACTCCACCTCAGCCTACTACAGATCTTGCTCCCTTCTGAGTCCTAGCCCTGTCATCTAGCCAAATCCAGGCCCAACCTGACAACTCCCCCACGTTGAGGCTCAACCCCTGTCCCCTACCAAAGTCATTATCCACGTCTTAGCGTCTTAGCACAGGCACTGCTCCTAAGGTGGACCGCGCCAAATCCCAGGAGGCCACGCCCCAAAAGCAATTTGGGTATTCTCTCTCTCTCTCTCTCTCTCTCTCTCTCTCTCTCTCTCTCTCTCTCTCTCGCCTTCCAGGGGGTTGAACACAAGTTCTATGCTAGGCAAGCAAATAGTCTACCCCTAAGCCATGTCCCTAACCATTGTCTCAGTGCCACTTTTCTGTTTGTTTTTCTTCTTTTAATAATAAAAAAAGTGTGTGTGTGTGTGTGCACGCGCACTCGAGTTTGGGTGTAGGTTCCTGGGGAGGCTAGAGGCATCAGATCCCCGGAATCTGCCATTACAGATGTTCTGAGCATCCCCTGCCCTCCACCAATCCCCACCCTCTGGCATGGGGTGTTGGAAACAGAACCTGTGTCCTCCACACGGGCAGTAAGGACTCCTAACCCTTGACTCTTCTTCCCAGCTTTTTCTCACTTTTGTTTTAATGTGTCTGGGTGTTTTGCCTGCATGTATGTCATGGCGCCACACCCATGCCTGGTGCTTGTGATGGTCAGAAATGGATGCTGGATTCCCCTTAGGCCTGAAGTTACAGCTGGCTGTGAGTTGGAATAACTTCTGGGCCATCTCTCCAGCCCCACCACCACCCTCTGAGAGGGTCTCATTATGTAGCCATGGCTGGTTAGCCTGGAACTCACAGAGATCTACCTACATTTGCCTCCCACGTGCTGAGATTAAAGCTGCGTGGCACCATGCCCAACTTCAAAATGGTTTACTGTAGCCAAGGTAGCCTTGAACTTGGGAGGTAGTTGAGGATCACCTTGAACTCGAGGTAGCCCGGCTTCCCAAGTGCTGGGATAACAGACATTTGTCACAATGTCCAGATTCACTTTCTATTTTAAAATGGGTTCTCACCAAGTTGCCCAGGCTGTCCCTGAACTCTCTGTGACACAGAAAGCATCTTAGTAACTGGGATGACCGGCCTGCATCCTGAGGCCTGAGCAGCTTCAGCCTTCTTATCCTGACACACCCTCAGACAGGCCCTGTCCCAGCCCTCTAGCTAAGGCCTCTTTGGACCCCGTTCTCTACTCAGATCTGGCATTGTGTCTTTCCCTACCCCCAACTCACTGTCAAAGTAGCTGGTGTCATCTTCTGACTCTAGGTGGGGAATGAATTCTGCCTTCTGCCGCAGCAGCCCCGTCCAGTCTAGGTCTCGGAAGAAGCTGTGCTGCTTCACTTCAAAAGCCCCACCTGTGGGCAGGAGACACCTGACAGCCTGCCCAGCCACCCAGCTGTTCAGGCAACCTTCCACTGCTGGCCTCAGCACAAGCTGGAACAGTCCTGCTTCCCAGGCTCAGCCATCTGTGCAGAAGGCCTCTTACCTGCCCCAAGTCGGACCAGGGGGTTGGTCTGCAAGAGGCTAGATATTAGGAGCTGGGCGTCTGTGGGCAGGGCCTCATCCCCTTCAGGCCACAGTATGTCATCTGCAAAGCAAAAGGAAGTTGAGCGGTCAAGGCTGCCCATCTTTCCACAGTCCCACCTACCCAGCTAGGAGGCACGTACCACTGATGACCTGTCCAAAGAGCTCTTCTGGGGTATCCCCGAAGAAAGGCACACAGCCTACCAGGAACTCGTAGAGAATGATCCCCATAGCCCACCAGTCCACTGGCTTGCCGTAGCCCTGGCGCAAGATGACCTCGGGTGCGATGTACTCTGGGGTCCCACACACCTGGGGGCAGGCGGTCAGCCTGTGCGCTGGCCACAGAAGGGGCCTCAAGGGAGAGCTGTGCCCCCCACCAGGCCCTGGGCCCCTGAGGTCCTTCCAGGTCACTCCACCCTTGGTGACCCCCATGCCCGCCACACACCTGTTTGTCCAGGAACTCCCGGGCATCCTTCTCAATGTGGCCTTCATATAAGTTGGTTGTGAGACTCATGAGTCCCATCTTGGAGAGGCCAAAATCCGTGAGTTTGATGTGGCCCATGGAAGTGATGAGGAGGCTGAAGGCACAGGACATAAGCAGTTTCAAAAGTGAGTCCTTTCCCTTCACCCCTGCATCTTCCAAAGTACAGGACAGGGTCAGAATAAAGGTCAAGGCTCACTTGTCTGGTTTGAGGTCACGGTGCACGATGCCATAATTGTGTAAGTACTCAAGGGCCAGAACCGTTTCTGCAAAATACATCCGAGCCATCTCCACAGGCAGTGCTCCAATGTTCTTCAGGAGAGTGGCACAGTCACCACCTGAGAGTCAGGGAAGGGATTCAAACAAAGAGGGGTCACCTTGCACCCAAAGCCAAGCACACAGCATGCACCGTGACTCTACTTCAATTGTACCCATTTGCAGAAGGGGAAAACTGAGGTCTAGGGATGGAGCCAGTGTCAGAAGGAGCTGCACTCTCCTAGGTTCACCTCCTGCTATTAGTCATCCTCTGGCATTGGTATGACCAGCCCACTTTCTACATAAGGACTCTGACTCAGTCTGCTCAGACAGAAAGTTGATGATTGTGAGTTTTGTTTGGAATCAAAGACAGCATGACTCAACCTCTTGAGAATTGAACCTTGAGGGTCAGAGTTTCTTTTTTCATAGTAAGAAAATATAACCATATTTATTAAACTTGAGGTAAGTCCTGTACAATAAAAGAACTTCTGGAGGCATCACAATCCCTGACTTCAAACTCTACTACAGAGCTACAGTACTGAAAACAGCCTGGTACTGGCATAAGAACAGACAGGAGGACCAACGGAACCAAATAAAAACCTGGATATCAATCCACACATCTTTGAACACCTGATATTTGATAAAGAAGCAAAAAAATATAAAATGGAAAAAAAGCATATTTAACAAGTGGTGCTGGTAAAATTGGATATCAATATATAGAAAAATGAAAATAGACCCATATCTATCACCATGCACAAAACTCAAGTCCAAATGATCAAAGACCTCAACATAAAGCCATCCACACTGAACCTTATAAAAAGAGAAAGTGGGAAGCACACTTGAACACATTGGCACAGGAAACCACTATCTAAATAGAACCCCAGCAGCACAGACACTGAGAGAAACAATTAATAAAACTGAAAAGCTTCTGTAAAGCAAAGGACACGGTCAACAAGACAAAACGACAGCCTACAGAATGGGAAAAGATCTTCACTAACCCCACATCA
>JAQHUG010000066.1:465564-501520 GCA_028555095.1 Dicrostonyx torquatus
AAAAAAAAAAAAAAAAGGGCGACTGCTCCACCCTACTCCATTCCCTCTGTATTTCTCAGTTGGCATTCTGGGAAAAGGGAATTACCTCTGTCACCTGCAAGTTACTCAGCGCTGACAGTTCTTTAAGGCAGGAAGGCGGGACTGGAGGGCTGTACAAACCCAATGGAAGGAAACCCACTTCCGGTCAGAGGTTTTTAAATGTAGGCTCCTGGCCTCCACCCAGGAGGAATGTGACGCAGGTGGGACCCAGAGCCTTGCACATGCTCAGCAACCACTCCACTCCTAAGTCACACTCCCAGCCCCTAACTGGTGGCTTCTAAACAGGTGTTTTACTACTGAACCACATCCCTGCTCAAATATCAGCATTTCAGTCTGCCTGATAGCCATTCTCCCTTTTTCTTACAGGGGGAGCTGTCACTCAAGGCAGGGTACTTAGGTCAATATACTCTTCAAGGTTTGTGCTCTTTTGCATGGAATCTGCTGGGTAGAGTCAGGTATATCAGGAGGGAACGTGCACATGAGAAAGCAGGGCTATGTGACAGTCAATGGCTTGGTAAGAGCACCTGAATACAGCCACTCCTAAAGGGAGCACAGACCTTTCCATCAAGTGAGCAGATATATTTCTTTATTACATAATATAGAAAAAGACAGATGAATGGCTGGGGCTAAAACCAAGCACACACAAGGTCCTGGGTTCAAACTCCAACACTCCTCAGAAATACAGAAAGATGGAAAATAAATGTAAAATATAAAGCAAGAATGATGATGTAAATTATGAGCTTTAGTTAGTTAATACTGTAATTATTTAATTTATTTATGGTATTTGATTTACAATAATATTTATTATTAACTAAATCATAGCTGAAGCTGGCCTCAAACTTCCTCTACCTATGAAGGGCTGTGGACATGGCCCAGAGGGAGAGTCAGTGCCTAGAATCCCCCAATGAGGGGTTAGGAGTGTGCCTCAACAGAAGCCCCCCAAAAAGCAGAATTGTAGAGGGACAAACATGTGGAAAGTGAAAGGGGTGAGTGGGGGATGCTGCACCCCTCCAGTCCCAGCTACCCGGAGGCTGGGGGATGCTGCACCCCTCCAGTCCCAGCTACCCGGAGGCTGGAGGATGCTGCACCCCTCTACTCCCAGCTACCCGGAAGCTGGGGGATGCTGCATCCCTCCAGTCCCAGCTACCTGGGGGCTGAGGAAGGACATGGAGCAGGGAGTTCCAAGTCAGTGTCAGCTACACTGAAGACTATTTCAGAAAGAAAGACAGACAGACATACAGGAAGGAAAGAAGGAAGGAAGGGAAGGAGGGAGGGAGGGAGGAAGGGAGGAAGGAAGGAAGGAAGGAAGGAAGGAAGGAAGGAAGGAAGGAAGGAAGGAAGGAAGGAGAATTGGATGGGTGTGATCACAACTGTCTATAATGATCTCTGGTGCCCTCTTCTGGGTGCAGGCATACACGCAGGCAGAACACAGGACACTATATACATAATAAATAAATAAAATCTTAAAAACAAGAAAAACAAAGTTGGGCGGCGGTGGTGCATGCCTTTAATCACAGCACTCGGGAGGCAGAAGCAGGCGGATCTCTGTGAGTTCGAGGCCAGCCTGGTCTACAAGAGCTAGTTCCAAAGCTACAGAGAAACCCTATCTTGAAAAAACAAAAAACAAAACAAAACAAAAAGCCAAGAAACAAAAATGAGAATACAACTCAAAAACAAACAAACAAACAAAAAGCAAGAAACAAAAAAACGGCTGCTCCAATGAATGGGTGTGAAAATAAATGAACTGATGAAAAGATGGGTATAGAAGGCAAATTGAGGGGTGTATTTACATACTAGTAGAACGCAAAGTAGCTAAGCCTGTACCC
Source organism: Dicrostonyx torquatus (assembly GCA_028555095.1). Taxonomy (NCBI): domain Eukaryota; kingdom Metazoa; phylum Chordata; class Mammalia; order Rodentia; family Cricetidae; genus Dicrostonyx; species Dicrostonyx torquatus. The sequence continues at coordinate 467,430 of JAQHUG010000066.1, forward strand.
CTCCCCAAACTCACTCCTAAACAAATAAATAGCATAATGAGCCTCAGTACTCAGAAGAATGAAGAAGGAAAAACAAGGTTAGAGGTCAGCCTGGGCTGACCCTGGGCTGACATATTGAGACCCTGTCTCAAAAGCAAAAGCATACCAAATAAACGATGGGCACAATGGGCAGACAGATCAAGAACAGGATAGCAAACAGTTGGGAAAACAAGCATATGATCTAAGGGGTGGCCCTGGATCTAGAGGGTGGCCCAGCAGCGTTGGCTGGTGCAGAGATGCCCCAAAGGTGGCCGCACCTTCCACATACTCCATGACCATGCAAAGATGGCGCCGGGTCTCAAAGGAGCAGAACATGCCGACCACAAAAGGGTTCTCCGCAAACGTGAGGATGTCGCGCTCCACGAACGCCTGCTGGATCTGGTTGCGTAGGATCAGGTTCTGTTTGTTGATCTTCTTCATGGCGAAGCGTTGCCTTGTTTCCCGGTGCCGCACTAGGTAGACCGCCCTGCGGGGGAAGGTAGCGAGGACCGGCCATCACCTCCGAGACACCCGGCCTCCGCCACCCTCCCCCGCCAGAGCCCCGGGTGGCTCACCCGTAGGCACCATTGCTTATGAGTTTGATAGTGTCAAAGTCACTCTCTCCAGGTGGTTTCTTGGCCTTTGAGGTGCTGCTGCGACCCTGCAGGGCAAAGTGCAAGACCATTGTCATCACCACCTTTACACATGGGGAAACAGAAGGGATGAATATCCAGTTTGCACAGTGAGAAAGCAGCAAAGGTGCCCCCTGAACCCAAACTTTCTCTGGTGAATATTCCTAACTTGGCTATTAGGAAAGACAGAAAACCTACAAAGTGGCTAATCAGAATGGCACACACATAGATAAAATGTTGCTAGAAATTGGGAGCTGGAAAGATGGCTCAATGGGTTAAGGGACTTGCCACTAAGTCTGACAACCTGAGTCCCATCTCCAGGACCCACAGGATAAAAGAAGAAAACAAATTCCCAAAATTTGTCCCCTGCTCCCACATTTCCACATGCATGCTGTGGCATGTATTGCCTCCTGGTTAAAAAAACAAAACAAAAACAAAACAAAAAAAAAACCTGAGTATAATAAAATGTTTACAAAAGCAAAGGGACTGCTAGGTGTGGGTGTGATGACACACCTGTGAGCCTGTGAGCTTGTTGCTCGGGAATTTGAGACAGGAGGCACAGAAGCTAAAGGCTACATAATGAATTTCAGGTTACTCCTAGCTACATCAGAGACCTTGTCTCAAATAATAGAGGGGGAGGGAATGAGCAAATCCAGAGGTGGAGATAAACCAGTGTCCCTAGGATCGGAGGGAGGGAACTGAGTGGCACTAGTGTGTTAGAGGTTTCTGTTTGGCAATGGAGAGAGACGTCATAGCTAGTGAGAGTCATAGCTGCACAGTAGTGCATGCTACAGTGTTTACAGAGGCTGGAGGCCAACGGATTCCTAGCACAACCAAAACCAACAGCAAACACAAAAAGTGGTTCAGTGGGTGACTTCTGCTATTTTGCAAACATCTGCCGTCCCAAATACTGGGGAAACTGAAGCAGAAGGTTCACTTGAGCCCAGGGGTTTGAGGTTAGTCTAGGCAACACAGCAACAACCCACCTCAATATTTGTAAAGATTTACTTTTATATGTGAGTTACAGATGGTTTTGAGCCATCCAATGCGAGTGTTGAAAATTGAACTCAGTTTCTCTGCAAGAGCAGAGGTGTTCTGATCTTTTTTTCAAATATATAATTTATTTTATGTTCATCAGTGTTTTGCCTGAATGTGTGTCTGAGTGAATGTCAGAAGCCCTGGAACTAGAGTTACAGACAGGTATGAGCTGCTGCCATATGGGTCCTGGGACTTGAACCTGGGTCCTCTGGAAGAGTAGTCTGTGCTCTCAGCCACTGAGCCATCTCTCCAGCCCCAAATGTTCTGCTCTGAACCTTTAAGCTAGCTTTCTGGATGCTAGTCCCTACATCCCAAGCGTTTTATTTATTTATTTGCTTTTAACTTGGGGGCTTTGTTTATTTGTTTATTTGTTTGAGACAGGGTCTCTCTCTACAAGTCCTGGCTGTCCTGGAACTCACGATGTGAACCAGGCCAGCCTCTAATTCCCAGACCCATCTGCCTCTATCTCCCAAGTGCTGGAATTAAAGGCAAGTGCTACCCTCAATTTCTTTCCTTTTTCTCTTTCTCTTTTTTTTTTTCTTCCTTCCCTCCTCCTCCTCCTTCTTCTTCTTTTTATTTTTTTTTTGGTTTGTTTGTTTGTTTACTTAGACAAGGTTTCTCTGTGTAACAGACCTGACTATCCTGGAACTTGCTTTGTATACCAGGCTGGCCTCTAACTCACAGAGATCCTCCTGCCTCTGCCTTCTGAGTGCTGGGACTGAAGGTGTGCTACACCACTGCCTGGCAAACCTCAAGTTTTAAAAAACAGCAAACTACACTGTCATGACCTGGCATCCACTTGCTTCCCACTGGTAGACATTCAGAGCAAAGGTTCTGATAGTCGTGTCTTTAGGAACAGGTGCAGGATACACTCGCCCATTTATCAGTCCCAACAATGAAGTTCTGCCATCTGCTTCTGCATGGAGGAGAAACGAGTCTGAGTTCTCCTGGCTGAATGGAAAGGCAGGCCCAATTTCAGACTCTTCACACCTTTACTAAATATTTCCCCTTCTGGTCTCATCTACCTTACCCAGAACTTGATCAAACGAAAAGTCTTTTATGGGGACTGTACTTTTGAGCACATAGAACAAATCCTTCATCCTTCAAATTACATTGACAAAGAAGACCTTGGCAGCCATTTTTAAGGCCAGCAGCATTAAAAAGTGAATGTTGGATTTTATGACCTCCCATGATAGAAACCTTTTAAATTTGGGGCATCTAAACCTGGCCATACTTTTAAAACTATATTTCTTAGCAATTTCAAGCTATAAATATACATTTTTATTTCTTTACCCAAAAAAAGTAAAAAACAAAAACAAAACAACAGCAAACTAGCTGGGTGATGGTTGTGCATGTCTTAAATCCTAGCACTTGGGAGGCAGAGGCAAGAGGATCTTAGTGAGCTCAAGATCAATCTGGTTTACAAAGTGAGTTCCAGGGTAGCCAGGACTGTGACACACAGAGAAACCCTGTCTAGAAAGGTGACATAGTCCAGCAGCACCTGGGAGGCTGAGGAACAGTGTACTCATGAGTTCTAGGCCAGCCTGGGAGAAATAATGGGACCCTATTTTTAAAATTTGAGGTCTTGGGTCTGAGGTGATAGCTCAAGTCTATAAAGTGCCTGCCATGCAAGTATGAGGGCTCGAGTTCAGTTCCCCGCAATCATCTGTGTGTAACCCCAACACCGGGCAGGGTGGAGGCAACCGATGTGTGGAGTTCACTGGAGAGCCAGCCTAGTTGATTGGTGAGCTTTATGTTCAATGAGACACCTTATTTCAAAGAATAAGGTGGAGACTGATTGAAATACCCTCTCTGGTTTCCACCTGTACGTATACACACACACACACACACACACACACACACACACACACACTCCCTGATAGGATGGCTCAGCCAAACCAAGTGCTTGCTACTCCTCCAGAGAACCGGAGTTTGGCTCTTTGCACCTATACGAAGTAGCTTACCACTGCCTATTAATCTAGTTTCAGGGGATCCAATATCCTCTTCTGGCTTCCGGGACACCCACACCCATGTGCACCCACACATAGGTGCACACACACACAAATAATAATAATAATGATAAGATCAATGCTAAAACAACAAGAAGTCTGAGGATGGAGGTCAGCCGCAGAGCACGCACACAAGACTCTGTGCTCCGCGCCTATCACGACACACACACAAACACCAAGCCCGTGGAGAAAGAACTATTGCACAGATAGGGAAACTGTGAGGCAGAGTGTGAGACCAAGGCCTCCTGCAGCCCCTGACCGGCCCAGCGCCAAGCTCTGGCTGCAGCTCACCTCGGATGTGTCGTCTTGCTCCGGCGTGTTGGAGCCCCCGCTGTCCTGCTCCTCCAGGCGGACCACATCTAGAATGAGGTGGGTGTGAGCAGCTGCCCTACTGCTCGGCCCGCCCCCTCAGGCCCCTTGCACACCTGGAAAGGGGTCCCGGGTGAGGCCCAACTGTCGGATGATGTAGCGGGGGATGTCAGTTTTGACCAGGTGGCCCTCCTTGGCGTGTCCCTCGGCTGCCTCCAGAAGGTGGTAGAACTCTTCCGGGTTGAATTCCTAGGGCAGGGATGGGCTTAGCTTGCTGTGCCCGCCGAGAGCCACCCCATACCCCACAGCCCTCCAGCAGCCCCTCACCAGGCACTCCAGAAGCCTTGCAGGGCGAGAGATGATGATGAGCAATTTCTTCACCAGCTGAGTGACGAAAGCCACCTCCAGGCTCTCAGAGCGTTCATAAGCCTGCAGTGGAGGAAGTGAGGGAATGGGCTCATGGGTCATCTGCTGGGCCAGGCCTTGTTCTCAGACCAGGCTCCCCAGACTTTGGGGCTGCACAGAGCCTGCAATGTTGTTTCTGTCCCGTTTCCAGAAGAGAGCTGGGGGTGCAAGCCCAGCTCTGCTCTACACAGCAAGAGAGACCCTGCTCAAAGGGATGGTTATCTATTATTTGTGCATGTGTGATGTACAAGGGTGTAGGAATATGTGTACCACGGTGTGTGCCACACGTGGAGGCCAGAGGACATCTTTTGGGAGTAGGGCTGTCTCCTACTGTGGGCTCAAGGGGGTTCCCAGCCCTACCATTCTTCCAAGGCTATGTTTATTAAAGTGAGTGGGGCAGACATCTTGGAATTCCAGATGTGGGTCAGTGGGAGAGGGCCTGCTTACCTGGGCTTTATCCTCAACACACACACACACACACACACTGGGGTGGGGGTAGCAGTCAGGGAGATGGCTCAGCAGGTTATAGTACTTGCTGTGCAAGTCTTATAGCCTGAGTTTGGTTCCCAGAACCCATGACAGAAGTGACTCCCACAAGTTGCCCTTTTGTGTGTCCCCCATACAAATAATAGGTAAAATTTTAAATTAAAATGAGGAGCTGGAGATGGTCCCTCAGTTAAGAGCAGTGGCTACTACAGGCTTAATCCCCTGTACCACGGCACCAACAACCTTCTGTAATTCCAGTTCCAAGGATTCTGGCCTCCATGGCAATGCACAAACATACATGTGGTAAAAACACCCATACACAGAAAATACAAAAACACATCTTTAAAAACAAAATAAAATTAAAAAAATAAACGAAAAGGAGTGAGAAGCTCGCTCTCCTCGACTTCTTCTGGGCACCGGGTTAAATGGTATTGGGGCCGCAGAGCGAGCCCTGGAGACAGGACTAGCACCAGCCTACTGCTTCCTCCGCTCAGGGCACACTCCTAGCTCTTTCCACAGAAGCCGTATACTTACTATTCTTTTCCCAATTCCCATGCCACAGCCCCAGAGAGCCCACCTGAGAACTCTTGATAAGGCATCCAGCCACTGTTTTGTTTCCCTCCTATCCCTAAATGTCAGCTGATACCATGATCCTTGACCTGTTTCCATGGTTCCTGAACTGGCACTTGCACTCCAGGAAGACTGGGATACTTGTCTTCTGTCCCGGCACAGAGGAAGTACTCAATAAGTGCCCTCCACGATCCTTGACTTGGATAGGATACTGTCTCGTTTGCTGTTATTCATATATCCACTTAATTCATTAATTAATTCCTGCATTCATTCATAGGCAAGGTCTGCTGTGGAGGCCAGGCTGGCCTGGAACTTGGGATGGTCTTACCTAAGCTTCCCTAGTGCTGATTGACAGGCGTGTGCTGCCACAGTAGGTTCACCCAATGGTGTGTGTGTGTGGTGCTAGGGACAGAACCTGGGGCTAACACATGTTAAGCGAACCCTCTGCCAATGAGCCATGCCCCCAGAGACATGTATGCAATATTTGTTGAGCATCTACTGTGAGCCAGACACCAGGGACTCTGTATTGAACAGAACAACCCTGGTGCCCAACACTGGAGTAGGGAAACCAAGAAAGAAGACAAGTAAAAACACACAGAATGTGTTGAGTATGCAGAGTTAGAAATTACACACAGCCTAAGTGTGGGGCTGCAGGTCTGTGACTCCGGGAAGCTGGGACAGGAAGATGGCAAGTTCAAGGCCTGCATGGGTTATGCAGTGATTTGAAGGCCAATTAGTGGGCAACTTAGTGCAAATTAGAGATGTATCTTAGTTGGTAGAGTGCTCCCCTAGCATTTAAAGGCCCTGGGATGCATCCCAGCGTCTCATAAGCCGGAAGTGGTGGCATAAAACTGTAATCCCAGCACTCAGTAGGTGGAAGTTGGAGGTTCTGAGGTTCAAGGCCATCCTCGGCTACATAGCAAGGTGGGGGCCTGCCTGCACTACTCGATACCCCGTCTTGAAGAACAAAAAAAAAAAAAAAAAAAAAAGGAAACAAATAGGGGCTGGAAATGTAGCTCAGCCATAGAACACTTGTCCCAAATGTTCTAGGTCACTGGGTCACAGGGTTCAATTCCCAGTGAGGGGGAAAGGATGGAAGGTCTAGGAGGCCATCAGAGGAGGTGACAATTGCTTAAACAACTAAAGGCCGCTAAAGAAATAAACTCCAGCTCCTCCATCGGACCTAGAGTGGGAACCACCTCCCAGTCTCCCGCTGTTCAGAACCGGGTCGGGTCTGAAGCCCTTGACACTCACATCCTGAAGCAGCTTCTCCAGATTTTCCTGCAGTTCGTAGAAGTAGACCGTGGTGATAAGCCCATCGCGGGACTTGGTAAGACAGTCTCGAGCCAGTTCAATGATCTGGTGGTGGATGAAGCTGAGCACGCCGTCGGCCAGCGGCAGCACGCTGTCAGGTTCGTAGGCGCGGGCGAAGTCCCGCAGCTTCTCTTCCATTTGCGCGGTGGCCTGGGCAGCGGTACAAGGATTCAGGGAGAGCTTGGAGGCTGTGGTCACCGGAGCCTGCGCCGCGCGCCGACCGCTAGGGGGCGCGCGGAGCCCAGGTGCGCTCGAGAGTTAGTGATGGTAATGGAGTGGGGGTGGGGTCTCACCTTTGGGAACCGCTCCTTGTACACGTGGTTCATCATCACGATTTCGTTGTCGTAGGAGGAGGGGGAGCGGCCGGGACTGCAGGAAAAGAAGCCCCGCCTGTCCAGCACCCTGTCTTTGTGCTGACTCCCCAAACCCCCGCGCGCTACACTCTATTTTCCAGGGCCGAAGATTCTTGGTCATGCACCAGAACCCCATCCCTCTCAGTTGCCAGCGCACCTGAGACTCCGAGAGCGGGGCCGCACGGCGGGGGAGCGGCGGCCACCATCCTCGTCCGTGATGCTCTCGGTGCTGCCGAAGTGTTTGGACAGAAAGTGCAACTCGTCCACCGTGGGCTGGTAGGGGAGTTGATGAAGGCGCTCCTGGGAGGAGCAGGAGGACTAGAGTAGTAGGAGAGAGCGGGGAGTCAGAGCCAGCACTGGAGCAATCCAGCACTCGACTCTGGCCTGGGGCTCCCTTCTGTGATCCCAGCGCTTCAGAGTTTGAGGCCAGCCTCGGTTACACTGAGTGAGACCCTATCTCAAAACACCAAGTGGATGGGGGGGGGGGTATTGCCGTGCAGAACCATCCATGGCGCCTATCATATCACAGTGTACTCTCAAGGCCTTCCACTAGACCACAAGATCCTGCCCTCTGGGCCTTGTCTCCTCGTCATCATTTCTTCCTGCTCTCCCCTTTGCCTGGTCTGTTCCATCCCAGTTGGTCCTGCTGATTCTTGCACATGCCAGACATGCTCTGCCCCAGGGCCTTGGCATTAGCTGTTTTCCAAGCTTGGGCCAATCCGCTGTGAATCACTTGCTCTGCTCCAAGTCTTGGCTGCACAGTTAGCTTTTTTTCTCCCTCCCTCCCTTCCTCCCTCCCTCCCTTCCTTCCTTCTTTTGTGGTAGTCCCCAGGCTCTCAGTCATGAAAGGCAAGCACCCCACCAATATATCTAATTTTCTTGGCAATTTGTTTCTTTCCTTCCCCCCTCCCCACCTCTGTAGTGAAGTAGGTCTCATTTAACTCAGGCTGGCCTTGATCTCCTGATGTTCCTGTCTCAGACTCTCCAGCTGGGATTGCAGGCCCATGCCACCACAGCCAGCTACATGACACAGTGACCCTCAACTTGCTGCTGTGCCATGTTTCTTGAGGCCTTTGAGAACTGACCTATGCTGCTGGCCTCCTGAGCATCTCACCCCAACCCCTTCCTATTCAAGCTGATCTTGTGTCTTGGTGTCAACCACTTCTTTCAGGAAGCTTTGCTTTATATGCCTAGTCAAGTCATGTGATCATGCATCAATGTTTGTTAAACCTCACAGAAGTGGGTAAGAGAATCAGAGCTGTGCCTCCGAAGAGCATTGAAGGAGAGAGATTTGAGATGTCCAATGTGTTAGCAAATGGACTCTAGGTAGAAGCCATGGTGGCCTGACTTTGACCAGGTAAAGACACTTGGGCACATGCTTTAATTCCCCAAGACTGTGCCATCATGGATAACAAGAAATGAGTAGGTGCTTGGGAAAATGCAGTGAGAGCAGAGATGAGGCTCTGGGGGAAAGATGTCACCTCTAGCGGATGGACAAATGGACACTCGTGAAGGGCAGTGGAATCCAGCCTCTCAGTCCGTCTGGGACTGCTGGTCTTCATGTAGTCACTTCGGTCCCCACCCCCCAATCCGTCTCCTTCCATATACTCACTGAAACAGTTGAGCTGGGTGTGTTGGTGCCATAGCCAGAGGAAGGGAGTGAGGCAAGCGACCAGCGGCGTCCATCCGCCCTGGAACCCAAACAAGCTGCTCTGAGCTCTGCCAGGGGTCCTCTCACTACTGGAGTGAGAACCAGCATGGGGATGGGGAATGGGGAGCCTCAGATATCTGAGGCTTTCAGAGTGAAACGGGAAAGATGGCATATTTAAGCTAGTGCCATGGTTGTGGAGAAAGAATCCCTCTCTTTGGGACTTCCCCAGGATCCTTCCTTATTTGGTACTATCATCATACCAAAACACCCAACCCTCCAGCAGAGTATGGCGGCACAAGACTTTAATCCCAGGCACAGGTAAGTGGATCTCTGTGAGTTTGAGGCCAGCCTGGTCTAGTTCCAGGACAGCTAAAACTGTTTCACAGAGAAACCCTGTCTCAAAACACAAAACAACAAAACAAAAGGCCCCTCAGATTGGGCACAGAAGAATTGGAAAAGCCCATCTAAAGGAAGCTAAAAATGTGGCTCAGCAGTAGAGAGCTTTCTTAGAATGTGCAAGATCTTGGGTTCAATCTCCTGCACCCAAAAATGGTAACAGTACAACAAAAAGAAGCTAACATGAATAAATCACACCCTGGAACCCCAGTATCTAACTCCAGGGAACTCCCACAAGAAATTTCTCAGAGAAGACCCCTGGGCATCTTCTCAGACAAAGAGCACCCATCCTCTAACAGACCCAGTGACACAGCGACTTGGGTCTATACACGCTTGTTGACACACAGTTACTTTCATAGTATAACTATAACCTCCCGGGCTGGAGAGATGGCTCAGTGGTTAAGAGCATTGCCTGCTCTTCCAAAGGTCCTGAGTTCAATTCCCAGCAACCACATGGTGGCTCACAACCACCTGTAATGAGATCTGGTGCCCTCTTCTGGCCTGAACACACACACACACACACACACACACACACACAGAATATTGTATACATAATAAATAAATAAATAAATAAATGCATATTTTTTTAAAAAAAAATAACTATAACCTCTCATGTTCTTGTGCCTAGTTTGGCTGAGTTCACGGACTGAGACCGATAGACTGGCCTGTGATGAGAATCCTAACAGAAGGTGGAGGCTGGAGGATCAAAGCGTTTGAGGTCAGCCTGGACTACATAGTGAGCTTCAGGACAGCCAGGACTACAGAGAAACCCTGTCTCAAAACAAAACAGCACTTGCTGATCTTGCAAAGGACCCAGGTTCAGTGCCCAGCACATACATGTTGGCTCACAGGTCCAAGGACTAGGGAATGAATCCTTCTTCTGAACCCTGAAGGCATGATGCATATACATACAGGCAGTCATATAAACAAAATATATAAATCTTAAAAATTAAACAAAACAAAATAAGGGCCAGTGAGAGGGTTCAGTAGGGAAATGAGCTTGCTTTGAAAGCCTGATGACCTGAGTTTGGTTTTTGGAACCCATGGTAGTTACAGCAGACAGACTCCTGACCGTTGTCTGTCCTCCCCATGAGCACCACCACACACTCACACACACGTGAGTGTATGACACACATAAAGAAAGGAATACATGTAAAGAAAACGTCAAGACTGGTAATGATTGTGCTCACCTTTAGTCCCAGCACTTGGGTGACAGAGGCAAGTGGGTCTCTGTGAGTTCAAGGCCAGCTTGGTCTACAAAACCACTTAGGTAAAACAGGACTACAATAGTAAGATCCCATCTCAAAAGAGGGGGTGGATTTGCTGGCAAACAGGCAAAAACAGCTCCTCTTAGCAGCAGAGGTCAATATCATCCTTGGTTACAGGGCAAGTTGTAGCCACCCTAAGCTATATGAGACCCTGTCCCAAACAAAACAAAACACATACAAAAATTCAGACTGTTGGAACTGGATGGGGCAGAAGTTAAGAGTACCATACTGGTTGCTCCTGCAGAGGACCGGGGTTCAGTTCCCAGAATACACAAAGTGACTCCATGGTCCTATATCTCCAGTTCCAGGAGATCTGGTGCCTTCTTCAGACCTCAGAGGGCACCAGGCACTCAAGCGGTACAAACACACACATAAAAAAAATAAAATAAAATTTAAAAATCTTTTTAAAAATTTCAATTCTCAAGCCTGTCTTCTAGCAGTTTCCAGGACAGCCAGGGCTACACAGAGAAACCTTGCCTTCAAAAAGAAAGAAAAACAGAAAAAAATTCTAACTCTCAGCCAGGTGGTAGTGGCACAAGCTTTTAATGCTGACACTCAGGAGGCAGAGGCAGGTGGATCTCTGTGAGTTTGAGGCCAGTCTGGTCTACAGAGGGAGTTCCAGAACAGCCAGGGCTACATGGGGAAATCCCATCTCAAAAAACTAAAAAGAAAAGAGTAAATTCCAGCTCTCAGTCCCACACTTATCTCCTTGTTAAAGGCAGTTGTGAGCATGTGTAGCCCCATACACGAACCCAAACACCGTACTCTCACACACTAATGCCAAAGCAGACACACACTGACATAGCAATATACACAAGAGAGCCGAGGCACACACTGACACACAGAAAGTTGCGTACTGACTCATGCAGCTACACAGTCGAGACTTTCATTCACTGTCAGACAGTCAGACTCCCACACAGCTACACTCTCACCCAGTCACACTGATGCCCACACCCATTGATGCACACGGGCCAGAACTCCTTCACACATATACTATGTCACAGACATACACTCGCATCCATTCCCACTCAGCAGGACCACAAGCTCATCCAGGCACACTGACAGCCATTCAGTGTCGCACACAGGCACACGCTCCCTCAGACACACACATACACACACACACACACACATCCCACACCGGCTGCACATGCTGCAGAGATACAGAGGTGGGAGTGTCCTCCTTTAGCAGGTGTTGTACACCTTCGAATGCATTTGCTCATCATTCACGCTTGCGTACGCACACACTGGCACTCGGATAGCCAGTACCATAGACACACACTCTAATAGGGTGGGCTCTGGACTCTTTCTACACAGAACAAACCCAGAGTCATGCTTGGCTCCCCCTTCCTTCAGCTAAGTTCTGCTACTGTTGAAAAGGGCTCCCCGACATTCTCTGTCCCCATTTCTCTCCTACAGCCTTCATCAGTCTTTGCAACGACCCCCGTCCTTTATCTTTACTGCCTCACCTCCCTTCATCATGCTAAGGTCAGAAATGAGGTGTCCTTCATCCCATATGTCTTGTTCCTTTCAGGTTCATAACCACGAATATAGCTAAAGAAAAGGCGCCCCAACTTCCACGCCTGGCCCAACGATTCCAATGACTCTAAGTTTCTCCACAAAAAGCAGGAAGTCTTTGCCCCTCCCCACTTTTCATTATGGTCCACAAAAAGATTCATTTAAATCCACGGAGAACCTTGGAGGCAAACGTAACATCTTACCTTTTGGAAGGTTGAGAAAATGCCTCAATCACCCTCCCCCCACGCTGGAGGCACTGAGGCCCTAGATGGGCTCTGTGCAATGTGCGCTTGCGCACCTCATCTTGACAGCCCTGTTCTGTTGCTATGGAAACGCTCGGCCAAGCGCACAAGGCTTGGAGGAGACCGACCCTGGGGCCCCAGAGTACAAGCAGTTTCCCTCCACTGCAAAGGAGGACCCCTCCTCCTCATTCTGGATCAGTGATTGGTTCCACCTTTTTATAAGCTCCACCTTGAATCCTAGTAGGACACTGAGGCTCTTCCACTGGTCCCCAGAGGCTACTGGGGTTCAATTAGGACAAGAACAGATGGTGGCCCAGACGGCGGATGGGGAAGATAGTACCGAGTTCTGGGGCCCTCAGGGGAGGGACTCACCTTCGGGACGAAGCGAATGAGAAGTGGGCAGGGGTATTGGGAGAGAAGTTGCGGGGGCTGTCCAGGGGACTGCTACCTGCAGGAGAAAGGAGGGCTTTAGGGTCTTTTGATCACCAAAATAAGTTGCTAGGGACAGCTCACCCTTCTAATGTAGGCCCATGCATGTATGGTCGACCACGCCCCTTTTGCAGTGACCCCGCCTCTCTCAACATTTTGGGGGGTCTCAATTCACTGAACTCACCTAGGAGTCTGTCTATTCGACCTCCTCTAAGACGGCTCCGCCCTTCAGCTCTGGCTCCTCCTTTCTGCTTCTACAATGTCCAACCCAGCTTCCTCTAAACTGGGTGCAACCCACTCCATCAATCCAGAATGGCCCTGCCCATAAGGAATGGCCACGCCCCGGCTGTGGCCCCGCCTCCTATGGTCTAAATCCTCACGTACCAGGCAGCATCTTTGTCTCACCTAAGTGGCCCGGCAGCGGGGAGTGGGGTCGCGGCAGGGTCGGCGAAGTGCTTGTCAAGATGAGGCTTTTCCGGTTACTGGTGCGGCAACTGCCAGGGAACGAGAGCAGGGATCAAGAGAGGCCCCAGACCCTTGAGTGTGAGCCTATGAAGTCACTCTTCCGTTTCAGATCCTCATTTCTCTTCCATGCTGCAGCCAGTGTGTGACACTTCCAGAGTAGAGTGTGACTCGTGTGCAGCTCTGTCAAGTCTGTGTCAATTATGGCCTGATAGCCATGGTGACACCACTGGTCATCCTGAATGTCCGTGTCCTTGAGATGCCCATAACATTCACAGTCTATAGACACATGTGGCATCCACAGTATGAGACCCACACTGGTGTGTCATGTATTCTATCTACGTGACGACACATCTTTCTCTGTGTGTGGTGAAGTGAAAAACATAGCGAGTACATGACTGTGTGATTCCTGCATGGTGCATGACTTCCGCTGCAGGTGTGCAGTTGTCACCAGGGTAATCAACACAAGGTACACTGGCTGTGTGTGTCCGTCACTGTGTGTGAATTTAACACCCTGTGATACTGGGCACCTCCAAGCATACAATGATGTACCACATGGATACGTGCTATGTGACTGTGTGTGTCCTTGCCTCTGCAGAAGTCCCTATGTCTGTTTATCCTGGTGTCAATCTGACACAGCTGTTGTGACAGGGTTAGGTGCATGGATGTGTCATTTTAAAAACGGGTTGTTCTTGGTGGGTGGTCGTGCATGTAGCATTTTACTAGGCGAGCACAATGTGTGTGTCTGTGTGTGACACCGGAGGTGACCCTATTTGTCCATAGCTTTGACCTGTGGCTGAGTACATGTGTTGTCTCCCAGTGAGTGTATGGGAGCCTCTAGGGTTTTGTGTGTGTGTGTGTGTGTGTGTGTGTGTGTTCATGCTCTGTGTGACGCCGTGTCACTATTTTCAGTGTGAGGCTGTGTTCGACTTGGGAGGGTCCGTGCAGTGATAGCGACCCCCTCCTTCCTCTGCCTAGCAGCTGCAGAAGAGAAACCCCCAGTCGCTCTAGCCCCTTTGCTCTCAGCCGCAGTGATTGAGCATATTAGCTTGTCCAAGAGCACGCGAATGGGGGCGGGGGGGGGGAGGCCAGGCTGCGGCTATTGTTCTGAGGGTGCCAAGCCCCCCCTCCCCGCGGTACCCTACCCCCACCGGGCCTCCTAAGCCCACCACGTCTGCAAACAAAGGCGCTGCAACCCCCCGCCGGCACGACCCCTGTCCTGTCCCCCGGCTCAGGCCTTTCTAGGCTCTACAGCAGCACGGCCCGTTCCGCCCGCGTTCAACCCCATCCCCTGCGGGAGGGCACAGAGGACACCTCTGGCGCAGCTGGACAGCGAGCAGCATCCCGGCCCCGCCCTGCCGCAGCAGCCGGCGGGGCGGCTTCACCGGGAAGACCAGGATAGGGTCTCGGGGTGGGGGTCTACCTCTTGGTGCGGCGGAACATGCTGCCGCCGGGGAAGGAGGGCATCGAGAAATTGGAAAGCGCGGTCCAGAGAGAGTCAGACATGACCCGGCGGCGGCGACATGGTGGCAGGTGCGGCAGCGGCAGCGCGGGGAGCGAGTGCGCTGGGCGGAGGCTGGAGCCGCAGCGGCGGCCAGGGGAGGGCGGGGGAGGGGAGAGCCCTGCTGCTGCGGCCAGTCGCGAGGGGGCGCTGCGGGGTGTCGCCGCGCGAGGCCCCGCCCGCGTGCACGCCTGGTACCCCTACCTGGGGGTAGCATGCCGGTGCATCTTTCCCCCAAGGCTCACCTGCTGCTTTTCCGGGGAAGGGGCAAATCCTTCTGGAAGAAAAAGGAGTAAAAAGGATGGAGGTCAGCGTGGACATATGGCCACTGCCCAAATTGCAGCTCGGTTCACCTAAGGAGCAAGAGCGTCATCAGCATGACCATGTCACCCTTGCCTTCCTGATTCCTCTCCTGATTCCCGGTAGCCAAAACAGGGTCAAGTGCACAAGAAATAGACCCAACTGGACATCTGAAAGCATGTTCATGCGAATAAAGGTTTGTTTGCTTTCTGACAAGACAGGATCTCACTCTAGCTCAGGATGGCTTGGAACTCACCCAGACTGTCCTCCAACCAGAGATCCCACTGCCTCACGTCCAAAGTGCTCAGATCACAGTTGTGAGCCACCATGACAATATTTGTAAAACATTGTTCTTTGTTCTGGATAGGGTCTCATGTAGTCCAAGCTGGTCTTGAACTTGCTCTGTAGCTGAAGGATAACCTTGATCTTCTGATCCTGCCGCTACACCTCCTCAGCACCGGCATACAGGCATGCTCCACCACACCCTGTATATGGTACTGAGTATCAAACCCAGGCCTTTGTACGCTTTCCCAGGCGAGTCATGAAAAATATTTCTTGAAGACCCAGAGGCCAACAAGCTTGATCGCTTGAGGTGGATTCCTAAGACCCACACTGTGGAAGGAGAGAGCCTACTCCTAAAGAAAGCTGTGTACTTCTCCACTCCCACTGGCATATACAAATAATTGCCAAGTTTCTCTCCCCAGGAATATTTCCTGCTGCTGGTGGAGATGCACACCTTTAATTCAGCACCCAGGAAGTAGAAGCAAGAGAATCTCTCTGAATTTGAGGCCAGACTGGTCTACACATTTTGTTCCAGACCAACCAGAGCTATACAATGAGACCCTGCCTCAGGTAAATAAATAAATACATTTCTTGAACATTAGGTCTTAATGCTGGACTCTGGGAACATGGCAGTTAATAAGAAAAATGAATGTCTGGTCTTTGGGAAAAGGCATTTAGAAGCACCTGCTTGTCATTCTAGCTGCACAGAAGGCTGAGGCAGGATGTTCTTGCAGTCAAGACTGTCCTGGACTCCATAATAAGATAATAGATTATGTCTTTTAAAATAATAACCCGCAGACATTAAATAAAAGTAATATAGATGTAGGGAGTACAGATGGCTCAGTGGTTAGAAACACTTTGTTGCTCGTGCAAAGGACCCGGGTTCAGTTGCCAGCACTCACATGGCAGCAGACAAATGTCTGTAACTGCACATCTGGGGAAATGATGCTATTATTCTCTGGCTTCTGTGGGTACTGCACACACATAGTGCACAGGCATACACACGGGCAAGACATACATACACTTAAATAAAAATAGAGTGCATCATTATCCTTGGCTACATAGTGAGTTCAAGACTACATACAGAGATACTGTCTCAAAAATAAATAAATAAATGAATAAATAAATGGAAAAAGTGTCTTGTAAGACCACTCAATGGGTCAGGCTGCCAAGCCTGAGAACATGAGTTTGGTCCCTGGGATCCACATGGTCGAAGAAGAGAAATGACTTACAGAAGTTATTCTTTGATCTCCACATGTATCAAATGTTCGTTCAGGACAGGCACCCATCACACACACACACATGCATGCACACACGCATACACACACACTGAAATTTAAAAAGGAAGGAAGGGGCCACCACAGAGGAACTGTGGAGAGAGCGTCTAGGGGACTGCAGGATGAAGGCCTGGAGATAATATAGAACTTACGTGTCTCAAGCATAAAAGAAGAAATGAATGACTTCTTATGTCCCTACAGCCCTGCCCCACTCAAGGCCTGCTCGCAGGGTTGGGGTAGCATAGTAAATGGGACTTTGAGAGGAGCCAAAAGCTCTTTAATATATATATATATATATATACACATATATATATATACACATACATGCATGCACAAATATATATATATTTAATCCCAGCAATTGGTAGGCAGAATTAGGTGGATCTCTGAGTTTCAGGCCAGGCCACCCTGAGCTATAGGACAGTCAGGGCTAGCTACACAGAGAAACCCTGTTTCAAAAAAAGAAAAGAAAAAGAAAAAAAAAGAAGAAATGAAGGAATAAGGCTGGAGAGATGGCTCAGGAGCTAAGAGCATGGACGGCTCTTTCAGAGGTCCTGAGTTCAATTCCTAGCAACCACATGGTATGTGGTTGGTATGGAACAATCTTTGTGCACGGTAAATGTGTATTACTCGCATTGGTTAATAAAGAGCTGACTTATAACTAGGCAGAAAGGGACTGGGTGAGAAAACCTGACCAGGCGGACACTGGGAGTCTCCAGAGTTGGGAGCCAGACACAGAGGAAGCAAGACTTTTAAAAAATGAGACAACAAGCTGGAGCTTGGTGGTGCGCACCTTTAATCCCAGCACCTGGGAGGCAGAGATGGGCGGTTCTCTGTGAGTTTGAGGCCAGTCTGATCTACTGAGTGAGTTCTAGTACAGCCAGGACTGTTTCGCAGAGAAACCCTGACTCGATAACCAAACAAAAACAAAACAAAAACAAAAACTAAACAAAAAAGAAATAAAATGAGGTAACAATCCATGAACCACATGCTAGAACTTAGATAAGAAATAGGTTAATTTAAATGTAAGAGCTAGTTAGTAATAAGCCTAAGTTATCGACCAAGCATGACTACTTACAGGAAAAGTTCGCCTACAGCATGGCTCACAGCCATCTATAGTAGGATCTGATGCCCTCTTCTGGCATGTAGGTGTATTTGCAGAGCACTCATACATAAAATATAAATAAATTTAATTTTTTAAAAAAATTTATTATAAAAATAAATCTTTAGAAAATGAAAAGGAGGGCCAGATTGTGGCAGCACACACTTTAATCCCAGCACTTGGGAAGCAGAGGCAAGGGAATCTCTGACTTTGAGGCTACCTACTCTACAGAGCAAGTTCCAGCACAGCCAGAGGTACACAGAGAAACCCTCTGTTAAAAAACAAAAACCAAAACAAAACAAAAATGAAAAGGAGGAAGAAGTTGTTACATTGTCCCCATCCTTTTCAGAGGAGAGCAATGGGATTAGTAACCATAATCTGGCAATTAGTGTTTCACAGGCTCCACAAAGTAGGTTGACTAGCAATGCAGGTGGAAAGAGTTAGGTGAAGGTTTCAAAAGATTTGTTTTGTTTTGAAACAAGGTCTCCCATAGCCTATGCTGTCCTTGAACTCCTGTCTCTACTTCCTGGGTGCTGAGATTGTAGATGCAAGCTAGCATGCCTTGCTTCAATGGATCTTTTGAAGGAGAAAAAAAGGCGTGTTATGATACTGGTGACATTCCAGTGGATAAAGACTGTAATGAATGAGTCTAAGAACCAGAATTCTGGGGGACTGGAAAGATAGCGGTTAAGAGCACTGACTGCTCTTCCAGAGGTCCTGAGTTCAATTCCCAGCAACTACACAGTGGCTCACAACCACCTATAATGAGATGTGGTGCCCTCTTCTGGCCTGCAGGAAGGATACTGTATAAATAAATAAATCTTAAAAAAAAAAAAAAAAGAACCAGAATTCCCCTGGGTGGTGGAGCACGCCTTTAATCCCAGCACTTGGGAGGCAGAGGCAGGCGGATCTCTGTGAGTTCAAAGCCAGCCTGGTCTACAGAACAGGTTTCAAAGCTACAGAGAAACTCTGTCTCAAAAAAAAACAAACAAACAACAAAAACAAAAAACAAAAAAAACAAAACCAGAATTCCAGGGCAAGAGCACATACTGTTCTCCCTGAGGACCTGAATTCAGTTCCCGGCACCCACACCAGGTAACTCACAGCCTGTAACCCAGGCTCCGGGGTATTTAGTACATCTGACCTCTGTGGACACTTGCATTCATGTGCAACTACCCCCCCACATGATCTAAAATAGATCTTTAAGAATAAAATACTTCTTGCAGGGCATGGTGGCGTGCAGCTTTGAGGAAGAGAGTAGACAGGATTCAAGGCCAGCCTGGTCTACATAGGAACACCCTGCTCAATAAATAAAGTCTTAAAAAGCAAAACAAAACAAGAACCAGAATTCTAGTCCTCAACACCTACCCAGATGCTAGATGGGCATGAGGACTCCCCAGCACTCCCAGTGCTGGGATGGGGTGGAGATAGGGACCTCCAGGGCAGACTGACTAGCTAGACTAGCTCACGTTAGCAAGCTCTGAGGTCATCTAGAGAACCTGCATCAGTAAATAGAAGACAGCAGGTATCAACTCCCAGCCTCCACACACGTGTGTACTCACACACATATACACATGCATGCACACCACATACATACGTGTGCAAAAACAACAAAACAAGTACATCCTAATCCTTTCTATGATCTCTCAGAGATAAAAACCTTGCTTTAAAATCCCAAACTTGCGCCGGGCGGTGGTGGCGCACGCCTTTAATCCCAGCACTCGGGAGGCAGAGGCAGGCGGATCTCTGTGAGTTTGACACCAGCCTGGTCTACAAGAGCTAGTTCCAGGACAGGCTCCAAAGCCACAGAGAAACCCTGTCTCGAAAAAAACAACAAAAAAATCCCAAACTTGCCTTTTGTGACCTTGGCAAATGACCTTCCCAAAGTACCCTTGTCTCCTAGAGGAGTCTGTGTGGAAATGCAGGTTTTAGCATTTTAGGGTGGTACCTGGCACTTGGTGTATGCTCAGCAAGTAGTAAGTACAGGGCAGAAGAGGTGCTCCGCTCTTAAGGGTGTTCTAACAAGCCTAGTTCCCTGAGTGCCAGCTACAGGAACCACGTAGTGAAAGGAAAGAACCCCCTCCTACAAATTGTGACACATTCTCACCTATGTACACATACATACATTCACACACACACACACACACACACACACACAGAGAGAGAGAGGGGGGGGGAGGGAGAGATACAAGTTGGAGAGAAAGCTCAGCAGTTTAGAGCACTTGTTCTTTCAGAGGACCCAGATTTGATTCCGAGTACCTACATGGCAGTTCACAGGTGTCTGAAATTCCAGTTATAGGGGATCTAATGCCTTCTTCTGGCCTCTATGATCCCTGGCTACTGGTAGTTCTCAGACATACATGCAGGCAAAACATCCTTACACATTAATTTCAAAATTAGTAATACAAATTTTTAAGTAAAACTAAAAAAATGTTAAAGTAATAAGACAGAATAAGAGTTATTAGTAGACACGGCACACAGCAGAGAATGTCTCAGAGGGCATGTGCAAAGGGCATTCAGACAGGGCAGGGTCAAAGGACAGCCTTCCCTGGGGAGCCACAGTGACCAGAAAGCCAGGAAAGATTTTCTCTCTTGTAATGGCAGGCTTGGGGTGAATTTGTCTCCCGGTTTACAAGCTAAGCAGCTTTAATGGACCTAGCAAAAGTAATACCCTAATTTTTCAATCATGGAGTCAAGGTCTCCAGACCTTTGAAATGAGGCATAGGATGATAATAAGCCTTAAAGAATCTTTAAATACCACAGAAAGAAGTCCTCAGAATGGACCTCATCTGCGAGCTACCCATAAACATTCCAGAGTGGAGAAAAGGGACAAACCAGAGCCACAGAAATTTAGATCCTCTCTGTATTCGGGAGGCAGAGGCAGGGGAATCTTTGTGAGTTTGAGGTCAGCCTGGTCTATATAGCAAGTTCCAGGCTGCACAGTGGGATGCTATCTCAACACATTTTTAAAAATTAGATAAAAAATAAAGAAAGAAGAGAAATACCTTGGAGTCATGCTAGACAAACACCACCTCCCACTCCCCTATTCCAGCTACAGAGCAGTTCTGCTTCTCCCAGCAGGATGCTCCTCATGTTTAGTATCCTAACTGCACGCAGGCGACTCTGGAACTGAGGGATAGTGGGATATTTGCTTAGCGGTGGAACCGATGCGAGTGAGTGGACCCAGGCATTAAAGTGGCTAGCTCAGAAGGCAGAGGTGGCCGCATTCGAGAGAGCAGGAATTCCTTGCTTGTCCTGAACTGAGTGGATGAGCTACAGTAATATAGGGGTTGGGGGCGGAGGCTTGCGTCAGAGACGAAGTCCCCGCGTGGCGTTTAGCCAATGGGATTCGGCGCCGGTTCGAAGGACCGGGACACACCCCGTTCAGGGCCCGCCCACTTCCATCCTTCTGCGAGGAGCGGGTGCCTTGGACCGGCTTAGCCGCTGTAGTACTTCCTCTGGCTTTGCCGCAACACCCTCTCGTACTCAAGACTCACACTCCTGATCTACCTTGGGAGCAGGAGAGAAAGTGAGGAAGACGTCGAGAAGCCCAGGCTTTGAGACTCTGTTTGAAAGCAAATTAGCTTTCCAATTAGGCTGTTCCAGCCTCCTGGGATGTCTTTCCTACTGAGTCTCATTTTCCCCCCTGCCCTTACTGACCACGTGCTCATCTCTCCGTGGTCTTGATCTTGGAAATGGTGCATTAAGGGAGCTTACAATTGGACAAGAGCTTGGGCTCACAATTGATTTACTTTAAATTCTGGAGCACAATTATGGACTGACCTCCAAGGAAGCTCAGAAGGACCAGCTTCTAGGTTGCCCTAGGCGTGAAGCTTTAATCATTTCCCCTATGAGGTTAGTTTATAAACTCAGAAGGGCAAGCCAAACCTCAGAGGACAGTGTCAGCCTCAAACTCCCTACCTGCCTGAGGATTTGTTTCAGCCTCCCCTCACTCCAAAAACCCTCAGTATCCCACTCTGTGCACTGGACTCACGCCTCCTGCGCCTGCGCAGCTTGGCGACCAGCATCTTCGAAGACTAACTCCAAGGAGCTAAAAATCGCTCCCGCCCACCCACAAGCTGGGCTGGACTTAAGGATCGCGGGCGGGTGTGTGTATGTGTGTGTGTGGTGGGAGTATTGTAGTGGAGGGGGCGGAATGGAAAGTGGGAAGGCTGTCTAGGTGCCTGTCCAATTAGGGCAGTAGGAAGAGTCCTAGTGGCCAAACAGGTGAATGGAGGACTCAGGTTCGCAAGCCTAGGAAGGGCTCTGGGGTGGTGAGGTGGGAGGCTGACGAACAAACATGTTTACAGCTGCTGAAGCGCTGGTAACCCCGAGGGGCTCGAACCCTGGGGCAATAACTTTACTTGCCGCACCTTCACCCCCAGACTGTCCAAACGTCTGGGCAAGGACCTGGGCCCCGCTGCCTCCGACTCTGGTGGGGCCAGATGCAACCCAGGCCATCCTCGAGGGGGCGCGCTGGGATGCAGCCCCTCCAGTAGCCTCTGGGATACACGGGCAACGCCTGAGGGGCGGGGTCCGCGCTGCCAGGACGCGCGGCCACTGCACTCCTAGCCCAGAGCATCCTCTAGCAGTACGAAGGGTCGCCAGGGCCGATCCGGGCGCAAGTTCTCCTGCGTTCTGCTCGGCCCCGCCCCAAGGCACCGACCCCATCCCCTCCTTGGAGCCCGGGCTGCAGCGTACCTGCAGCCTCCGGCGGCGGATCAGGCCCGAATCGTCCATGGCGGCGGCGACTTTGGTCCAGGGGAGGGAGGAGGGAGGTGGCGGCAGGAGGAGGAGGGAGGAGGGAGGAAGAGAGAAGCCTCGGGGACCGCGGCGGCGGCCGGTGAGGGGGGAGGGAGGGCGGAGCGAAGCGGGGCGGGCCCGGCGCCGTCACTGCGTCTGGGAGCTGGAGCCCGGTTTCGGCCACCGCTGCCCGCGCTGGTGGTGGTGGGGCGAGCAGGGTTGGGTGGGTGGAGCCTCCAGATGTCCCTAAGGAGGCACGCTGGCGAGAGACCCTATCAAGACATTCTCTTGCAAAGACCCTCCAACCCAAGAAAGATCCCCAAGGGAGCTATTCTCAACAGACGAATTCCCGGTGTGACTAGCGGCCCCCCACAGGGCGACACATTCTCACAGGATGTGATCTGCCATGAAGAGCTATCCCTTCACCCTGAAAATCACTCCTAATAGAGATGGTGTCTGAGAGGTGACGCTTCATCTCAATTTCCCCCTTCCTAAAGAGACATTTCTTCAAAGATCCCATTGGTGACATATTTGGGGACCCTGGAGCGAATATCCCCCCAATGGGACCTCTCGAAGGCATTCTCTTCTCTGTGGGAAATTGCCTCCACCCCAGGACATCCTCAGATCTCCACAGATGCATTCTTCCAGAGTCACGTGTTCAGTCAAGAGGCTGGTTCTTCATGGGAGTTTCCCCCTCAGAAAAATGTGTATATACACTGAACTCAGACCGCCTTCCTTTGCCTGACACAGGACAGAGCCCCTTAAGTCCTGCAGCCCCTCCAGAGTCTTTGCCTCATGGTCAGGATTAAGGAGTTAGGTCAGGTCAGGATATACTTATAAGAACGATTAGCTGGTAGCGGGGAGGGGCAGACGGAGTGATCCGTACTCCTCTCCAGCTCACTCAGTTTAGGCCAAACTAGACCATGCTTCCCAGCGTTGGAGAGGACATCACCTGAACCCTAGACAGAGCGGGAAGGGCTTTTCTAGAGTGGCATCCCGTAGCTGACCCGGTCTTGGAGTGGAGGCCCTCTGAACTACAGTGACCTCCGCCGGACAACGGGGGAGACAAGGGCTGGGTCAGTGTGTTCTTGGTGGGTGGCCTCGTTTCTGCACCTTTGCCTGTGTTATTGTTGCCTGCGTCTCTCTGTCTCGGTTGGTCAGCGTAACCACACCAATGACTCTGTTGCTTATATTTGTCTATCCAGGACTTGTATTTTTCTCTTGCTCCCGGCCTAGAAAGCTGTCCCTGGTGCTGGTGCTACTGTCCACGGTGCTGAAATATGAGCGCCGTGAAGGCGATGAGGGCATGTGTGTGCACAGGGTCTTGAGGGAGGGAAACCCCCAAAACACGACAGATATGACTCTCGACCACCTTGGTCCAGCCCAGACAAAAGCTATTTCCTGTAACAGTTGGTTCCTGGGACCTCTGTGATGTCACTGTTGCCCATAGAAAGATAGAGAAGGCCGGGCGGTGGTGGCGCATGCCTTTAATCCCAGCACTCGGGAGGCAGAGGCAGGCGGATCTCTGTGAGTTCGAGACCAGCCTGGTCTACAAGAGCTAGTTCCAGGATTGGCTCCTAAGCTGCAGAGAAACCCTGTCTCGAAAAAACCAAAAAAAAAAAAAAGATAGAGAAGTAGAAGTTCCAGTCTAGCCTGGGTTACATAGAGATATCTTTCCCTAGGAAGGCATTACTTCATTAGTTTTCTTACTCAACATCTACTGAGCATGTTCGGTGAGAAAGTGCAAAATTTGGCAATATTGGAGTTCAGCAATAAAAAGTGACCAAAACTACATCCCTGCCTTGGGGCCAGAGAGGCTAAGCTCCATAAGAAGCTGGAGGGATGTCTTATCCATTAAGAGTACATTGGCGGGGCTGGAGAGATGGCTCAGTGGTTAAGAACATTGCCTGCTCTTCCAAAGGTCCTGAGTTCAATTCCCAGCAACCACATGGTGGCTCACAACCATCTGTAATGAGGTCTGGGGCCCTCTTCTGGCCTGCGGGCATATACACAGACAGAATATTGTATACATAATAAATAAATAAATATTTTTTTTAAAAAAAGAGTACATTGGCTGCTCTCCCAGAGGACTGAGTTTAATTCCTAGCACCCATGTGGTGGCTCATAACTGTTCATAACTCCTACTTGATATCTTTGTTTGGCTTCTTTAGGTACCAGGCACAAACATGATGCACATATACAGGCAGTCAAAATACCTATATGCATAAAATAATTTAAACTAAAAGAAGAGTGATTGATGCTCTTGCAGAAAAACAGAGTTTGGCTCCCAGATCCACACTGGGGTGGTTGACAACAGCATGTACCCTCAGCTCTAGGTGATCAGAGGCATCTGACCTCCCTAGGCAACTACAGTAAAGTGCACACATACCCCCAAACCCAATGCATACTAAAATAATTAAATAATTATTTTTATTAAATAATTAAAGTAAGTCTTTTAAAATGCCTGCCTCACTGTGAGATAGGAGGGAGACACATTTCTGGTGGTGCTATACATATTCTAAAAGGATGGATGCGTATCTCTAAAAACATGCATATGACATGTGAGTAAAAACAGAAACAGTGCTCTGCACATACTGTTGTGTACACATATGTTCTACAAATACATTCACAAACACTGCATATCCTTATACATACTCTTGAAACACAGACACAAACAAGTATTCAAACATGCTGTGTACGTACTTCTCAAATAAAGACTCACTTATTCTCCAAAAGCTTGCATAATGGGTTGGGGAGATTGCTCAGTGGTTAAGAGAACATATCACCCATGCAGAGGACCCAAGTTCAATTCCCAGCACCCATGTCAGGCAGCTCATTGCTGCCTGTAACTTTAGCTCCAGGGGATCTGATCAGAGGACTATGACCTCTCAGGGCAACTGCATTCATATCCACAGAGACAGACAGACAGACACAAATACACACACACACCTGATTTAAAATGGTAAAATATAAAAAAGAAGAAAACCACACAGGCATAATCAGCAAAGAGAATCATACACATTTGTAATATTTGCAAACATCTGGCAAACAGACACACATAACAAGCACACACACAAACACACTCAGGCTAGAGGGATGGCTCAGCAGCTAAGAACACTGACTGCTCTTTTAGAGGTCTGGAGTTCATTTCCCAGCAACAACATGATGGCTCACAACCATCTAGTGTGGGATTTGATGCCCTCTTCTTGCATAAAGGCATACATGCAGATAAAGCACTCATGTACATAAATCTTTTTTTAAAAGATACCTTTTAAAACCTCACACTCTGCAATCATACAAACATATATTTAGGAAAAACAGACATATACTTATCAAATGCAAGCACACTCAAAAACAAAAGGATTACAAATCCAACACGTACAACTCCAAAACCCAAGGATGCTTGTGCACAGTTCCCACCTAACACACAGATACACACTCCTCCCAGTAGCTCGCACACAGGTGCCTGAGAACCATGCACACCCCATTCTCCAGCACTGTTTCCCTCACCTGGTTCTCCATCTTGAGTCGAGTGAATTCTGTGAAGACAGAATGTTATATCTTGTATAAGTGCACCCCAGAAACCAGTACCAGATTGTTTTTGAGGCAGGAATTCTGCCATGGCTGTCCTAGAACTCATTCTGTAGACCGATCCTCTGGCCTCTGCCTCCCCAGTGCTGGGATTAAAGGTGTGGACCACCATGCCTAGCTTCTCAGAGTGTATGTTTAATAAACATCTATTGGGCAGGTGTGGTGGTGCACTTTTAACCCCAGCACTTGGGAGGCAGATTTCTGTGAATTTAAGGTCTACAGAGCAAGTTCCAGGATAACCAAAGCTACACAGAATCTTGTCTTAAAAAGCAAAATAAATAAATATCTTTAATTAATGGACAGAATGCTAAAGGACGCAGATTACAATAACTGGAGAAAGGTACAGCAGCCTGTACCAGCCAGCATGCACATGAAACCACATACCGGAAACATCCTCTTACAAAACACAGAAAAGAGACAGAGACACAAGATTACCCACATATCATAACACACACACACACACACACACACACACACACACACACACACACTCAGAGTCAGACAGCAAACAGGATCTTAAATCCCGAGTTTAACACAGGGCAAGCTTGTGAATATAAATGCACCAGTCCCAAGAGCATGTGTTTTGTGGCTGTGGGGGTGGGACTTTGGAAAGCTCCGCCCCTGAACCAAACCGCACCCCTTATAGTTGCCGCAGTTCGCTGGCCTTGTTCAGTGGTTCTGGGGTCTCAACAGCCCCTATACGCCAGCCCACTAAAGGTGAGTGCCAGGGAGTAGGTAGGGAGGTGGGAATCTTGTCTCCCATACCCTCGCCTTCCTCTGTCCAGAAGCTTGTCCAGCCCTGCCACAGTCCAGCCCAGGGTGGAAGCTCCTAAGCCGATTGTGGATCCAGAGAAGGTGACCGTGAAAGTAGTGAGGAGGGCAGGGCTGAAGAGAGGAAGTCTTGGGTGGAAGAGCTGAGGTGATCCTGTTCCTTTGAAGGAAGTTGGGAGCAGAGGGCAAACAGGGTGAGAGATTGTTTGCATGTGTGGTTTAAGCTGGGGGTGGTGTATGGGCCAGAAAGAATGAAAGGGATATGTCTGTTGGGAGGGGCTCTTGCGTGAAACTCCCCCTAGGGTTCTGAGAGCCTGGCCTTTGTCTGGTCTCCTCTAGTACTGTCCTTTCTCTGCTCTTCCTGGCACTCACTTCTGGTATCCGCTCACCAGCACTGAGCTGAATCTCCAGGACAGTCACACCTCACCCCCCCCATACCAGCTGGCTCTTATCTCAGGTGGACATGGCCCACAAAGGCCACTTTCAACCCAGCAGCCTGGACTGGGCCCTGCGACTGATCCTGGCATGGATCTTCCTGGTGGCCTGTGGAGGGAGCCACCCACTGCAAGTTATGTTCTGGGGACACCCTGGGCTGCCAGCCAGTGTGGGCACAAACCAGCTGCACCTAGCAGGTGAGCATCCCATGTAAGCCCTAACTCAGAGAAACCCCACTCTGAGCTTCCTAAGAGGGATTTAGGGTAGCAACGAGGGTGGACAGCCAGAGTTAGTGATGAAGAACGCTGATTAACAATCCAGTCTCTGAGTATTGGGCTGTTTAGTTCTAATTTCAAATCCACACCTTGGTGCTGTGACCTCGAGCAAGTCAGTTGACTTGGGTAGAGAGTTAGGCACGGTGATGCCCACCTGTAATCCCAGCACACAGAAGGTGGATGTAGGAGGATTAGGATTTCAAGGCCAGTTACATAGGGAGTTGGAAGGCCCGGCTGAACTACATGAAACTCTATCTCAAAATAAATTAATAGGGCTGACGAGAGGGTTCAGTGGGTAAAAATGACTGCCACCAAGCTCAACAACCTGAAATATAGTGAAGAATGAACTCCTGCAACTTGCCCTCTGACCTCCACACACACATGGTGGTACATGAAGTGACACACACAAATTCTAAAGATATAGCTCAATGATAGAATGTATGCCTAACATGGGAGTGCCCTAGATCCAATCCCCAGCAAATGAACATGGAGAAATCAGAGCTGACATACAGGTGTTGTGGACATGAAGCACATAAAAAATATGCCGCCACCTGATTGTTATGAGCGATACACGGTTATAACTGCTTGAAACCACATTTCTCAGAAAAATTTCTCCAATAATGGGAGTTGAATCTAGTCCCTTTCACATGCTTTATACCACTAGACCACACCCTAGCCCTGTTTGTTCTTATTTTCACCCAGGATCTAAGTTGTCTAGACTGGTCTTAAACTTAAGATTCCCTCTGCTTCAGTCTCCAAGTGTCTGGAATTGTAGATCCATGCCATTTTGTTCAACTCGAGAAATCTTTTTAAGGTTCTTCTTATAAAATTCCTGTTGTCAGGGCACGCTCAGTCCTCGGTTCCACAGCCTTACCCAAGGATCCAAGATCCTGGTTCACAGACACCACCAGTTCCAGAACCTTGTTGTACCCCAGAGATAGACAGGCCAGAAGCATCAAGCCGAGGGATCCCTCGAGAGAGCTGCGGTGTGCCAAGCCCAGAGTGAGTACTGCACCCACTAGCCTGTCCCTCTGTTCTTTGCCCTAACCTGGGCTCAACGTCCCCTGAGGACGTTGCCCTGCCTGTTCTGTCTCTCCCGCGTCCAGATGTGAATTCTTCTTGGGACGTCTTCAACGTACCCTCCGCAATCGCTTCCATCCGCTGTTGCTTGGAGTACGCCGAGAGCAGCCTCTCTGCCCGGAGCTCTGCCAGATTTGGTAAGGGAGGCGGGGACGCTGGCGTGCCCTACACTAGGGGCAGGGCGGAGGGCCTCAGCCCCTACAGAAATCTAGTGTGTACCTGAGATAGAAAGGGTAAATCTAGGTAGATCCCGAGGTATTTAAGACAGCGTGAAGGTGTGGCTATGGAGAAGTTTCAAAATGTTCAAGTTTTTGACCCTTAGAGGAGCTAAAAGAGGTATGCAAGGAGCAGCTCACAAACAGGTTCTCTGGGCTGGAGAGATGACTCAGCTGTTAAGATTGCTTACTGCTTTTTCAGAGGACCCGGGTTCAGTTCCTATGCCAGGCTCACAGTAGCTTGTAATTCCAGCTCCAGGGGACGTGTCGTCCTCTTTGGAACTCCCTGGCACCGGCACTAGTGTGTACACACCTAATTTAAAAGTAATTTTAGCTGGGCGGTGGTGGCGCACGCTTTAATCCCAGCAATCGGGAGGCAGAGGCAGGAGGATCTCTGAGTTCCAGGACAGCCTGATCTACAGAGCTAGTTTCAGGGCAGCCAGGGCTACACATAGAAACCCTAACTTAAAAGAATAAACAAATTAATTACTTAAATACTTTTAAAGGGGAAGGGAATGGATACTGTGGTGGTACAGGTAGCCCAGTAATACCAGTACTTGGGAAATAGGATCAGGAATTCAAGGTCATTCTGAGACACCAAACAGCTTCTAGACTAGCTTGAGGCCCTGTCTATGAATAAATAAATAAGCCTGGGAAATGGACCCTGCAAAGGCTGGCCTGGGTTGGTCTTTTGAAGGAATGGAGCCTGAGAGGTGAGGCTGTTGGTCAGAGAGCAGGACAAAACCAACTGGCTCCAAAGCCCTAACCCATCTTCCCTTCTCACATACCCAGGTTCATTACCTGCAAAGCAGATTTTACCTGTGGCCTGACTTGGCTGCAGCCCTCTGGGAAGAGGAGCTGTGAGGCCAGTTGCCGCACCTATGGGCAGGTGAGGACCAGAGAGAGGGGAGGGATGGGATTCACACTGTGGCCTGGAGTACTGATGTGCTCCAACACCTGAGGTCTCTTAACTAGTTACTTTTTTGAGATAGGGACTTTCGGCCGGGCGGTGGTGGCGCACGCCTTTAATCCCAGCACTTGGGAGGCAGAGGCAGGTGGATCTCTGTGAGTTCGAGACCAGCCTGGTCTACAAGAGCTAGTTCCAGCGCAGGCTCCAAAGCCACAGAGAAACCCTGTCTCGAAAAACAAACAAAAAAAAAAAAAAAAAAAGAGATAGGGACTTTCTACATAGCTCTTGCTATCCTGAAACTCACTACTTAGACCAGGCTGACGAGACCCACCTGCCTGTCGCTCCAGTACTCTCAATCCCTTTAAAAGTGGGTGACTACAGCCGGATAATCTTTAAAGACTTACTTTTATTCTGTGTATTTTGCCTGCCTGCATGTGTACTACCTATGTGCCTGGAGGACAGTGTGGAGTCCCTAGAATTGGAATTATGGTTGTAAACTACCACGTGGGTGCTGGAAATGTAACCTGGGATCTCTGTAAGAGCAGCCAATTCTCTTACTGGCTGAACCATCTCGCTAAAGTGCTTATCTTGTGCCCATCTTAATGCACCTAGCCCATAGGCTCATGTTCCACTCCTCCACCGTCCCAGCCTCAGTGTGGGATGTGTGCATAGTGCCCAAGAGCGCGCTGACTCCAGACTCTCCTTCCATGTTACTGTCTTTGCTCTGTTTTCAGCAGGCCCAAGAAACCTGTTACCCCTCCCCTGGCTCTGGCCCTGCCAGAGACTGACCAGTCCCTCAAAGGAACACCATTGCCCAGATCACACCCTGGACCAGAAGATCTGTCCCAGCAACGCAGGTTCCACCTTTTTTAAACCCTGACCCCACCCTTTCTCCTAGACCTTCGCCAATGCTGAAGACCTGTGTCACACAGTTCTGGGCCACGCACTACGGGTGGCAGCTCCTGGTTCACGCCACTGTCTCAATGTCTCCACCTCCTCTCCACGTGCCCGCCGCTCTCGCTCTTGGATCTTGAATGCTGCAGGCAGCGGCAGCGGCAGTGGCGACAGCCCTGAGTAGATATTTGGCTTCCCTGGGTCAGGAGCCACCTAGAGTCACATCCCTCTCCTCTCCCATGTCCTAGGGTTGCCTAGACAGATTTTTTTTCTACCCATTAGCCTAGAAATGGCTCCACTCTCACTTATTTTGCTCTCTTTCCCAGAATAAAGTTACTGACTAGACCATGTTATACGATGTGGTTGCTGCTTGGAGAAGTAGTTGGGAAGAACTGCGAAAAAAATGATAATCTCATAGGGGAGGAGGAAGAGGGAAGAGGAGGAAAGGAGAGACCAGAAAATGGCCCAGCAGGCCAACTGATGACCTATGCTCTAGCCCCAGAACTCACACAGTAGTAAAAGAACCAATTCTTGCAAGTTGTCCTCTGACCTCCACATTTGCGGTAGTGCTCATGTTCCTTTCCCCCAAATAAATAAATGTAATAAAACAATTTTTGGCTTTGAGTCAGGGTCTCATGTAGCCTTGCCTGATCTGGACTTACTCGGAGGTGTGACTTCCTCTGACTTCCAAATGCTGGGATTAAAGGCCTGCACCACTTCAACAGCACCAAAGGTAATAGAGAAGAGGACTGGAAAGACAGCCCTGCCAGTAACAGCACCGACTCCTACAGAGGACCTGATTCTCAATACCCACTAGGTGGCTCAAACCATCTCTAACTCCAGTTGCAGGTGATTTGGTGCCCTCTTCTGAATTCATGGAGTATTGCATGGATGCGGTGCAGAGACATATCTACATGAAAAACACACGCGCCCGTGACCACACACTCAGATATGTATATCTTTTTCCCTCTCTGGAGAGATCTGGCTGTCCTAGATCTCGCTCTGTAGACCAGGTTGGCCTTGAACTCATAGAGAGCCACCTGCCTGTCTCCCGAATGCTGGGATTTAAAGGCGTGCACCATCACTGCCTAGCAATACCTTTGTTTCCATTACTCAGGAGAAAAGAGAAAGACTTCTGTGAGTTTAAGGCCAGCCTGGTTTAAAAATTGAGACAATCTGGATTATATAGAGAAATCCTGTCTTGAAAAACAAGACAAAAATTTAAAATGGGGCCAAGCATGGCAGCACACACCTTTACTCCCAAGCACTCCAGAGGCAGAAGCAGGTGGATCACTATGAGTTCAAGGACAGCCTTTTTGCTGGGCGGTGGCACACACCTTTGATCCCAGCATTTGGGAGGCAGAGGCAAGTGGATCTCAGTGAGCTCAAGGCCAGCTTGGTCTCCAGAGTGAGTTCCTGGACAGCCAGGAGTGTTACACCTGTCTCAAAAAACAAAACAAAACAAACAAACAAAAGGATAGTCTGGTAGCCTGATCTATATGGTAAGTTCCAGGACAGCCAGGACTATATAGAGAAACAGTCTCAAAAAAAAAAAAAAAAAAAAAAAAAAAGCCAGGTATTAGTGGTGCATGCATTTAATACCAGCACTTGGGAGGCAGAAGCAGGTGGATCTCTGTGAGTTCGAGGCCAGCCTGGTGTACAAGAGCTAGTTCCAGGACAGGCTCCAAAACTACAGAGTAACTCTGTATCGAAAAACCAGGAGGAAAAAAAAAAGCAGCCTTTGGAAAAGTGGTTCAGATCCCAGCACCCACACAGTAGGTCCTAACTATCTCTAACTCCAGCTCTTGGGGAATCTGAAGCCTATGGACTTCAAGGGCACCTATGTTCATGAGTGTATACTCACGTGTTTGTATACCCACACATACACACATACAAAAAAATTTAAAATCTTAAAACTCAGCACTTATGGAGACAGAGGCAGGTGGGTCACTGTGAGTTCCAGGCCAACCTGGTCTACATATTGAGTTCCTGCAAGCTAGGGCCACACAGTGACACTTTGCTTTTAAAAAAAATTATCAAACTGTGCCAATCTAGAAATACTTAATCTGTTTGAAGAGTCAGCTGCCAGCCACGGGCATACTCCTGCCAGACCTCAGACACAAAGCACAGTGTTTACTCTGTGAACAGCTTTCATTCCTAGGGTAGGTACACACATTTACTCCTAGAGGCTGCTGGCTGCCTCCAGGCCTCGCTCCTGGAAGTATCTGTGGGGGAGCTGCGGGCGGCAGGTCTGAGGTCCCTGGCTGAGGAAGTAGGATGTGATCCTTCCTGGTCGCTCAGGATCTTTCTCAGCGGCGGAGTCCTCCCTGGAAAAGAATGACACTAGCCACTTCCCATGGGGCTGAGTGAACAAACATGGCCTCCCTCCCTCTTCTTCTGCCCCCTCAGCAAGCTCAGGACACGAACCAAGTGACACTTTCTGCCTCCTTTTCCAGGATGGCCTGGGCTGTGCTCCAGCTGAACCGGACAAACTGGGGGAAGCCAAACACGGGGTCCACGTGTTTCCTCAACCAGGCTTTTGTCTTGGGATCTAGGGAGAGAGAAGTAATGGTGACTGCACCTGTGGCAGGTGACAGTCATGAGCCACCTTCATCCTCAGCTTCTTTACTTTGTTGTTATTAAGACAGAGTTTCACTCTGTAGACCACTGGCTGGTCAACTACCTGCCCCTGCCTCCAGAACACTGAATTAAGGGCATATGTCTTATATGGATAAGACACCCCCTCTATCTTAAGTTCCTTTTTTATTCTTTATTTATTCTGTATACCATATTCTGTCTACATGTATGCCTGTAGGCCATAAGAGAGCACCAGACCTCACTACAGATGGTTGTGAGCCACCATGTGGTTGCTGGGAATTGAACTCAGGACCTTTGGAAGAGCAGGCAACGCTCTTAATCACTGAGCCATTTCTCCAGCCCTTTTAAGTTCCTTTCTGACCCAGATCCTTTGTATAGGCAGGTGTGGTCTGTCTCCAACCCCCATTCTAGGTCTCATCAGTGCTTAAGAAGTTTTGGGAGTATTTCTGAGACAACTCCCTAAAGCACATGGATAAGTCATCAAATTAATTTTGTTGTTGTTTGGGAAAAGGTCTTGCTATGCTGCACAGATTAGCCCCAAACTTGTAATCTTCCTGATCCTGTTTCAATGATAAGAAAGTACTTCTGTGTCTAGCTTTACCTTTTCTTTCTTAAGAATTCTGTTGTGGCTGGGCTGCGGTGAAGCACACCTTTAATCCCAGGACTCGGGAGGCAGAGACAGGTGGATCTCTGTGACTTCAAGGCCACCCTGATCTACAAGAGCTAGTTCTACAACAAATAGACTGGATCTAAAAAAAAAAAAAAAAGTCCTCTTGCCACATAATAATCAAAGCACTAAACATATAGAGTAAAGAAAGAATATTAAGAGCTGCAAAGGAAAAAGGCCAAGTAACATATAAAGGCAGACCTATCAGAATTACACCTGACTTCCCAATGGAGACAATGAAAGCCAGAAGGTCATGGTCAAGCATTATGCAGACATTAAGAGACCACGGATGCCAGTCCAGACTACTATACCCAGCAAAACTGTCGATCACCATAAAAGGACAAAAAAAACAA
>JAQHUG010000066.1:511180-546440 GCA_028555095.1 Dicrostonyx torquatus
CCTCGACCCAAGAAAGGATAAGAAAAATGTGGTACATTTACACAGTGGAGTAGTACACAGCAGAAAAAAAAAATGACAGCTTGAATTTTGCAGGAAAATGGATGGAACTAGAAAACATTATTTTGAGTGAGGTAACCCAGACACAGAAAAACAATTATCACATATACTCACTCATAATTGGCTTTTAAACATAAAGCAACAAAAGCCAGCCTACAAACCACAATCCCAGAGAATTTAGACAACAATGTGGACACTAAGAGAGACTTACATAGCTCTAATCTACATGGGAAGTAGAAAGTAGAAAAAGACAAGATCTCCTGAGTAAATTGGGAGTATGGGAACCTTGGGACAGGATTGAAGGGGAAGGGGAGAGGCAGGGAGGGGAGCAGAGGAAAATGTAGAGCTCAATAAATATCAATAAAATAAAATTCAGGCTGGAGAGATGGCTCAGGGATTAAGAGCACTAGCTGCTCTTCCAGAAGTCTTGAGTTCAATTCATGCCTAGCACCCACATGGCAGCTCACAACTGTCTGTAACTCCAGTTCCAGGGCATTTGACTCTCACAACAATGAACATAAAATAATAGTAATAATAATAAATTTTAAAAATTTATTTAAATAAAGAAGATATGCTTCCCCTAAGCATGCGACAGGCTTTGAGCACTTAGTGGGCATTGTTATTCTAGGGGCTGAGGACAAGGCAGCAAACCCCCTACATTAGAATCCTTGCATTTGGGCTGGGGATATGGCTCAGCAGGTACAGTGCTTGCCTAGAAAGCTCAAAGCCTCCGTTCCATCCCCAGGACCACATTCCTAGCTTTGGTGGCATAGGCCTGTCCTCCCAGCACTTGGAAGATGGAGGTAGAGATCAGGAGCTCAAGGGATAACTGAATATGGAGTTGGAGGGCATGCTGAGCTACATGAGATCCCTCAAAAACAAAAAGGGGTTGGAGAGATGGCTCAGCAGTTAAGAACACTTGCTGTTCTCAGAGGACCTGGCTTCAGTTCCAACACCCACACGGTGGTGGGACCACTGAGAAAACTGGATGGGATAGATTCCCAGGTACAGGGTGGACCGTGACATAGGACAGAAGCCAGAACAAGTGAAACTGTGGAATCACTCTGGACCACTGGAGACTTAGAATATAGGGAGGTTGGGGCATATATTTAGGGCCGGAATAATCAAAATAAAATCTGGTTCTAATGCTGAATTTGCCAACTAAACTTTGAAGGAAATTTTATTCACTTTTTAATTTTATTCACTTTTTGTAGTATGTGTGTGCATACACACACATTCAGGCTGTTGGAGTCAGAAGACATTGAAGAAACCAGTTCTCCCTCATGTGGATTGAACTCAGATTGCCAGGGGTTCTTATGCACTGAACCACCTTGATGCCGGAGAGTGAGCCAAGGTGCTTGAGCATGCTCGGCACAGCTCTACTGCTCACCTCAATGTTCACCCTCATTTCCCTTCCATCCATCGTGTGTGTGCATGTGCAGCGGTGCATGTGTGTCTCAGTGGGCCAGGTGACGGGTGTGTGAACATTCAGGAGGAAGCAGGAAGTCAGTCAGGGCTTTTCCTCAACTGCTCTTCAAAAGCCACCATATAGCCAGGCTACAGGGTGGTGGTGTACACCTTTAGTCCCAGCCCTTGGGAGGCAGAGGCAGGTAAATCTATGTGAGACCCTTCCTCAGAAACAAAACTAAACCAACAACAACAACAAAAACAAACAACAGAAGAAAACCCTGGGAATTAAAGATAGAGCTACAAAGCCAGGTCATATCTAACTGATTTAAAAAAAATATTTTTACTTTTTTTAAAAATTTTAATAGGACTAGAGAAACGGCTCAGAAGTTAACACTTCTGTAGACAACCCAGGCTCAGCTGCCAGCGCCCATATAGTGGCTCGCAACTGTTTCTAGTTCCAGGGGAATCCCACACCTTTTGACCTCTGTGGGCACCAGGCACTTATGTAGTATATAGACATACATGCAGGCAAAACACCTATATATGAATAAA
The DNA here is from genome assembly GCA_028555095.1 of Dicrostonyx torquatus. Lineage (NCBI taxonomy): Eukaryota > Metazoa > Chordata > Mammalia > Rodentia > Cricetidae > Dicrostonyx > Dicrostonyx torquatus. Next base: position 513,200 of record JAQHUG010000066.1, read on the forward strand.
TACTTAAAATAAATTTTTCGACATTCATTATGTTGGAAGGAGTCAAGATCACAGAATAAATCTAGGAATCAGCTCATCTACCATATGGAAAATCAAACTCAGGTCAGGCTGGGACCAAGCCTCCCTACTAAGCCATCTCAACAGTCCCTAAATCCTATCTGTTTAAATAACCAATATGTACTTTAATTTCTTTTTTTTTTTTTTTTTTAAGATTTATTTATTTATTATTACACAGTATCCTTCCTGAAGGCCAGAAGAGGGCACCAGACCTCATTACAGATGGTTGTGAGCCACCATGTGGTTGCTGGGAGTTGAACTCAAGACCTTTGGAAGAGCAGGCAGTGTTCTTAACCGCTGAGCCATCTCTCCAGCCCCCGTACTTTAATTTCTTTAAAAAAAATGTTATATGTTGGGGCTAGAGAGATGGCTCAGTGTGATTAAGAGCACTGACTGCTCTTCCGGAGGAGCTGGGTTCAATTCCCAGCACCCACATGGTGGCTCACAACTGTCTGTAATTCCAGTTCCAGGGGAGCCAGCACCCATAGCAAAACACCAACGCACATAATAAAATAAAAAAATGTACCGTGTGAGTATGTTGCTTGAGGAGGTCAGACAAGGGCATAGGCTGCCTGGAACTGGAGTTAGAATGTTTGTGTCTGAGCCACCCTGTGGTTGCTGGGATTCCAACCCAGGTCCTCTGGATTAGCCGCCAAAACTTTCATCTCTCTAGCCCTGATTTTTTTTTTTTTTTTTGCTTTTTTGAGACAGGGCTTCTCTGTGTAGCCTTGGATATCCTGGAACTCACTATGTAGAAAAGGCTGGTCTTGAACTCACAGAGATCCACTTGACTCCTCTCGAGTGCTGGGACTAAAAGTGCACACCCCCACCCCCACTGTTTACTATAGCCCGGCTCTAGGGTTACTTTTGAAGAACTGAGGAAAATCCCTGACTGTGATCTCTGGCTTCTACCCAAATAAACGTGTACATTTTTATTTATGTATTTGTTTGTCTAATTTATTTATTTATTTTGAGGCAAGGTCTCTCACTAGACCTGGAGCTCCCCAATTCACCTAGATTGGCTAGCCAGCAAGACCCCAAGATCTTCCCCCATCCCGCTTCCGGGATGACAGGTTTTGTGTCACTGTGCCCAGCTTTACACTAGAGGCTATGGATCCAAAGGAAGGTTTTAGACAGGGTCTCACTATGGATGGCTGTCCTGGAACTCAGAGCTCGGGCTACCTCTGCCTCCTGAGTGCCACCATGGCTTTTCACACTCATGCCTCTGCAACAGGCATGTACCAACTAAGCCATGTGAAGTCACCAATTCTCCTCCTCCACTACGTCCAGACTTATTTAAAATAAACAGAAAACAAAACAGGGTTCCAAATGGTACAGGCTGACACCAACTCATTCTGGAGCTAAGGGTGGCCTGAAAATCTTGATCCTCTTGCCTCCACTTCCTAAGTGCTACAACTCTGATTTTAAGCAATGCTGGGATGGAAGCCGGGACTTCATGCATGCTGGGCACACAACCTAGCAACTGAACTACATCCCCAGCTTTAATTTTTTAAAACCCTTTCTCCAGAAGGTCACCAAAGGGCTGTGACCCAACAGCTCACCTGGGTGACATTCACACCCTGATCCAGCGCATACTGTATCAGCCCCGCAGCTGTATCATGGGACAGGGAGTTGAGGTTGTACTTGACCCTGTGGTAAGGGACAGAGCTTAGCCAACACCGTCCCAGATGCAGAACCCAGCCAACCTGTGTTGGTTGCTCTTCCCCCACCCACGCAGGGACCCCCTTACCGCCCAAGCATGCTGGTAGAGATCAGATTTGGAGACAGAATGTCCAAAGCCCATCCCACAAAGTCTCCATCCTCCTCCATTTTCGCAAAGAGCCTCTCCCGCTCGTTCTCTGTCAAGGTCTTTGAATCTGAGAAGAAAGTTTTAAAAGAGTGGGGGGGGGGAGCAGCTCGCTGTTTCTTTCAGTTCCTGCTTCCCCCTCCATCTCACCTGCCCCCCTGAACATACGCCGGAACCCCGAATGTAGGCATTCAGCACAGGCTCACCTGCCACTTTCAGGCCTTCAAGATCTGTCAGGCGGGACAGTGGGCAGTAACAGATGGCGTAGACCATGGGGCCTTGGGAGGGAAGTCAGATTTCTGAGAGCGGGGTACCAATCAGTGAACACCTAAAAGCCGCCTGCCTTGCTCTATCACCACCACGATCCCCACTCCCACGTCCCTGCAATCTACACCCCTTTCACAAAGCGCCTCCCGGTCTGCGGTCCTGGGGGCGCACCAAGCACCGGGCCCCGGCCCGCTTCATCCACGCCCAGGACGCACGACTCCTTGAGGCACACGGCGGGTACAGGAGAGCTCAGGCGACAGCGGCCCGTATTGTCCCTTTCCAGCTCGCTGAGATCCATGACGCCTCAGCGACGGCCAAAAGCTGCAGAAAACAATATTGCAGGCGCAGGTCCCAGCATGCGTTTTCCGCAAGTCCAATTGCCGCTCTCGATGCCGACCAATCGACGTGCAGGGCCCGCCCCGGACGCACCCGTCGGCGTGGTCGTGGACGCACGCGACACTGTCGCCGCTGCTGTGCTCTCTTCTGGGAATTGTAGTCCTCGAGAGCTACCACTAAGGGCGTGGTTTGTAGTCGGCGGTGGGAGGGGTCACCTTGCAAGCTCCGCCTCGTTGCTGCTGGAACCAGGCCCTAAGTGACTGATGTAAAGAGAAAGAAAGAAGAAATTAAGATGCAGTTCACTTGACTGTTTTTTGCGATTTCTTGTTTGTTTGTTTGAGAAAGTTTCTTATAAAGCCCAGGTTGCCTCTCCTGAAGTCTTCTACCTATAATGCCTCCTGTCTACCTTCGGGATGATGAGGTTACCAGCCCACACTCAGCGGACTTTTTTTTTTTTGAGACTTAAGAGACCTTAAAATCAGCCAGGCGGTGATAGTGCACTCGGGTGGTAGAGGCAGGTGGATCTTTGGGTTTGAGGCCAGCTTGGTCTGCACAGCGAGTTCCAGGACAGCCATGGCTACACAGAGAAACCTTGTCTGAAAAAACAAACCTAACAAAATGACAAAAGATCAAATGTCATTGCACTCTCAGAGCCTTGGCCTCACTGGGTCCTGGTCTCCCACCTGACGTTCAGATTTGTACTGGACATCTGTCTCTCCACACGTACTTTTTTTTTTTTTTTTTTTTTTTGTCAGCAACTCACTTGTCTCCCTGGCTTGGCCTAGAACTCACTGTGTAAATTGATGTAAATTGGCCTTGAACTCACAGAGATACACCTGCCTCTGCCTCCCCAGTGCCAACACACTCCACGTTCTTCACAATGTCTATGCTCCTAGTACTAGGTGTCTCAGATTTAACAGAGCTCAGGCCTTCTGACTCTGATTTCCCAAAACCCCTGTGTTAATAGTTCTCAAGGACCCAGCTGCCTCCAGGACCTGTCCCATAATACCATCTCATTGAAGCAAAGCCTTCTCTACCAGTATTATAGATTCCAGGCCCCGGCAGATTCCCATTTAAGGTCTGCACACACCATGCAGGCTTCTTTCTCCCTTCCCTTCCCCCACCCTTCCCCCCTTCTCCTGCTCTTCCCTAATTTAGGGAGCCCCACATCTCCCAGACCTCTCTGCTAATTCAGTCACACTCCTCTACTGTTCCCTTCCTCAGTGGGACATGTGCTGAGTCCCAGTTCCTCTATCATGTGCCTCTCTGGTGCCACCATCTTCTCTTCAACCCTTTCCTTTTCTGCTTTTGTTTTGAAGACAAGGTTTCCTATAGCCTTAAATGGCCATGCCCTTGCTATGTAGCCCAGGTTGATCTTGAACTCTTGATCCTCCTGCTTCTGTCTTGGGCACCAACAGGGTTCAGTCCCACCAACATTTCCCACTTTCCCCCTGGCTATCAGAAAGACTCCTGTGTCCAAAGTCAGCTGCCTGCTCCCCCACCAGCCTAAAGCCTCAGACTTTGGGCCCAAGTGCTCACCTCACTTCTCTCCCCGCCTATTCCTGGGTCCTCTGGATCCTCCCTGTCTTCTCTGCACCTCCCCAACTGCTCACCTCTGCTCAGATTCTCCAGTCGCAGTCCATCGGTCTGCAAGATGAACAATCCCGTTGCCGGCAGGGCCTCAACTGTACCAGGTTCTCCTGGTCCATGAACACAGGGACCGGCGCTGTGCCCTTCACCTGACGACTGCGCTCCTGTTTGCCCAGGTCGCAGAAACACCGCCACTTTCCCCACGGGCCTAGGATGGAATCTTCCACTACTGGAGAAGGAGGGTGGACATGAAAACCCAGTTGGGGAAATTAACCCCGTACTGGTGACTTGTCCAGGGAGGGACAGAGATAAGGAACCTAATGACAGCTGGTGTTTGAAGACTTTGCTGCCTCTGTAGTGGTGAGCTAGGAGAGCAAGCCACCTGTCAGGCTGACACAGGTGAACTGCCCACAGCTGCAAACCGATACCTCCAATCTGTGCCAGCCTGCTCAGCTGGGAGTACGGATACTCTGTCCTCCTTCACACCTGACAACCAAAGTTGACTCTTGTCCTAAAGGACAGGCAGGGCTAACAGAGGGTGAGATAAATGACACAGAGAGCTTATTTAAATCCCCTGCTGTTGCCTGCCTGCGCTAACTTGTAGCAACAAAGTAATTTTTATGCTCAGGAGCTGCTACTTTTTTTTTTCAGTGTTGTGCAAAAGATGAAGGTAAATTTTAATCCAGGGCTCACACACTCCACACTCTGGTCAAGTGCTCGGCCATCCCCAGCCTACACTTTTACAGGACTCTTTCCTTCCTTCCTTCCTCTCTGTCTCTCTCTCTGTCTCTGTCTCTCTGTCTCTCTCTCTCTCTCTCTCTCTGTGTCTCTGTCTCTGTCTCTGTCTCTCTCTCTCTCTCTGTGTGTGTGTGTCTCTTTCTTTCTCAAGCCAGAGTCTCATGTACTTCAAGTTGGCTACCAATTCCTTTGGTAGCCAAAGATGACTCTGAACTTCAGATCCCCTGACTTCATTTCGGGAAAGTTAGGATTGCAGGTGTGCACTGCTATAGGGTAGTGGATTATGCAGTGTTGGGAAAGGAACAGGACTTCATGCTGGCTGGGCCAAGGGCTTCTCCAACTGAGCTACCAGTACGACACCAAGCCTTACCACAACTCCTTATTGATACTTCTGCATGTGGAGATGAACTCAGCCTGGGGCCTCATACCCTTCCTCAACAGATCTTTGCCAAAGGACTCCCAGCTTTTCCCATCCTCCCCTGAGGCCTTTTGGCCTTTGCATTTGTTCCCTCTTCCTGGGACACTGTCGCCCAGTCTCTGTAATTTTGACCCTGCTAGTCATTCGGCTGTATGGGTTGCTACCATCCTCACCACACCTTCGCTGACATCTCAGGCTGACTGGGCCAGTTTCCGTCTCTGTCCCCACCCTTCCTAGCACTGTGTTTGTAGGTTGTTTATTTTCTCCTAGTGCCCTGCTCCTGACAGGCTGTGTCTATTACATTTATCAGACCACCAAGGAAACTGCCGGGTAAAAATTTTCAGTATAGTGAAACGAAACAAATCAAAAACAATCTACAGATGAGAAACCAACACACTCAGAAAAAAGCGGCCAGTCCCAGAGGGCAGGCCTGTGCTGAGCTGGGCAGAGTAGGCACAGGAGGGTCTGTGTGTAGCCACCTGGCTAAGTGAGGCTTCTGGGGGTACCTTTTGAAATTGTCACTCCCGCCACCTTCTAGTTTACCCTTTTTTCGCTGCAGTTTCAGCAGCTCCCAGGTATCACCTGTGCCCTGCTGACCAAAATACTGGTAGTCCGGGTCGATCTGAGCAGAGGACACCAGTCCCAGAAGCACTAGAGGTGGCAGCAGTAGAGCCAGCCGGCTCCGGGCCATGCCCGGACTCCAACCGACCCCAACGCGCCCCGGCGGCTCGGGCCCGCGCGGAGCCCACAGCATAGACAATCCCGGCGTCCGCAAGGGCACACCCCACCCACCTCTTCTGCAAGCGCGTGAACCAGTCCTCGCGCTCCCCCTCTGCAGGCGCAGTGGATCCGACCGCGGAGCTGTCCCGCCCACCTCCCCCTGCACTGCTTCGTGTGGTTTGGGCCGCGCATAAAATGCTCTAGGGCCTAGGGCTCACTTGGCTCTGAGATCTCTGTTTTCTGTGTCCTGTTGTGTCTGGTCGTCCGCGTGTCCAGATCTTGCCCACGCAGGTATGGAAACCCAGAGTGCACACGAATAGGAGGAGCCCCGTTGTTGTGGTTCTGGGTCTTTTACGACCCCCTTGCTGGCGGTCTTTGTTTTTCGTGCTCTGTGGTGGCCGCCTTTGTCCTTGCAGGGGTGGAGGTGGTGGGATGGGGGTGGGGGCAGACTCAAGGCTGGAGCCTCCCTGGCTTGCAGGCCTTAGCGCCGAGCTCACAGGCTCGCCATCCCGTTCTGAAACTAAGGGCTCATGGCCCTTCCCCCGTGCTTGGGCTGACTCAGGTGGCAGTGGTGACCCCATCACTTGGGCCCTGTTTGGGGGGGGGGGATGTCTCCTGAGTCCTTTCAGACCTTGTTCTGGGAGGGTGAATATGAGTGCTACTGTTTCCACATCTTGGACTCAGTGTCTGGACTCAGCCCCAAGAGTGACCTTGGGAAAGCCAGACAAAGGGTCTTTTGCGGCACTGACCAGCCTTGCTTTGTGGGTCTCTGCTTTCAGTCATGGCATCCGGCAACGCATGCATCGGAAAGCCGGCCCCTGATTTCACGGCCACCGCGGTGGTGGATGGCGCCTTCAAGGAAGTCAAGCTTTCGGACTACAGAGGTGAAGCTGCCCGTAGGGGAACCAGGTGGGGATAGGGTAATATGAAAGGGACTTGAACTAACTTTTCTTCCGGTCTTCTCTTCCCTAGGGAAGTACGTGGTCCTCTTTTTCTACCCGCTGGACTTCACTTTCGTGTGCCCCACGGAGATCATCGCTTTTAGCAACCACGCTGAAGACTTTCGAAAGCTGGGTTGCGAGGTGCTCGGAGTGTCTGTGGACTCTCAGTTCACCCATCTGGCGTGGTATGGGACTGCGCGGGGGGAGCGGGTGCAGAGATGTAGGAAAGCCCAACTATGGGGATAAACTGTGTCTTCCACCTTCATCTTAGAAAGAATGGAAACAATTACACCCAAGCCCTTACGATGATGAGGGTGATTAGCATTTGGCACCTAGTTGGAGGGTGGAGGAAACTGCAGGTGCTTCCTGCCTTAGTTCTCAGGAGACAAACTGCTTTGCCCTATTTCATGAAACGGGAAACTCTAGTTCTTAAGAGGATGGGTTGATAGAAAGACCAGAGCTGGATGATGGTGGGAACTTCCTCCCTCCCTCGCTCCCTTTTTTCAAAACTAGGAGTCAATCCAAGGTCTCATAGATGCAAAGCCAGTGCCCTCCCACTGAGCTCTGTCCCTGCTGTTGGGCAATGGGAACCCTGATGTGGTGTCTCTACTGTACCGGAGCCCACAGTGAAGCTACTTGAAGATGAAGCTTTATCTGGGGCCATCTCTTCCCAGCTGTGCTGCCTCCGCCAGGGTGGGGTGGGTGGAGTTCCCCAGCCATTTTTAAATCTTTTATCTCTTGCTTCCAGTACCCCCACTCCAGTCCTTATCACACTGGAGGCCCATAGGGAGAATTCTGCTATGCTGGACATCCTAAGGCTCCAACCCTGACTCTCTCACCCACAGGATCAACACTCCACGGAAGGAGGGAGGCTTGGGCCCCCTGAACATCCCCTTGCTTGCTGATGTGACTAGAAGCTTGTCCCAGAACTATGGCGTGTTAAAAACTGATGAGGGCATTGCCTACAGGTACAGCAGGGATCTCAGTCCAGCTCCAGGAGTCCCCATCTCAAAGCGAAAGGGACCACTGTGGCTAATGGGGTGTGTGTGTGTGTGTTTCCTTCCCTGGCCCTGGCAGTGGGGGGCTCCAAGCTCCTCACTGTAGGCCCTCATGTCTTCAGGGGCCTCTTTATCATCGATGCCAAGGGTGTCCTGCGTCAGATCACAGTCAATGACCTACCGGTGGGACGATCTGTGGATGAGGCTCTTCGCCTGGTCCAGGCCTTTCAGTATACAGATGAGCACGGGGAAGGTGAGTGAGTATCCGCAAATGGGGAGGCCCTCCTCAGCTCTGCCCAGCTGGCAGACATGAGCCCTCTGCCCTAGCAGCTTTGTGGGATGGATGTCAAAGCCCCAAACAAGGGCTGAAGAGATGGCTGGAGCACTGGCTGCTTTCCCAGAGGACCAGGGTTGGATTCCCAGCACCCACATGGTAGCTCATAAGCATCTGTCGTTCCAGTCTCAGGGGATCTGATGCTCTCTTCTGCCCCCCTCCTACAGCAGGCACAAACATGTACACAGGCAAAACAAACACTAGATTTTTTTTAAAGCCCTATACAAAATTCAGTTCTCTGCCTGTGGGAGTGTCTAGGATGGGGTGCGAGTCGTACACATAGTAGACAGAGCTGAAGAGCTGGGAGCTGGCTGAAGGTATTTGAGCTAGGTGTGCTGGGTCGAGCCTGCCATCCCCACACTTGGAAGACTGAGGCAGGATTAAAGCTAGCCTATGATATAGAATGAGACCTTTCCTTAAACAACCAAAACGACAAGGTAAAAGGAAAAAAAAAATAGAGTATTGACAGGTTTACCTACAGGATTTCAAGCTAGGAATTGGACTTGGTCCAATTCACAAAGCCCTCAGTTTAGTCCCTGTGACAGGATAAAGCTGGGTGTGTGGTGTATGCCGGTAATCCCAGCACTCGGGAAGCCAAGGGAGAAAGGTCAGCTGAGGGTCATCTTTGGCTACCGAGTTAATTCAAGGCCACCCAAACTCCTGAGAACCTACAAAAAAAAAAGGTATTTGAAAAGTGTCTTTGAGCCGGGCGGTGGTGGCGCACGCCTTTAATCCCAGCACTCGGGAGGCAGAGGCAGGAGGATCTCTGTGAGTTCGAGGCCAGCCTGGTCTACAAGAGCTAGTTCCAGGACAGGCTCCAAAGCTACAGAGAAACCCTGTCTCGAAAAACCAAAAAAAAGTGTCTGAGTAAGCCCTTCCATACACACACACACATATATATACATATGTGTATATATATATGAAAGGGTCTCTCAGTATGTAATGCTCTTGGCCTAGAGCTGGCTGTGTAGACCAGCACACACGTTCTCTTGCTAGTGATCAAACATACTAGACAGTCCTCTTCCACTGAGTTATACCTGCAGTCCAGTCAGTACCTTGTCGTATGGAAGGGACAGCTGACCACAGGTACAAAGTTTGGTGAGGTTAAGGCTGATTGAGTGAGTTGAAGGGGAGGAGCGTGGAGAGACAGGCCTGTAATCTCAGCACTTGGCAGGTGAAGCAGGGCTACAGAATAAGACAGTTTTAAAATAAAAAGGCTCAGTGTGTCCAAACCCTGGAGCAGCAGAGGAGGAGGTTCACTGCATGTTTGAGGCCAGCCTGATCTATGGAGAGAGTTGAAGACCAGCCAGAGGCTCCTTTAAGAAAAAAGAGGACAGCTACACCTAGATGTAGCGCACTTGCCGGGTTTAAAAAATGCCCAGGGCTCAAATGCCAGTACTTCAGCCGATGAAATAAAAAGAATTTGCAGCTGAGATAGGGCTGTCATGGGGTCGAGGCCAAAAAAAAAAAAAAAAAAAACTGGCGGGCGGTGGTGGCGCACACCTTTAATCCCAGCACTCGGGAGGCAGAGGCAGGTGGATCTCTGTGAGTTTGAGACCAGCCTGGTCTACAAGAGCTAGTTCCAGTGCAGGCTCCAAAGCCACAGAGAAACCCTGTNGAGGCAGGTGGATCTCTGTGAGTTTGAGACCAGCCTGGTCTACAAGAGCTAGTTCCAGTGCAGGCTCCAAAGCCACAGAGAAACCCTGTCTCGAAAAACCAAAAAAAAAAAAAAAAAGGCAGTACAAACAAAACAATAGAAAAGTGTCACCCAGGAAACCATCTGGGCAAGGGCTTCTGATCACTTGCAATTGGGAACCCTGGCCCTTAGCTCCCAGCCTTCCTTTGTGCAGCCTAGGCTCTTGCCTACTTGTTCCTGACCTTGATGGTGGTGCTGAGCCTCACGTGTTCATCCTTGTGTGTTTTTCTAGTCTGTCCTGCTGGCTGGAAGCCCGGCAGTGACACCATCAAGCCCAATGTGGATGACAGCAAGGAATACTTCTCCAAACACAACTAAGATGGCTAAACATCAGTGATCCTCAGTTCTTGGATCTAGCCCCACCTGGATGTCCTGTGCTGGCCCAGAAAAGACTAGATCCCCCCCTCCACATTCTGTGTAGGCGCTGGAGGCTGGGCCAAGGCTTTCTCATTCCCCACCTGGAATCTGGTGAATACTGACCCCCTGCCCTGAACCCACCAGCTGGGCACAGGTCTATAGGAAACCAATAAAGTATTAGGGACACTATGGAAGACTGTGTTGGTGTACTCTCTAGCTTTTGACTCCAACCCCATCTTTACACTCTGGCCTGTACAACTGGCTCTGCAATTACTTCTCTTCACCACAAGGGGGAAGCATTACCTCATTCACTGCTCGGTACTCCATTATCCCGTGACGTGGGAGTGGAGAGACATAGTGAGATCTGTCTTAAAAAAAAAAAAAAAAACAAAACCACCGGATCGGGCAGTGATGGGCACCGCCTTTAATCCTAGCTAGCACTTGGGAGGCAGAGGCAGCTGGATCTCTGAGTTTGAGACCAGCCTATTCTACAAAGAGCTAGTTCCAGTACAGGCTCCAAAGCAACAGAGAAACCCTATCTGAAAAAAAAAGGAAAAACCAATGATAGAGCTGGAGAGGAGATGGTTTAGCCGTTAAGAGTACTTCTTGCTCTAAACAACCAAAACAGAGGTGGGCGGCTTACTTCTGGATCCCGTCTCTGTAGACCAGTGTCCGCATCTTGTCATCAGCGGTAAAGTGCTATTTAACAACTGCGATCGTCACTGGGTCTCCTCATTGGATGGGAATAAAAACTAAAATCATCACCACGTGAGTTCCCGTACGTGAAGTCTAGGCTCTGATCCGTTTCCATGTAATATTTTGGGCAAACGAGTGAGACCAAGGTCCTGAGAGAGCCAACGGTGGGAGTCGCTGGGAAGAGCATTTGCTTCCTGAGGTCGAAGGCTGAGGCGGGTTAGATTGGAGATGGGTGTTTCAGAGGTTCCATTCAGCTGTGTGTACTTAAACAGCTTTGCCATTGTGAGTTCCACTTTCATTCCACAGAACAAAGACATCTGGTTGTTTTTATTTGTGTTTTGACACAGGAATCATCAAACTATAGTTCCTTCAGCCTGAGCTGAGAATTTTACCCTTATACCTTAGCGCCTGCCTTCATCATCTCACTTTTGAAAGTCATTTATAATACCCCCCCTGAAATTGTTTTTCCCTTTTTCCACTCATGCTAGGGATCAAATCCAGGGCCTCTCGAAGGATATGTGCACACTCTACCACAGAGCCCCACACTCAGCTATTCCCCGGAATCTAATGTCTCCTCAAAGCTCCTGCTTGGGTCTCCTTTGAGTTCATCCACCCTACTGTGATTCCTCCCATTTCATGAGCCTTCTTCAGGTAATCTTGTTTGGGCCACAGTATGTGCATCCCATCCCTCTGTCCCAAGCTTTGCTCGGGCCCGCACTGCCAAATCTGTTGCAGAGGTAACAAGTCCATTACATTTGCAGATCAGCCTGCCTCCCCTGCCCCAGCAGGCACACTTTTGAGCTGATATTCCTCTTCCTAACTCTCATCATTTTTCATCAGCATTTTTCAAATCATGTTTGCCCCCACTTTTATTTTATTTTATTGGCTTCTTGAGACAGGGATTTTTTTTTGGAGGGGGTAGCCCTGGCTGTCTCGGAACTAGCTCTGTAAATGAGGTTTTTGCTTAGAAGAGTGCAGTGCCTGTGGAGGCCTAAAGAGGGCATTGCATCCCCTGGAGTTCGTTATACAGGTTGTGAGCTGCCTAAGGTGCAGATGAACAGCTTACATGCACTAGAATAGCAGTGGTTCATGCCTTTAACTGCTGAGCCATCTCTTCAACCCTTCTTTCATTTTTCTTCTTTTAAAAAGGGGGGGGGCTGGAGAAATGGCTCAGAGGTTGAGAGAACTGACTGCTCTTCCAGAGGTCCTGAGTTCAATTCCCAGCAACCACATGATGGCTCACACCTATCTATAATGACATCTGGTGCCCAGAACACTATATACATAATAAATAAATTAGAAAAAAAAAGTGTGTGTGTGTGTGTGTGTGCTGAAGGTATGTGAAGGTGAGTGCTTCTTCCTCCATGGCCTAGGGATCGGACTCAGGTACGCAGGTTTGGGGACAAGCATCTTTACCCGCTGAGCCATCTCGTCTCACTTACCCCTTATCTCCTCTCTCTTCTTTATTCTTTTTCCTATCTATAGTGTGGTCCAGCTGTCTCTGTGAGTTTTGTTGTTGTGTTGTTTTATTGGGGTTGGGAGGTGAGGCAGGGTTTCTGTGTGTAGCCTTGACTGTCCTGGAATACACTCTGTAGACCAAGCTAGCCTCGAACTCAGAGATTCCGCCTTACTATGTAGCCTAGACTGACTTAAAGCCCATCCATTTTACTACTTAATTATTCCTCGGCTCCACCCGCTGGGGTCTTCCAGCTTCAAGACCAAAGAGATCCCACCAGCAACCAGCAGCTTTGACTTCAGCTGCTGGGGAGCGGGCCCAGCATAAAGGCTGCGGCAGCGCCCAGCGGCCCAAACAACTGCCCCGACAGGACCAGACCTGGCAGTCGCCAGCTTCTGGCCTGGCACACGGGAGGGGACACTGGCAGGCGGGCGCCGCCCTTCCTGGCGGGAGTTGCCCTGACGGCGTCTGCAACACCGAGGCTGCAGCTGGGCTCGGCCAGGGTCAGATCCGACGGAGGGGACGTGGGCGCGGCGGGACTTCGGCGCCAGCCTGTTGAGAGCCGCTCGGGTGGCTCCCTGTGCCCAGGAGAGCGTAGCCCTCCCGCCGCGGGCGCCCTGGACCCGGGCCTGGGGCTTTCCGCGCCCAGAGAGCCGCCTGCCCGGGAAAATCCCGGCCCCCTTCCCGGCGCCGCGGCCCTGCCCGGCAGAGCTGGGGGAGGGGATTCCCGGAATCTGCCCGGAGACCGCGCTGGCGTCACTGAGCAGAATAGGCCCATATATGGGCAGCGCTTCCGGCGCGTCAGCGGGGAAAGCCCCGGCGCTGGGCCGCTGGGCGGGGCGGGGCGTACACATTCCGCGTTCTGTCCTGGGCGGCTTCTTCCCTGCCACTGCCTGCCTGCCCCGCGTCGGGTGCCAGCGCTCGGGGGGGGGGGGATGAGAGGTCTGGATGCTTGTACTGGGCCTTAAGATACCTGAAAGGAGCGAGCTCCAAAAGCAACGGCTGGGGGCAGCCCGTTCTCCCTCCACCCGCCCAGCTTGAAAGAAAGAAGACCACAGAAATTAATAAAGACAATTTTTTTTTACTTAAATAGATTCAATAAAAAGTCAAACACACACACAAACACATCTTAAAATAGACTCTTAGACACGAAGTGCGTGTTTCTTCTCCACAGTACTGTGCAGAGGGGGAGGGCAGGGGGCGGAGGTCCCTCCCTAGTGTCCCGGCAGGCTGAGTACCAGGCGGCGGGGCCAGCTCCGCCGCGATAGCCCCCTTCTCCCTCCCTGTTAAATACACAAATATATTATATTCAATATGAATTCGGTCTCTTCCCAGAAAAAAAAAAGACATACAAAATACGTTGACAGGGGGGGCCATGTAAACGTCGAGGTGGAAGGACTGGGCGCAGGCGGACGAGCCAGAGTCCAGTGTGTGCGCGGCGCCCCAGGCCTCCGGGCGGATGCCCATCGCCTGCCCCCCTCACCCCAGTGGGGGGCGGGCGCCCAGCCTTCAGGGCTGGGGGTGTCCGTGTGGAGCAAGGGAGGAGCTCAGAAGGCGTGTCCTTTGACCCCTAGCAGTAGCTGGCAGCCGTTGCTGACGTGGGTCATGACCTTCTGCTTGAGCTGGGCCACTTGCTCCCGTAGGAGGCCCGCAGTACTCGACAGCCCCGCGTTCTCAGCCTTCAGAGTCTTCACCTTGTCCTCCAAGCGCGCGATGCGCTCCAGCTTCCGCTTCCGGCACTTGGTGGCCGCCAGCCTGTTCCGCAGCCGCTTTCGCTCCACTTTGATGCGCTCCTGGTCTTCCATGTTGATGGGGGACACCGGCGGCGTGGCGTCGCGGCTGCGTGCCTCTGGGACGGTCTGCGGTTCCTCTTTAAAGGCGGAGGCGCCGCGACCCAAGCCCAGCTGCGCCGGGTGGCCGCCCGCAAAGGGTGGTGCATGTGGGAGGTAGCTGATGGTGGCCGTCGGGTACGAGCTCCCAGTCCCGACTGCGGCTCCGGCGCCTCCAGAGGATGTAGAGGCTGGGGAATAACTGCTGAGGTTGGTGTAGACGGGAGGCGGCTCCGGACCAGCGTAGACGCCCCCTGGCCCGGCCTGGGGACCCCCGCTGGCGCCCAGGGACACGTTAGGGGGCGTCACGTGGTTCATCTTGTGCAGGTCGTCCAGGGCTTTGACAAAGCCGTCCGCGAAGCCCTCCTGCTCCTCGGTGACGCCGCCCCCTGTACCTCCACCGCTGCCACCCCCACGGGGGTAAAAGTACTGTCCCGGAGGCGTGGGCGTCGTCGTGATCACGCCGTTGCTGTTGGGGACGATCAAACGCTCCAGTTCCGTGGAGGCTAGCTTCAGAGACGCGCCTGTGTCTGATCCCTGACCCGAAAAGTAGCTGCCTGCCCCACTGCCCTCTGGGCCCGGGCCGCGCGCTCCAGGGCCCTTGAGACCCCGATAGGGATCCGCCAGGTTGAGCGCCAAGGTGGGTTTCAGGAGTTTGTAGTCGTGTAGAGACAGACTGCCAGGGGTTCGACCGTATCCCGCCGCTGCGTATGAGTCGTCGTGATAGAAAGGCTGTTCCATTTTCGTGCACATCCGGGCGGTCTGGGAAAGGTCCCCCTGAAGGGCCGCCCCGGGCCTCGCTGCGGCGAGCGGCGAGCTGTCCTCGGCTGCGGAGGGACCCGGTGTCCGGTCGCGCGTCCTCGGGAACTGGAGACGGTCGGTAGCGGCCAGTTGGCAGCCGTGCGTAAAAGCGCTGCCGGGTTTTCGGACCTCGTCTCTCTCTCCGTGGTGTGTCCGCTCCCTCGGCGTCGCTTCCTTCAGTTCCCCGCTCCCCGCAGGATCGAAAGCTGGCCCGGCCACCCTCAAGGTCCCCACCGCGCTGCCCCAGCCCCAAGCTTTTATACTGAGTTTGTCAGCTACGGAAGTGCGCTCTGATTGGCCGACGCGGGAGCCGGGCCCCCGCGGCCCCCTCCTAGAGCGTGGGGAAGGGGAGGAGGCGGCTCGCGTCACTGTCAGGAAGCGCGTGTCCTTGTAAACAGCGGCCACGAGCCGGGTGGCTCTGCGCGGCTGCAGGGGGAGGGGCTGTAGGGATGGAGACACTCCAGCAAAGGGATGTTGAGGGGCTGAGGCACACAGCGGTTAGGACTGCGGGAGTGCACCTAGGTGAATATGAGAGCTTGGTGCACAGCAAGTGGGGAAGGGGTGCTTCGGATACACCCGGTAAAGTCTCGAGGGACCCAGAGTACCTGTAGCTTGAGAACTGACAATATACTAGAAGACCCCAGCAAGCAGGGAAGGGACAAATGGGAAGAAACTTGTTAACATTTAACCCAAGGATTAACTGGAGGTCCCAGGTACAAAAGGCTTGAAGGACTGCAATTGTCACAGGTGGGAGGAAGGGGTAAGGAAGCGGGGCTCAGGTACCTATTGTGCAAGAAATGGTCAGGGAGGGGTTCTAGAGTCCATAGATGGAGTCTGAAGATTCTCCTATAAGTGGAAATGGGAAGGCATTGTGGGGAGGGCAATGTAGACATGCAGAAAGTGAGCAAGGGTCCTGAATACACTGTGGTAATAGAAGAGGTGGAGGATGGGAACATGTCTACCAAAGGTTGGGGCTACTGTGGCCACTTGCACAATTCTGATGGAGAGTTAGATGGGTCAGGGCACGACTTCCGAGCTCTAAGGGCGATGACAGTAGGGTATCTGAGATCTGCCTGAGAAGATAACTCGGGGGATCCCAGAGACAAGGGACTTGTACGAATAGGGCTGTACCTCGTGGGTGGTCCCTAGGCACCTGTATAGCCTGGACCCCTAAGCCCAAAGCCCTCCCTTAGTCACCCTGGGCTCGCCCGATACCCTGTCAGCTCTTGGAGAGCCGACGGGGCGGGATAGCTGGGGCGCGGTCGCCCAACCCCACTCCCTTCCTTAGAAACAGGCTAAGGAAAGAGTGCCGAGGCAGGAAGTGTGGCAACAGCCCCGAGGGGGAAAGAGCCCGGCCCTGTCTCGTCATTCTGAGCCTACAGGACAGTGCGCCCTGCCCTGGGCCCTGACAATTCTGCTCCTGAGGAACCCGGGCAAGCGACCCCCGAGGAAGTCACAGCCCAGCCTCCAGTCACTGTCTGTTCTCCCCCATCTAGTAATGGTTCAGCCTGCAGTCTCCGGCGACTACTAAGCCTGGCAGCCCGAGGACTGTTCCATTGACCCTCTGGAGGGGGGGATGCAGCCTGGGAGCGGGGCCTCCATCACCAAGGCAACAGGCTGGAGTCCGCGAATTGGATTGGGGGCGGGGCAACCCCCTGAATTTCTCCCCAAGATCCATATTAGGGCACAGGAAGAGGTGGGACCAGTGCAGTCTTGGGGCGGAGAACTAGGAGCCAGGAACCCAGGGTAGCTGCCAGGTCCCGGGGCGCGCCCGGGCTCCCGGACGGCTAGTCCGGACCAGCCTCGACTGCCACCCCCGGGGGCCCCCCGGCGGCCTGACCCAGCCCCGCGGAGCAGCTCTGGGGCTGAGTCCTGTCCCGCCCGACTGGGTCGGACGCAGCCTGGCAGGTCCCCGCCTGCCCGCGGGCCTGGGTCGGACTTTGCCCCCGGCCCGCCAGGGCGCGGAGTGGGCGGGATGATGCCTTTAGGCATCCCCGGCGCCTGGGCAGGCTGGTACAGGGCTGCCTCCTCCCCTGGGTATATGCCCTTCCCTTCTGCCAGAAGGTCTAGGGTCCCCTTTCCCCACCCCATGTCTTTGAAGTCTGGATACTTCTCTTACCTACTTCCATTTCAGTTGGGGGTGAGTGAGGTACCTTACTATGTCGGCTCCCTCATCTGGGGACCTTTCCACTCAAGTCGCAGGGAGAAAATGGAAGAACTCACAGCCCCTTCTCCAGGAAGGGCAAGGTGGAGGTTTAAATAGCAAGGTTTCCAGTTAGACAGGTGGAACTTCCAAGTAGTATGGGAGCCACCAGAAGAAAGGGTGAGAGTCCCATCGCTTCCTCTTTCCCAGACTCAGGTCTCTCTGGTAAGACAGAGGAGGCTTCTTTAGAGAGAAGCTTAGGGACAGGGGCTAACGACTCAGAGATCACCTAATGTGGGACAGAGAAGAAAATCGAAAGAGGCAAAAGAGAAACAGCTGTGAGGGGGGAAGGGGAAGTCCAGCAGAGTAGGGACATTGGAGAGGAAGGAGCTGGGGACATCCCAGTCTTTGAAAGATCCTTGTGACCCTTATGTGCTCCCTCCCATCTTGCCCTTGCTTGAACAGCTCCCCCTCCCCCACCACAGTCTCAAGGGAGATTCCAGAAGCCGCTGAGTCTGCGGGCATGCTGCCAGGCCTGTGTCTCCTGCCCATGCTAATAACTGCAGCTGACATGTGG
This sequence comes from Dicrostonyx torquatus, assembly GCA_028555095.1. Classification (NCBI taxonomy): domain Eukaryota; kingdom Metazoa; phylum Chordata; class Mammalia; order Rodentia; family Cricetidae; genus Dicrostonyx; species Dicrostonyx torquatus. Next base: position 530,961 of record JAQHUG010000066.1, read on the forward strand.
CCTGGCCCGAGGGGGTGCTGGCCGCAGTCTTTGGGGGCAGGGCAGGACGGAGGGCAACATGTTGGGAAGCCAACCTGCCTGTCCCACTGGCCAGGAGGCCACACTGACTCACCCATGCCACAGCTGAAGCTGGCTCGGCCAAAGGGAAGTCCTGGAGAGAGGCCAGGCCTGCCCAAAGAGGGTCCAAAGGGAAGACAAGAGTGGGTAGCTGGGGGCAAAGAGGCAGAACAAGGGGAGACACCCAGAGACAGATGGGGCCAGGTTAGTCTTCTGCAGACATGGAGACTGGGAGATACTTAAGACAGGCAGACAGACTGTCTGAGAAATAGTAATTATTATTTTAATAGCTAACACTTATATGGTTCTTACCATGGACCAGACATTGTTCTAAAGTGGCTTACATAGAGTTGGTCATTGGCTGCTTCCAATGATCCAGGCAATTGCATGCTGTATGGGTTTCCATTTAACATATGAGAAATTGAAGCAAAGGAAATGAAGGACCTTTAATAATTGTCTCAGAGCAAGGACTAGAATTGGTATACAGTCTGTATGGAATCGGCTGGCTACCTCCTGAACACTACTATGTTGTAGATAGGCATTTATGGAGAACCAGCAACATACAGCGTTTTAGTGTTCATTTTGCAAAGGGCCTATCTTTTTTCCTCAGTGGGAGAAGTAGAGTTTGGCACAGAAAGGTGATAGTGGAAGCTCTGCCAGCGTGGGGTCTTCCTTCACACTTTCTGTCTGGGTGTTTTAGCAGGGGCTGGGGAAGAGGCCAACCAGGGAGGGCAGGGCCGGCCAAGCTGGTACAGCCGGTTCCAGGCCCCTACCATTCTCACTCTTGTGGCCTGGGCACCACCTCCTCAAGTCGCCCTGCTGGCGCCAGGCCTGTCCAGTGTGGAGGGTGTGAAAACAACCCCTCCCCCACACTGCCTGGGCTACAGGTCAGCACCAGACTGGCCTTTCCTTGCTAGGTTTGCCCCATCCCAGGACCTGGGGCCAGGGGCTACCTCTCAGGATAAGGAGGAAGTTCACCCCCACCCACCCACCATCTCTCTGGGGCTTTTGGCCTTGGCACCAGGGACTTCTCCTTCTTATAAATAGTTTGGTGACCGTTCTCCTCCCTGACCCCACTGACCGGTGCTGGGCTGGGGGCTGCCTGTGAGTCAGCCAGTGGGCAGGCTGGGGCGGGAGCCCACAAGTCACAGCACCCAGTCTCCTGTCCCTGCCCCTGGGTGTGGACTGGTGGGTGGCTGGGCCAGAAGAGGCTAAGAATCAATCCCAGAGGTCTTCATCTTGGAAGGCCGCCAGCCACCTCCCTCCCCTATTCTGTGGTTTTAGGGGTCCACTGCCCCTCATCTGGAGAGGAAGTTGCTGGGTTTTCTTGGAAACAGGCTCTATCCTCACATTGATTCAACTGGGCCCAGGGGGAGTTTCCCACACAGCTGCCAAAGACTTGGGGACCTGAGCTCAAAGGTGTCCACTTCAAGAGAGATCAGTAGAAAACAACTAATCCTGCCTGACAGGGGAAGCGGGAGAACAGCAGGGAAGTAGGGGTGATGTTGGGAGAGGAAGTGCCAGGATCTCTGGGCCCCACAGAACCTCAGCAAAGTGTGTGTGAGGGGGGTGCAAGTGTGGTTGGCCTGTTAGGGCCTGTGAGAGTGCATGAGGCCTGCTCAGGGCTTCTGTCTGTGTGTTGGTCCAACCCTGCAGGGGGTGTGGGCTTGTGAGAATTCAGTTCTGCTTTATGTGGAGGGGATGAGGGTGAGGCACACACATGCTTGTGTGTGTGTGTGTGTGTGTGTGTGTGAGTGAGTGTGCGCACGCATGCACGTCCCATTCGGTGGACGATATGTGACTCAATTCTGGGCATACATATGGCTAACATATTTGTATCTGGTTCGTGTGTGCAAGGTACATGTTTTGCCTTGCATGTGTGAAGTGTCTTTATATGTCTCTGTATTTATGTGGATAGCCCGGAGCTGCTGCCCCCCCCCAATACATATAGACCAGCCATGGCTACACATGCATTCCAAATGGGCAGGGGGGGAAAGGGGACACATTTTGTGTCTGGTTTTTGTGGTCTATGTGTGTCTATGAGAGAGAAAGAGGAAAGAGAGAAGCCTAGTTGGTCTGTATGTTTTGTGTGTGTGTTATGTGGTCTGTGGCTGGTTGTATGTGTATGTGAGACAGCATGAGCCCTGTGTGGTTCATGAGCAGTCTGTGTTACTAGCCGCAGCTCTGTCAGGGTGTCCCAGTGCTTATGTGTTCATGAATGCTGGGCTGGGGTCTGCTTCTGCCACTCTGTGCTAGCAGTATTGTCTGTCCAGACTGCATCTGAGAATGCGTCCATCTATACCCTCCTGTTCATCTGTTAGTTAGGTCCATTAAGAGGTGACTGTAGCTGGACATGGTTGCACAGGCCTTTAATCCCAGCACTCAGAGGTCAGAGGCAGGTGGATCTCTGTGAGTTCTAGGCCAGTTGGGTCTACAAATTGAATTACCAGGGCACAGTGAGACCCTGTCTCAAAAAAATAAAAAACAAAATCTCAAAAATGATTGTGTCTAAGTCTTCATCTTCAAATGTATGTGCCACAATTATGTTGGTGGGTGCCTGGGGCACTTTGACATGGCATGTAGGTGACCGTGACGCCTCTGCACATCTGTCTATAGAAATGTTTGTCGCTCCTGTTTCTCTATAGTAATAATACTGCTTGTGCATGTGGCCTAGAGGCTCTCAGGTCGCGCTTCTGTCCTTTCTGGGAATGTCAAACCACAAATGTGCACTTTTGTGTGCTGATATCCAGCCTGCGTGCGGAGCTGGTTTATCTGGGTCACACCTATCCTATGAACTTTGTTTGAAATTCTGGGGATTGAACCCACTGCCTCATGCTTACTAGACCACTGAGCTACATCCCAGCCGCTCTGTCTGCTTTTTATCTGTGGTTGCCTTTGTGACTTCTGTCTCTCTTCGCTACAACTGAGACTGAGTACATCTCCAGAGTCCTTGCTCTTGACTTGGCTGTCAAGTATGGGCCACTGCTGGGTGTCTTAACCAGATGGATGTCTGCTTTCCGTCTGTGTGTCTCTGACTAGATGTGTTAGTGGCCTGGGCACAGAGGCTTGTTCCTCTGGACTGGCTCTCTCAGGGTGACCGTGTATTTGTGTACATTCTTGCAGAGCACCCCCCACTTCACCCCTCCCCCGCAGTCTAGCCACCCTGGGCCATGTTTATTTTGCCCCCGTCTATGTCTGCCCTGCCCTGGGAGGGGCTGACCCTCTTGTCTGTCCAGCTAGCTGTCCACAGGATGTTCCCGAGACGTTGTTTCCGGCCACCCGCAGGTCAGGACCCAGGCGTCCAGGGTGGCGGGGGTGGGGCTTTATCGTGGAGGGGGGGTCCTTGTCAGGGCATGAGAATGAGGGTGGGGGGCGGGGAAGGGACTAACCCAACAGGTTCCGCCTCATTCCTGCCCCGCCTCTCACTTCCTGGGTGCCAGCCCGGGGCAGGGGTGGACAAAATGAACCCCATGGCCTCAGAGTGCGTGGGTGGAGCATGGAGTAGGTGTTTTCTGTTGGGCACCTGGACACCCAAGTCTGAGACACCCGTCCCTACCTCTTGTGTCCAACTCTGAATTCGAAGCGTCCCATCTATTATTCATCTAATCACAACAAGTCCTCAACAAGTTGGATATCATTTTCAGATGGAAAACGAGCGAGGGGACAGACAGGATTTGGACCGAACCGAACTCTGTACGCAGCTGCTGCTTCACAAAATCCACAGTCAACTAAGCAGCCACCTTCCCCCTCTAAGGGTGTCTGTGGGGTGTAGGAGCCCCAGTCCCCGTGAGGCCAAGCTTTCAAGGGGGTACCCGCTTGCTCTGAGTCAAAAAAGCCCCTGGATGAAATGAATAAGAAAACGATTTTAACCGTTTCATTGCCACGATAGGTTCTGCCAAAACTTCCTGTGGGCTGGTGGGCGGGGGCACTGGGTTCCCGGAGACAGGCCGGGGGAAGCTCTGTTAATTGAGGAATGGGGGAAGTGCCCCCAATGACTTTCGCAATGGCCAATGAAAAGGGACGCCTGGTCTCCAGTCTCCTGAGGGGTAACCCTTCACTGGAGGTCTTCAGAATTTGATTCCTAGTCCTGGATGCCTGGGGTGGGGGGTCCCAAAGTCCCCTCCCCAGGGGCCTGAGTCATGCATAGGGAAAGCCGCGAGGCATGAGTCACCGATGCAGAGCAAGGGGAGTGAGGCCGAGCGCAGCCTGGGGACCCCAGGGCTGGCTTGAGTCACGCACGCCCTGGCCCTACTGACCCCCAGCCCTGCGGTGCTGAGATCAGGAGCGGGAAGCACATGGTCGGAGGGAGGAAGGGCAGAGCGGGAGGAAGTAAGCAGCGCCAGGCTGATCCAGGAAGCTGTTTCCATGGCAACGGGGGGGGGGTCTCAGCTCTCTGAAGGAAGGTCTTCCCAGCAGGGACTGCCCCGCCCAGCAAGATGGGGAAGCCCCCGTTTATGCGGCTCTGGGGCCCGGAGTTTCAGGTCGGGCAGGAAGGGGTTAACGGCAGTCCCCCTCGGAGTTTCACCTGCTCCAAAGTCTCTGGTTCCGCAGTACTGGGTCCCGCGCGCTCCCGCGGGTGCCCCCGCGCGCTCCCGCACACGTACAGCCACCCCACCCCCGGCTTACACTAGCACGCACGCACGACCGCGTCGGGCTCCACGCACGCAGCGAACTCCGTCGTGTCTCACGTCACGAAAGACGCACGCGCCCCCGCAGTGCGGGGTGGAGTCCTCCCAAAGGGAGAGTTGCGGATAGCGACAGTGGTGCGCATGTAGCTGCCTCCACTGAGTAGGCTGTCTGGTGTGACTCTGACACCCTCATCCACACACAAGGTCACAAACAACTCTGACCCACAGTGTCACAGGGACACAGGATAAACCTGCTGCACTCTAGAGAAACCCCTGTTCAGGCAGCCCTGCGAACATGGGTATAGTCACACAGTCACAAAGGGACTTAAATCTAGCACAGTTTCTCAGCACATCGGCCATATAAGGTGTGTGACAGATACACAAACGTAACCATATGCACACATAGAAGTTTATATATGCCACACCATTGAGGCAAAGTATACCATTCTTTGTCACCTGGGATTTGGGCTGTCCCACAAGTGCCCCTCACATGGAAATTATGGCTGAGACACATGGTAGAGACAGCCATGTTATCACCGAGTTATCACAGGCGGCACACATACTTTGACTGTTAGAGGGCAGGGTAAACCAGACGCATGATAAGGGCACATTATACAAGAAAACAAAAGCTGGAAACAAGTAGTGTGTCCAATAAAATAATCCGTTTCGCAGAAACATGGATTCTACTAGGTCGGAGAACACCAACCAGTAGGGTACGGTTACAGACACAGATCCAAGTGCCAACCTGAGGTGTCAATTGTCACACAAAGAATATCACAGACTGACCCCCAAAGAGGATCATATTGAGAAGCCTGTAGCTGGCAGACACAGGAAGACAAAATCAGAACAGAACAGTCTCACAGACTCTGCTTGGACTATGCAGAGAAAAATAAGGGGGTGTTAATGAGGCTCCCGGGTAACCCTAATCCTGAATTTTTGTTTGTTTTGAAACAGGGTCTCACTTGGTAGCCTGAAACTTTTTAAGAACTCAGAGATCCACCTGCCTTTGCTTTCCTGGGCTGGGATCAAAGGTGTGTGCCACCAGGGCTGGCCGACTAAATTTTTGGTTTGTATTTTTGAGACGGGGTCTTACTATGTTGACCAGGCTGAGTTTGAACTCACAGAGATCCACTTGGTGGATTAAAGGTGTACACCAAGCTTACTGTGTTTTTTAGACAGTGTCTTACGGAGTCTGGACTCACCTCCAACTTGCCTTGAGCTCCGGATCATTTGTCTGCCCTCCCAGGTGCAGATATTACAGGTATGTCCCACCCACCACTCCTAGCTTTTTTTTTTTTTTTAGTTTTTTTTTTTTTTTACATATTTTTGAGTGTTGGCCTACATGCATGTATGTACACCAGGTATGTGCCTGTATGTAAAATCTTCTGATCCTGAGTTATGGATGGTTAGGAGCCACAGAAAACAAACTGGGTCCTCAGCAGGAGCAAGTGCCATTATCTGCTGAGCCACCTTTCCAGACCCTACACTCATCTTTTAAACCTGTGTATTATGCAGAGATTGATGTCCTAAACTTCTTGACAATCATCAAATCATACATACACATGCAGTTGTACAAACTCCAGGATCCAGACAAAGGTGGAGGCTAATGCAATCATAAACCCACACCTCACACCTCCACAGGTATGACACTTCCCTTGACTTAGGAACACAAAATGGTATAGTGGGAGCAGGATAGGAGCTCCTGTAGAACTGGAGTAACTGAGTGAGGGAAGACCGTCAGTGTTCCCATGGTAATGGTACATGGAATGCACTCAGAGGGTTTTACATATCCATTGGGGAAGGGGAGGAAGTGGTGTCCTCTGGTTGTAGAACCCAGGGTCTCCATGCCATCTGTGATGACTGGATCAATGTCCAGATGTGCAGGCTGGGGTCCAGTTGTGGCCTTAGGGAGGGGTTGAATCACTCATTTCCCAGCAGTACAACCCAGGCTGGGCCCAGCTGTCCCTGGAAACAAGTAGAAGAAGATGGGATCCCCAAACCAGCTAGAGATTACTAATCCAAACTTGCAGAGTGGGGCCTCTTGGTTCCTACAAATGGAGGTCTTCAGATCTCTGCAAACTTTGAGGTTCACTACATCTTAAATGCCTTGGCATCCCTTGGCATCCTTCTAAATATGTGGTCAGTCCCAAAGGAAAGGTTTGTGGCTCTTTTTGCAAAATTAAAGACACTTAGATCCACAGCATTGCTCCTTGGTTGTAAAAACAGATTGCAAGTCTTCCCTGCTGCCAACATCACAGCCTCCTTTTTCTCCCTAAAAGATGGACTCCTTGCTAACCCAAGGGGAGAGCCAAGTACCTTCATTTATCTATTTGTTAACGCATTTACTTATTTACTTTGAGACAGGGTCTCTCTATGTGGCCCTTGCTGTCATGGACCTTAACACAGTAATTATTTGTCTCTGCCTCCAGAGTGCTGGGATTACAGGCAGGCACCATCTCACTCAGTCCCTAACCTCCATTTAAATTTTTTTTTTTTCTGGTTTGTTCCTGGTTTTTCCAGACAAGGTTTCTCTGTGTAGCCCTGGCTATCCTGGAACTCTCTCTGTAGACCAGCCTGGTCTTGAACTCAGAGATCCCCTGGTCTTTGCTCCCTAACTTTATTAAGTTATGACTTCCTGAGCATCTGGGATGCTTGTATCACATCAACATTGGAACAATTCAAGTCATTCTCCCAGCTGGGCGGTGGCAGCGTACACCTTTATTCCCAGCACTCGGGAGGCAGAGGCAGTGGGGATCTCTGTGAGTTCGAGGTCAGCCTGGTCTACACAGTGAGTTCCAGGACAGGCTCCAAAGCTACACAGAGAAACCCTGTCTCGAAAAACCAAAGAAAAAAATTTTTTAAAAAGAAAACGAATAGGAAAGCCAAATAAATAAATCAACAAGTCACCCTGCCATACACAAATAACTGAATTCTCAGAATTCTTCTAAACTTCAATGTCCCTGTAACTCCTTATCCCAAAATTTTGTGTCCCAGATGTCAGCCTCACATTCTTCTCATAGTCATGGTTCCTGGCTATGGTGCGTGCGTGCGTGTGTGCGTGCGTGCGTGCGTGTGTGTGTGTGTGTGTGTGTAGAGGCGGGAGGGATAGAATAGCTTTGTTTCCACTTTGGGATATCAACTTCTTTGGTGGATGTGGGATAGGGATGCCAGCAGCAGCTCCCATGGCCATTGGAAACCAGTCCATTCCCAGGCATGTTCCCTCTATCCCTCTCCACAGATTCCCAGAGACTGGCGTCTGGAAAACAAGGCGTGAAGGGGTTGTGGAAGTGTGAATCAGCCTCCAAACTCTCTGGTGTGCGCAGCTGAGAGTTTGAGTGGGTTGTAATCGAGTGTCTGTGGTAGACTGACAATCCTTTTGTAAAATTGAGGGCAGGAGGCTGATGTCACTAGGCTCACCCCACTGGGACAGGGTCGCTGGATCAGGGCTCAGAGCGCTGGATTCCGGCTCAATATCGCGTCCCGCCCCCCCACCCCGACCTGAACCCGCCCCAAAGCAGAGTCGGCCCTGCACCTCCCTCTGGGTACATCTAATAGCCTCTAATTACAGCATATTACCCCACCCGCCTGCGGGGGCGGGGCTTTCATTGGACCCAGGGGTCAAAGGACGCGGTCTGGGGCTTTACCCCAGGCGTCAAAGCCGGTGTACTTTGTAGCCGTTTTTTGCTCATCTGCAAAACGTGATTTGCAATTTTTGAAAATAATAAAGTGTCTAAAATTTAAAAAACCAAACAAAATGGGGAATTAAAGTAGCCCTTGACTCCTAGGGTCGTGGAGGACATCCAAATGTCTGTGAATATATAGCTTAATGTAAAGATTGCAAATAGTAAGCACTCCGGAGACAAACGACGTCTGGAGACTATTGTTAGCAATTGATTTCTTTCTTTTGAGCCCTCTGCGAGCGTCTAAGCTGGCTCAACCGGTGGACGCACCCTTTTCCCCCCGAAGGTTTACCTGCGGTTTGCGCGCCCCCTGGTGGCTTTCAGGCCACCCGCAGTTTTGGCCAGGCCAAAATTCTAAGTGCTGGAGGCGCGGGCGGCCCGGGAAGGAGCAGGGAGCTGGCAGTGGAAGGCGATACTAGGCTAGGCAAGTGCGTGCGTCCTTCATTCGGGACGTGTGCCTGCTTGACCCTTCCTGCTCCCGACCACATCCGTCTCTTCTTGAAGGACTCCGGAGTCACTTCTCCGGGGAGGACTCTTTTATTAATATCTCTCCGTCCATATAAACAAAGGCTTTAATCACAGCGCGGCCAAACAGGAGGCTTTCTTTCAGCTTCGGGGAAAGAACATGAATGTGCCTTTGAAACTGGGTGCGATAGATCCGCCTTAGAAGGATCATGAGGACCACTCCGCCTCAGAAGGTGAAGCCACGAGGAGCCGAAGCCAGCACTCTCCGGTCAGCACGGCTGGGCCAAACTGCCACCTAGCGGCAGAACGAATGGCAGCCTGCGTCCCGCAGCCAAGATGGCGAAGGGACTGCGAGGCAGAGATCGCGTTTGGAAGCGATCACGTGTTTGGGGCGGAGCCTGTGCCTAGGGGGCGGGGTGGAGCGGGGCGGCGCTCTAGGCCGAACGGGAGGTCTGGGCTTCGGGCTCTCGCTGGTGGCGGACCCGGAGGCTGCTGCTGCGCGCCGCGGCTCCTTGGCCCGGATCGAATTCGATCCGGAGCCATGAGTATGGACAAGGCCGAGCTATGCGGGTCTCTGCTCACCTGGGTAGGTCTGGGGGGCGGGGCTGGGTCAGGTGTGTGTCCTCTCTTCTCGCCCTGTCTTGGTCTTCTCTCCTGTCTTGGGGCTGGAAGGAGGAATAGGTCGTAGGATTGTGGGCCGTTGGACTCTGACCTGACCACCTGCCCCTGTCACGTGGTCAGGCCTGAGAGGCAAGAACAGGTGAGGCCCCGCCCCTCTGGGGCACAGAGCTGGTCACATGTCAGCAGTGGGAACCAGGTGACTCCTGGTAACTCCCTGATTTAGGCTTGCGGGGTTTATCAGGCTAGGTGAAATGAAGCCACGCCCCCTCCTGCCCAGGTATTTAGAAGCCACGCCCCCGCAGAGTTGATGCGGTGAAGCTACAGACTAGTGCTTTCCCAGCCCTTAGAGGTGTCTGAGTGGCTGGGGCAAAGTCTGCAAAAGAAGAGTTTCATATCTTGAATTTTCCTGTTGTCCCTTCCGGTCCCCTTTAGTTGCAGACGTTCCAAGTTCCACCCCCCTGTGCCAGCCCCCAGGACCTGAGCAGCGGACTCGCCATAGCCCATGTGCTGAATCAGATGTGAGTGGGGCTGAGTGGGAGGATCCCGAGGGACTCCCCAGTCAGCTCATCACACTTTTCTCGCCCCTAGAGACCCTTCCTGGTTCAACGACGCATGGCTCCAGGGCATCTCAGAGGATCCAAGTCCCAGTTGGAGGTTGAAGGTGACAGGTGGACTCATGACTAGGGAATAACTAGAGGATGGATTTAAGAGATGATCGTAAAGGGACAGTTAGACACATATCCTGCATAATGGACAGGCGGACCTTCCAGGAAAAGGGCCAGATGTCTGATGATCAACAAGCTATTTTTGTTCTTTATACCGAGCACCCACAGTAAGACAAAAGCTTGCCATCATTCTTGTGATGTGGGCAAAAAGCACATACACAAACAGATGTTAACTTCCAAGAGGTATGGTGGCAGATGCCTATAATCCCAGCTATTTTAGAATGCTGAGTCAGGAGGATGGCAAGTTCTCCAGCCTGGGCAACTTATTGAGCTCCTGTCTCAAAACTTCAAAAGGGGTGCCAGGAATAGAGCTCAACAATAGAGAATTTTCTCACCCTACCCAAGGTCCTGGGTTCCCTCTCTAGTAGTGGGGGCTATAGTGGAGGTGGTAGCCAGGTCATGTGACAAACGTGGGATCCCAGGACTTAGGCAAGAGGATCAGGAACTCAAGGTCAACCTTGGTGGCTATACAGCAAGTCAGAAGCCATCCTGAGCCACGAGAGATGTCGTTTCAAAAAACAAAGTTGGGCTGGAGGAATGGCTTAGTGGTTAAGAATGAATACTGCTCTTCTGGAGGACCTGAGTTCAATTCCCAGTACAGATATCAGGCAGCTCTGAACCCCCTGTAACTCTAGCCCCAGGAGATCTCACACTTCTGATCTCTGCAGGCACAGGCATACACACACACACAGAGAGTAATTTAAAAAAATAAATCTTAAAAAAACAAAAACCAGTGGGTGCTATAGCGCATGCCTTTGATCCCAGCACTTGGGGAGCTAGAGGCAGGCGATCTCTGTGAGTTCAAGGCCAGTATGGTCTACAAAGTGAGTTCCAGGGTAGCCAGAGGTACACAGAGAGAAACCCGTCTCAAAAAACAGACAAACAAAAGGCAACAGGAGGTGGGTAGGTACTTTGTTGAGATGGTCTTATCTCCATATTATACTTAGGGAAATGGTTTTCCGTGCACAGGGAACAGTGATTGCAGAATACCTAAAGTGGGAATGAGCTGAGTGAGGCAGAGCGAAGAGGTCAGAAGGAAGAGGAATAGATCAAGAACTGAAGGGCTTAGATCACCAAGGGCCCAGCAGGTCGTTTGGTTTGGTTTGGTTTTTTTGAAACAGGGTTTCTTTGTGTAGCCCTGCCTGTCTTGGAACTTGCTCTGTAGAACAGGCTGGCCTTAAATTCAGAAATCCTCCTGGGCCGGGCGGTGGTGGCGCACGCCTTTAATCCCAGCACTCGGGAGGCAGAGGCAGGCGGATCTTTGTGAGTTTGAGACCAGCCTGGTCTACAAGAGCTAGTTCCAGGACAGGCTCCAAAGCCACAGAGAAACCCTGTCTTGAAAAAAACAAAACAAAACAAAACAAAAAAAAAACAAACAAGCAAGCAAAAAAGAAATCCTCCTGGCTCTGCCTTCCAAGTGCTGTGTTTAAAGGCCACCAAGCCTTGCAGGTACTCTACTATGGAAAGCAGGGAACGGTTTCAGCAAAAGAGACACAGCCTGGATCAGCCGATTAGAAGCTCCCACTAGCTGCTTGTGGAGGAATGAGTGCAGTGTGGATAGCAAGAAAAGATGAAGGGCTGGGAATGCAGCTCAGTGGGCCACGGCTAGCCCAGAATCCAGCAGTGAGGGCAGGAAGCATGGCTCCGTACCTAAGGCCCTGGGTTTGATCTCCAGTACTCCTACCCCCCCCCACAGGTGGGGGATGAGAAGCAGTGGGTACAGGCATCCAAGTGAGAGATGAAGTTAGTAGTGCCAGGTATCAAGAAGCCATTGGGTTCTGGGACTTATGAATAAAGACAGTCAGGTAGACACTGAGTACAGTAAATGCAGGCCAGCCCTAGGAAGGGACCAGACAACGAGGGGATAAGCAGCGAAAGAAAATTGAGGTGGGGTGTGGGGAGAAACTGAGGACGGATTGGGAAGCAATACTTTAGGCTCCAATGTGTAGATAACTCCTTGGCCTCACCAGGTCAGGAAACTGGAGAAGATCTTACAGAGCGTGATGGAATACTCGAAGGATGTGAGTAACTGCAAAGGGCTTAGGGGGCTGGGCTGGGAGACAGTTCGGTCTGTGAGCCCTGACGTCTCCTCTCTGTGTTCTTAGGTTCTGGGACATCCCGTATCGGAACAGCTCCTTCCAGATGTGAGCCTCATTGGCGAGTTCTCAGATCCTGCAGAGCTCGGCAAACTGCTTCAGTTGGTACTGGGCTGTGCTATCAGTTGTGAGAAAAAACAGGGTATGAGGAGGGCTAGAGGGGAGGAAGCCAGAGAGCTCCCAGAGGACACCCGGGGGGATGCTCTTTCCTCTCCCAACCATGCCTGCGCTCAGCCTCTCACCTCCACCTTCGTCCTCAGAGTATATCCAGAGAATTATGACACTGGAGGAATCTGTTCAACATATAGTGATGGAAGCCATCCAGGAGGTGGGTGAGGGTATCCCCTGTGGCAGTCCAGAAGTGTCAGGGGAGGGGATATTGAACAACTGGGCACAGCCCTTGCCCTGCTTGGTAAGGTCTGGCCTCTGCCCGGAAGTCAGCAGCTCCAGATCAGTGTATGCCAGCTGTAAGTCAGAACCCTGTAGCTAAACTAGCCTGGGAGAGGGGCAGGAGAGAGGTGCCTAGGCTGATGTGTAGAAGTTCTGAAGGTTCTATCAGCCAGCCTAGCTCATCACAGTGCCCCTCTCCGCAGCTCATGACGAAAGACACTCCTGATTCCCTCTCAACGGAGACTTATGGGAACTTTGATACACAGGTAATGGAAAGGCTTGTCCTTATGTAGTTCCGGCAGCAATGGTGAACTTTAGATCCTCCTGGTTCAGGAGCATCTGGCTTGTTATCCTTAAACTTAATCGACCATCCCTGTCTCTCTGGTCTTAGCCTCTTCCCTTGCCCCATCTCAAGGGTTAGAAAATTGCTCTTCCTCCATTCTCTTAGGACCCCAGCCCACTCTTAGATCCTGGGGTTCCTTGACCCTTCCCCAGGGCCCCTGGAAATCACAGCTTTTCTTCTCCCTCCCTTCTGACTGGACCCCCAAGTCCTTCATCTCCCACCCACTGTCCGTCTCCTCAGTCCCGAAGATACTATTTCCTGAGTGAGGAGGTGGAGGAGGGTGATGAACTCCAACAACACTGCCTAGATCTGGAGCGGCAGGTGGGTGAGGCGAGGGAGCGGGGCCCCTGCACAAACCTACAGAAAACCTGGTTCATGCTCTGTTCACCCGTCTTCCCCGCCCACAGCTTGTACTCCTTTCAGAGGAGAAACAGAATCTGGCGCAAGAAAATGCTGCCCTACGGGAGCGGGTGGGCCGCTCGGAAGTGGAGAGCGCCCCCGGCCTCACTGCTAAGAAGCTGCTGCTCCTGCAGTCACAGCTAGAGCAGCTGCAGGAGGAGAACTTCAGGTATGAACAGCTGCGGTTGGGGCCAGGGCACTGGGGCCCAAGGGCATCCTTCTGATGTCTTTCCCTTGACACCCCAGGCTGGAGAGCAACCGAGAAGATGAGCGGCTACGCTGCATGGAGCTGGAGCGGGAGGTCACCGAGCTGCAACAACGGAACCAAGCGCTGACCAGCCTATCCCAGGAGGCACAAGCACTAAAGGATGAGATGGATGAGCTTCGGTAGGTGGCAGGTCCTGAATGGCCACCACGTACCTGCAGCCTTGGCACAGATTGCTCTCTAGTGCTATGGTACCTCCAACTCCCAAATGCTAAGTAGACTTATACATCATACCTCCTAGGCTCACCTTGCCATCCTGAACCACACAGCACCCACTAGGGCTCACTTTAGAGAGACCTCCTGGATCCACGGAGCCCCCTTGGTTTTACAGTGTCATTGGCCAACACCTGACAGCACAAATACAGCCCCTCCATACAATACTCTCCAGATCCCAGTGTACCATTTGGGTTCCATCATGCCGCTGCATTCTAGGATGTCTCATCGCAGCTCCCTGTGAACCTGCTGTGCTTTCTGAATCCCCAGAGACCTCTCCTCTAACCCTATGTACTCTTGGAATGCTAACACACCCAGAGAACATCCCACCTTGCTTCTGAAGACTTCTCACAGTTCCCCCATGATCCGAGAGTGTCCTTATTACTCCCTTGTTGCCCAGTCTCTTCCATGTCTGTGCACTTCCGCTCCTGAGAACCTCTCCGTTATAGCCTGTTACTGTAATGACCCCTACCAGAACTACAGACCTGACTGACACCTTCACCTCCAACCCGAATCCCTCAGGCTGAAACCCTTCCCTGCCCAACATCCCAGCTGGCCTCTGAAATTTCCACTTCCTATGCCTCTCTCAGACAGTCCTCCGAACGTGCAAGGCAGCTGGAGGCCACTCTGAACAGCTGCCGGAGCCGCCTGGGTGAGCTGCAGGAGCTCAGGCGGCAGGTGCGGCAGCTGGAGGAGCGGAATGCGGGCCATGCGGAACGCACCCGCCAGCTGGAAGAGGAGCTGCGCCGTGCGGGATCTCTGCGTGCCCAGCTCGAGACTCAGCGCAGGCAGGTAAGGCAGGTAGCACCATCCCTTAATGGCTGGGCCCATCACTATACTCCACTCCCAGCACAGCTCTGCAGCCTGCCCTCTTGTATTCCAAGGCCATGCCGTCTAGATGCACCCTTCCCCTGGCTGGGTTTGTAAGCCCCACTTCTTCTCAACACTCTTCCTCTCAACTTCTAGGCACCACTAGGTCCCTTCCAGTCCCACCCCCTCTTATGGTTCCACCCCCTCTTCTGCTCCTTGCTGCCCCTCCTATCTATGCTGTCCTCACTCCTCCCCTTTCCCCCTAGTTTTTCTGTGTAGCCCTGGCTTTCCGGGAACTCGTTCTGTAGACCAGGCTGGCCTCAAACTCAGAGATCCACCTGCCTCTGCCTTCCGAGTTCTAGGACTGAAGGTGTACTCTACCACTCCCAGCTCTTTCTCTCATATATATATTGATATTTATTGAGCTCTACATTTTTCTCTGCTCCCCTCCCTGCCTCTGCCCTCCCCTCTTCAATCCTCCCACAATGTCCCCATGGCTCCTAATTTACTCAGATCTTGTCTTTTTCTACTTCCCATGTAGATTAGGTCTATGTAAGTCTCTCTTGGTGTCTATATTGTTGTCTAAGTTCTCTGTGATTATGGTTTGTAGGCTGGCTTTCTTTGCTTTATGTTTGAAAACCACCTATGAGTGAGTACATGTGATAACTGTCTTTCTGTGTCTGGGTTACCTCACTCAAAATAATGTTTTCTATTTCCATCCATTTTCCTGCAAAATTCAAGCTGTCGTTATTTTTTCTGCTGTGTAAATGTACCACAATTTCTTTATC